>CM060958.1:77491924-78091924 GCA_030765055.1 Mantis religiosa
TCAGGCAAGTGTAATTCACATTGTCCATCGACATAGGTTCCATCCTTATCACATCTTTCTCCATTAAGAGCTGC
Source organism: Mantis religiosa (assembly GCA_030765055.1). Lineage (NCBI taxonomy): Eukaryota > Metazoa > Arthropoda > Insecta > Mantodea > Mantidae > Mantis > Mantis religiosa. Next base: position 77,491,999 of record CM060958.1, read on the forward strand.
ATGAAAACGATTTTGAGAATCGTGTTAACTTATGTACATCGGCATTAAGACATGATACACCAGATTTATCATTCATTTTGTTTAATGATAAAGTAACATTTACTAATGATGGCCAGGTAAACCGCAGAAACATTCACTATTGGTCTGTTGACAATCCCCGTTAGCTTCGTTAGGAGCAACATCAGCGTCCATGGAGTTTAAACGTATGGGATTGTGAACCATCACTTCATAAGCCCTTTTTCAAAGAAGGAACACTAAACTGGTACAAGTATCTCAGCCTCCTAACAGACCATCTTCCACAGATACTAGAAAACGTTCTTCTGCAGACTAAGAGGAACCTGTGTTTTCAGCATGATGCTGTCCAGTCCATAGTGCACGAATTACTACAGCTGGTCTTCGCGGATTGCTCCCAAATCGATGGATTGTACGAAGAGGACCTGAACCTTGGCAGGCCCGTTCACCGGATTAGACTTTTTCTATGGATAAAACTGAAAGACACTGTCTACAAGAACATACCAACTACAGCAGATGATATGAAACAATTGCCTGCTCTGAAATTTCCGCTGAAATGCTAGTACGTGTGCAGAAGTCTTAACACAGGAGACTGGAAGCTTGTATTGAAGCTGCAGGTGGTCATTTTAAATACTAGCTTTAAAGGTCAAATTTCACTTTAGTTGTTAGGATCCACATAGGTAATGCACTCCCTTTTGTTTTTCTTTCGTTTGCGCTGCCACAATTAATACAAGTGTTGGTGTGTAAAAGTTTCAAAATAAGATATCTCGTGAACTACTGGCACTAGAATTCTGCGAAAGCCAACATTAACATTCTATAGATAGAGTCAACATGAAAAATTCAATGCCATGGCCGGAATTTGAACCACGGATCTCCTGGTTTCCGTCCAGTCGCTCTAACCCATTGAGCTACCATAGCCAACGCGCCGTCCTGACATTAAATTCTCCATTTGACTCACATATTTCCCCGGTAGACCACTAGGAGCCCTCGCATTCGGCAACTTGTGGCAACTTACTATAGTAAGTACTTGAGTCCCAGGCTTCATCATTTAACTCCTATTATTTTTAGTTAATTGATGGAAATTAATCATTTCTTCACACTAGCCATATATAGGCTAAGGTCTTTGATAGATAGAGTCAACATGAAAAATTCAATGCCACTGGACTGGTTTCCGTCCAGTCGCTCTAACCCATTGAGCTACCATGGCCATCGTGCCGTCCTGACATTAAATTCTCCATTTGATGAAGCATGAGACTCAAGTACTTACGATAGTAAGTCACCATAAACGGTGCACCATTGCCAATAGGTGATATGTTCCGCCGATATGACCATTGCAGTTAAAGGCGGGGTATAAATGGAACAAGAAAGAAAAGCATCTAAATCTTGGTTTTAACAAGTTATTGTTCATCTCTGGTAACTTCAGAATAGCAGCTGTCATCATCATTTATACAATAATGATATTATTATTATTATTATTATTATTATTATTATTATTATTATTATTATTATTATTATTATTATTATTATTATTATTATTATTATTATTATTATTATTATTATTATTATTATTATTATTATTATTATTATTATTATTATTATTATCATTATTATCATTATTATCATTATTATCATTATTATCATTATTATCATTATTATCATTATTATCATTATTATCATTATTATCATTATTATCATTATTATCATTATTATCATTATTATCATTATTATCATTATTATCATTATTATCATTATTATCATTATTATCATTATTATCATTATTATCATTATTATCATTATTATCATTATTATCATTATTATCATTATTATCATTATTATCATTATTATCATTATTATCATTATTATCATTATTATCATTATTATCATTATTATCATTATTATCATTATTATCATTATTATCATTATTATCATTATTATCATTATTATCATTATTATCATTATTATCATTATTATCATTATTATCATTATTATCATTATTATCATTATCATCATTATCATCATTATCATCATTATCATCATTATCATCATTATCATCATTATCATCATTATCATCATTATCATCATTATCATCATTATCATCATTATCATCATTATCATCATTATCATCATTATCATCATTATCATCATTATCATCATTATCATCATTATCATCATTATCATCATTATCATCATTATCATTATTATTATTATTATTATTATTATTATTATTATTATTATTATTATTATTATTATTATTATTATTATTATTATTATTATTATTATTATTATTATTATTATTATTATTATTATTATTATTATTATTATTATTATTATTATTATTATTATTATTATTATTATTATTATTATTATTATTATTATTATTATTATTATTATTATTATTATTATTATTATTATTATTATTATTATTATTATTATTATTATTATTATTATTATTATTATTATTATTATTATTATTATTATTATTACAAAGTGAGTTACTTGCAACTCTGCTCGAACTATTGCGTTAAATCAGGAAATTCCTCATTGTCTCGATCTCTTCCGCTTGCTCACTGTGCCTACCTCGTCACTCTACTTCCATCTCCGTCTCTTTCTTCTCACTACCCCTTCCAATGTCTGTGCATTAATTACCCTCAATGGCACATTCGGAAGAAGAGAATGAAATGAGCAATTTTTTAAGTTTGATGGACAGGCAGCATCAATTTGATGGGGTAAATAACGACAGAATGTCATATCGCCGATCAAAGCAGTAATATCTACTACAACGTTGTAATACTTGTTTTATTATAAAAGTAAATGTTTTTTTCTTTGGACTTACATTAGCAAATAACTAAAATTACTTCCTTTTCAATGTTCGGCAATAATACATTTCCATTAAGAAGAAAAAGAATAAGTTTTCGAATTTCAGAACAAAAACAATGAGCTACTTTCTCTAAAATGTTGCTACATTACACATACAGACCAACCACAATTTCAGTTTATTTTATGAATTATTCACTGAGTCAGGAACACACATCTCATAGGTGGGTAATTACTCTTCATAATTGTCACTGAATATATAACGATGAATAGTAATATATTTATATTATGATTACGTAATGTAAGAGACAGCAATTTAGCTTATTTCCTTTTAAAATTCAACGCTTCATCTATCAGTGTAAGCCTGTAGAAAAACGCTTATAGAAGCTGCAGAGAATAATCCAACAACTGCCAGTGAAAAGAGTCTCCTGGTAACGTTCATTCAAACCTAAACCGTTTTCAATACTGTATCTTTGATTATCACTAGTCCACAAATTTGAAGTTTAAAAAATATACAGAAATGAAAGAAGCTTAATGTTAATGAATTCGATGCGCTGAATTCGAAATTGCATTCAGTTTTTCTGTGTCACCCTTAGATCGTTTGCAATTCCTATTATGATAAATTGTAAATTAAAATTAACTCCGAAGTTCTAGAATGTGTATTTTAATAAAGAAATCATGAAAAGCTCTCAAATTATGTTAATATTGTTACTAGTCAGCCAAGATATGAATGCACTTGAAGGAGGGCAGCACTGTTTTGTTTACTAAATGAAGCTTAGGGAACCGCGTGGAGCGAGGGGTAACGAGGGGAAAGGCAATACTGGGAGTGTACAGTCACACAATTAAAAATGTACACGCCTGCTGATGTCTTCACGTTAGTTCTCGGAAGTAGCAAATATGGGAATGTTTGTTTCAGGTCCTTCATCTGCTATATCCGTGTCACTGCGTCATTTTGCTTCAATATTCATATTCTCAAAATAACATTCATCACGATTGCAGTGTTTATCGTCATCATCGTTGCTCTCTAGACCCACGTTTATAATTATATCTTCAATTGTTTCCTCCATTAACCCATCTCGGCGCTTAAAATCTTGCTCAATTCATTTCACTTGTCTGCATGCTATTATCCAATCAATTTGTGTAATTTGAGCTATGCAGCTTGTTGTCATAGCTTTCAGATTACTCAAAGTAATCGAAGTATATTTTTACTGCAATCTTTGTTTAATTCCAGATAGCTCTATAGGGTTAAGGTCACAGTGCTACGTAGGAAGGCGTAAGACTGTAAAATCTCTTTCTTCCATTATTAAATCAACAAACAGGCTTTTTAAATTAATTTTCACTATCTCTAGAAGCTCATTTTTTGTCAGTTACGGGTGGGATACTTTTCTTGTTTTTAACTTTGTAGGTGCTTCCGTAATTAAACTATTCACAAGTACACGCCAATTTTATCGCAACGAGTACTGCAACTGCCACTATACTATTCGAATTTTAACTGCACAAGAAAAGGTTCAAAGAAGCACCGTGTTGAACTGCACTACATCTGCATGTCACATTGGAAGTATCTCGGTATTGTTGATGTTTGCGTTATCCGCACTGTACCTGCGGTACTCCGCCCACTTGTGACGTAACTGTTTAGTAACGCTTCTCACCGAGTACATTCATATTGTGGTCGACTAGTATTTCTTTTAGTGGAAAATATGTTAATTAAAATAAAATGGCTACTCACATTTATATGGTTGAAAGAATGATCGCTTCGGACTTTTCCTTTTATGTGTTGTCTTATCCTCTCTTATTAGAAATCAGCAGTAGTCACTCATCTCCCGTAGGGGAGGGGATCCGCCCGCTTCAGCTGCCATGGTGCGGGCGCTGCAGACCCTTAGCACTCGTGGTACCCCTGACGGTACTAGAGGAACCTCGGGCCGAACTGCCGAGCCCCTCCCGTCGGGAAGTTGTTCGGATTGGGTTGGACTCGAGGGGGCAGTGTGTTCCCGACACCCACGGGGAATTGGGTACCTCCAGCCAGGCTACGGCCGCCCGGAGGAGGTAGAGGGTTGCCTCATAAGTCCCGCGTACTAGCCTGCATAGCTATTAGAAGGTGTGCTAGATCACCAGGCGGCCCTGCCAAGGTCATATAGGTAGTCTTCCCTGCGGGGTTGACGCGCGTAAGTGGCGTATCCACTTCCATCCCGTCTTGACGTTGTAGTCGATGGGGGGGGGCCTTTTAGACTCAAGGTATTGCCCCATGGAAATACTCCTGGAGGTTTCCATCGCTCCCGGGTAGAAGGAGGCCCGGGTCCTTGGTCCTACGGGTCCAGGACAAATGGGAGTAGAACCTCTGCACCTAAATAAAGTAGTCACTCATCATTGATACCTCCCATCCGCCTTTATAACGTTGTTCCATTTGCAAGATGTCTTGGTGAAAACGTTCACCTTGTTCATCACTTATTGCACCTATATTTTCCAGAAAAATTCCAAATGGGAATGTAGGAAGTAAATTTTAAGAGACATTCTACACCCCAATTTCTGATATGTTTGAAGAAGATTCTGTACCAGCTGTTTATAGTTTCCATCTTTTTGGTTACCAAGGAAGCCGCGAACAACACCTTTAAATAGCCCCCATGCTGCAGGTTCCTTTGCATTTAATTTTGTATCAACATTTTTGTCAAAAACTCTTTTCGGATATGAGGTCCAACGAATATTCCTTCTTTTAATTTGGCATCACTCAGACCAGGGAAAACCGTTCTAAGTTGTTTGAAACCCTCACTGTTGTTCTTCATGATTTTTTTCATCAGCCCTAATTTAATGTGTAAAGATGGAAGAAACATCTTCTGAGGGTAACAGCCTTCAAATTTATTTTAGAACTGTTAATAAATAGGCACCAATCTTCAGCTTTATCAACATTAATCCATTCACATCACTGCACATACAGACATCACTATCTGTGGCTGTGGAATATTGCAAGAAATCGCTATTTCTGTTCCTGAACTCTGTCACCTTAGTATCTTTATCTAACAGCTTCCATTGTTGAAGACGAAATCCGAGAAGTTCTGCTAACTGCTTGGGTAGATATATGAGGCATGTTTTTAAGTCCGTACCGTTTTGCGATTCCGCCGCCGCAGCGCTACGGTCGGCGTTCCGCGCATGCACGCTTGTTATCTACCCCTCTTCTCTACGCACTGACGCCATTACAGTCTGATTCTTCATTGTATACGTTGGTTACTGAGTGTTTAAGATGCCTCCAACAAACGTGAGTCCCGCCGATTGTGAAGTACGGGCTGTTATACGATTTCTTAGTGCTAAAGGCGTAAAACCGATCGATATTCATCGTGAGATCTGTGAAGTTTACGGACAAAACATTATGAGTGATGGAATGGTAAGGAAATGGGTGTGAGAGCATTTAAATATGGTCGCACAAATGTGCATGATGAAGAACGGAGTGGGCGTCCTTCGGTCGTTGCTGAAGATTTGGTGAAGAAAGTGGACGAAACGGTGAGAGAAAACAGATGCTTTACAATTTCATCTTTGTGCGACTATTTTCCTCAATATTCTCGTAGTGTTTTGTATCGCATTGTGACCGAGAACTTGAAGTACCGGAAATTGTGTTTACGTTGGGTTCCGAAAATGTTGACGGATTTGCACAAAACCCAACGTTTAGGCAGTGCATTGACTCTCCTTGAACGGTACCACAATGAAGGTGAAGATTTTTTAGACCAAATTGTTACTGGTGACGAAACTTGGGTGGCCTACGTCACACCAGAATCGAAACAACAATCCATGGAATGGCGACATTCATCATCACCCACAAAAGTGAAGTTTAAGCAAACAATTTCTGCCCGGAAAATCATGTGCACAGTTTTTTGGGACAGAAAAGGAGTATTGCTAGTGGAGTTTCTGCCTCGTAATGAGACAATCAATGCAGCGTCTTATTGTGAGACATTGAGCAATCTGCGTCGTGCAATCCAGAACAAAATACGTGGTAAGTTGAGTAAGGGTATCGTTTTGCTGCATGACAATGCCCGTCCACATGTGGCTAATCGGACCAAAGATCTCATCAAACCTTTTCAATGGGAAACTCTAGATCATCCTCCATACAGCCCTGATCTGGCGCCCAGCGACTACCATTTGTTCCTGCACTTGAAGAAACATCTGGGCGGTCAACGTCTTCAAGACGATAACAAAGTCAAAACAGTTGTGATACAGTGGTTAACTCGTCAGGTGGCAGAATTTTATAAGGAGGGTATTCAAAAACTGGTGCCACGTTATGACAAGTGCCTCAGTATTCACGGAAATTATGTAGAAAAGTAAATTAAGGTACAGGCTTTCATGTAAAAATAAAATTATTGCGATATCTATGCACGTCCTTTTTTAATTCCAAAGCGGTACTGACTTAAAAAAAAACATGCCTCGTAAATCACGTACCAGATCGTCGAGTTCTACCTGTGTAAATTAAGTGGCTTTTCCGCTTCTTCTTCTGGAATATAAGCAGCATCCTTGGATTAGATGGTTGTACTGCTTCACCAGATGAAGATCTGTCAGATTGGGATAGCTCTTTCCATGTAGAAGGCGGAACAGGGATAGGTAGATCATCTCCATGTGGGACTGGTCTTATAGCTGAAGAGAGGTGGTCAGGATATTTAATACTTCTTTTGTTTTTTGAAGAAAATCCTGTTACATTTCTTAAGCAAAAGTAACAACCATCTCCATGATTAGTTGGTTCATGCCATATCATGGGTACATCAAAAGACAAATGCACTTTCTTACCCTTGTAACCAGTTTCTCTATTCGCAGCAGATTGGATGCACGTTGACTATTTCGAAGATCCAGGTCGGGAAGTCAGATGTAACAGGGTTACTTCGTTGTAGTTTGAATTGTTTCTTGATGATTGAGTTTGATTAAATAAGAGTTATGAGATCTCTTGTTTACAGATGTGGTTTCTAGAGACATAAATAAAATTTTAGATAAGTCCAATTTCGTAATATATAATTTAATTGTATAAGCTGGATTACATTTTACTCGAACTATCTTTCCTAGTCAATCATTGCAGGTTACCTCCAACACATCGATAAGTCCTTACTTCCTTAATAAATATTTTCCGTTAATTACATAAAGTTCCTCACTCCTGCACGCCCACTCATCACTGTCAAGATTACAGAATATCTCTTCTTGAAGAGGGGCCCAAATGACCTCGTTGTCGACGGGCCCTTAAACGCCACACACTCACTCACTCTTCTTGAAGATTATTGATTTTCCGTTACTAAACTTTTATATTCACTGCGACATTTTTATCCACATCCTCATAAAACAATAATACAGAACATGAAGATTATTGATTTTTTTCTTCCCCTAGCAACCATTCATCATTTTTATACTGTCATTACATGGCCCACTAATAGTCAGATCAGAAAACAAAAATTTCCAACTGGATATTCATATAAAAAGTTCTGACTAAAACGTATCGTTACACCGTTTAATCACTGAGCCAGTCTTACATCACATGTCTTACAAGTCATTAGAACGGCCCAACTGCGATCCTTGTCACCTAGTGGACATCCAAAATAATGTCCATATGCAGTTTTCAGAACATTAGAAAGGTTTCTCCGTTGAGATTTAGATGTAAATTTGCTGAATATGCAACAAATTATATTTGAAGAATTTTTGCTCCCATATCTTTGTTTCTTCATACTGTCTCACTGCTTGACTCACAGCAGAATACAAACTGTGACTTTCTTTTCATTATCAGGCAGGGCCCAAATGACCTTGTTGTCGACGGGCCCTAAAACCCTACTCACTCACTCACTTTTCATTATCAGGCAACAGAAACCTCTCTGCTACCTAGTAAAAATGAACAAGCGATAAGGCGGTGGCATCTGGGCCAGGTACAGATCTAGGGAAGATGTATAATGTGTGGAGTAGTAGTAGTAGAATTAGGTTAAGGGCGCTCAACTGCTGAGGTTATCAGCGTCCTTACAAAGGTATAAGGTCTAAACAGTTAAAATCGACACATTAAATCCAGAAAATGTGTAAAAAAGCTGTCAATAGAAAGCTAAAACTAAACCATAAAAAAATACTAAAATGAGGTGTCGAGCTAAATGCGGCTGCCCATACCACTAAGCCGGATGAAAGCTAAAACTCGCTCCACGGCACTCAGGTTGTCCGCCAACACCTGACTCAGGGTAGCAGGAAAACGGAGGGAGTTTCGCATAGGAGCTACAAACCGGCATTCTGTTAAAATACGTCTGACAGTCAAAGGCTCCCGACAGTGAACACAAATTGGTGCAGGGTCAGATGATGTGTGGCAATCTAAGTGTACTGAGTATATAATGGTAATATGAGTTCACCCAAAAATTAGGAAACCATGCGTGATAGGAAAAATCTGAACGTACCAGACATAAAGTAATTCAATATTCTGCTTGCCTGCACATTTTTGTGTGTTTGTTAGTGTTATTTTAAAAAAAATAGATTCATTGTCCTTTAAATAAAAATTTAAATTCTATGTGATGGTGCACCTTCTTAGTAGCTCCGAAACCATCTCCTTGTTCATTTCTCCATTCATTATGCTACCAAATAATTATTATCCATCTACATAACCGTACTCAAATACCCATTCACTCGCCTTAAGTCTTATTCTTAAAAGAAGAGGCTTGAAAGTCATCTGTTTCTCCACGTGGGGAGCTGCAATGTTGCCTAGAAGCAGACAGCAAGTTATGCATATCCCCTCAATAATTGAAACATAAACAAGTGACGAACCGGCATGACCAATAAATGGCTACCTTTTCCAAAAGATCCGTTGGTGGTACCTTCAAGTGTGTTGTCAGTCCAACCCTTTGACACAGTATGGCCGGCATTTACCCAGGTTTCATCCAACCACACTATTTCATGCCAGTTCTTATACAGCATTCCTCTCAGAAACAAAGCGCTTAGAACTACAATATATGATCTTTCGAGAATTAGTTTTCTGTTATTTATTTTTGAACTCAAATCCCAGATCATAGAGGACTGTGTTCAAAGAGCTAAGGCTTCCTTCAAATAGCTTTGCTTCTTTTAAGGAAGAAGGAAGCTTACGTGTGGTAGGATGTACCTTTCGGGTTTATTAGTGATGTGCCTTCTCATGGCATCTAACTGAAAACTATGAAGATGTTCTTGGACTTTCTTTCTCAGGAAATACAATTCCTGGTGGACCTGGCTGTATCTGCTTCTCTTTAGAGATTCTAAACACAGTCCCCTCATTTATTTTAAGGACACCCGCAGTCCTTTACTTGGTTGAAAGGAATAAGCGGTTCATTGTGTAGAAGCAAATTCTCATCTTCCTGTTCAAAGAATTTCCTAAGAGAACAGAAATTCTTTAATCTCTGTTTCATGTAACCTTGCCCCACTGACATGTATCACTCCGCGTGCAACTACCTTCCCCCTCATCCTAATTGGCTAATGCTTTCGCGCCATAGGCCATAGGTGGTACCTTCCCGTCACATTGAAACCTGCAGTAAACGTCATAATAATTGCCAGGAAGATAGATAAAATCATACAAATAAGAATATGAAGGCATGCAAATATAATGAAGTTTATAATGAAGTTGAGCAAGTTGAAACTGGGTGAATGAGCAATGAAACTGAAACAAGTTTATAATGAAAGTCCTTCGGCCTTTTCCACTGGGATTTTTTAAACCAACACACATACCTTGCAAAAATGCTTGTCTTTCAGTCTTAAAAGTCGTGTCACGCCGTACTTTACTTTTCGTGTGTTCTTCATTCACCCAAGCCTTATCAAGGTATTTTGTGATTTGTATACCGGTACAATCTGATTGTCCTTAAATAACGTCTTCGCTACACAGCAATATCGCCCCTGGAGTGGTAAGTTTTCCTGTTGTCTCAATTTCATGTCGCGAAATTCCTACGGACATAACACTCGCACCTGTAAGTTCAGAGCACAGTTGTTTGACTTCTCTCACTGTCAAAGACGGATTCATCTCTGTGAGTACATTAAACACATGCACCATAATTCCTTTTTCGCCGCTTTGTAAAGGTTTTCCCTTGTGATGCTTCAGCAAAAACTGGCGGTAGACTGTGCCATTATACATATAATAAGTACACGCGCAATAAACGATCAATTAAATAATTTAGCTCTCGCACTCAGCACAACACACCTTCGAATGGCGATATATGACTAATCTAGTTCAAAAAAGGTCAGTGATAAAAGTCATATAAACAAATATGTCACCACTACCGCTAAAGCACGCGCTATCGTACCATGTGCTTGAGAGCAAAGGAACCTTCTCTTTACTTCGTTTAAGAATTAACATGCATTTCAGATAAATCAACTCTGTTGCGTAATATATTTAATTAAAATAGTTACGAAAATATAAATCTGACAATTCTCTTCCAACATATAAAGATATATCACTATGCTAAATAACGAACTAATTTTTACCGGACAACAGTCTATACTGCAATAGCAGCCAATGAGAGGTAATAAGGTCACGTGACCGTTAAGAGATATGGGGCAAGCTTATGTGAAACAAGGATTAGCTTGGCTGTGCAATGTAACACCCCGACCGTAAGCTGATCTTTGTTTGGATCTCCAGCCCTGACGTTTTGCTGTTGCAAGGGGTGGAGGGGGAAGGTTAATAGTACCAGCATACACTAATGAGCAATTGAAAACATATACACAAACTTATCTTTAGAAGAAAATGTAGGACTATATTAGCTTTAAAACGTTGAAAACCAACTTCAGTTTCATTATCATGCAAGATATTCATTACAACACCGCTATATTTGAATATTTCGTTCACACCTTTCATGCGTGCTAACTGCTTCTGTTGGTAGTACTGGGAGTCTGTACGTCCAGTGTCGTGGCCAGGAAGTTAAAACTGTTTGCTAGCGCCAATCAGCATTGACGCTGCTAGGCGTGGCTTCCGAATCCAATACCGTGTTGCCAGTTCAATTTTGTTTGGACCACGTGGCTTCAGTTGCTTTTGGTGCTCGCGCTAGTGAAGTTTGTTTGCTATTTTGTGCGTGCGTGAATTCCGATTTGTAGTGTCTGTAAATATTATTACTATCTTAATTATAATACGAGGGCTGTTCACTAAAGAATGATCATACATTTTTTTGACAACGTACCTTTACTCAACCTCATAATTTTGTTGGCCCTTCTCAAAATAGTATCCCCTGAATGCGACGCACTTGTCCCAGCGTTTTTGCCAGCTACTATTCAAAGACATGCTGGAAACCATTTTTTGAGATAACCTTCAAAATCGCCTCCGCAGCTTTCACCATTGCTTATGATGATAGATAATGGCTCCCACGAAGGCGTTTCTTCACGTTAGGGAATAAAAAAGTCACATGGGGCTAAATCCGGATTACAGGGAGGGTGAGGGATGTACTTCACGTTGATTTTTGCAAGATATTCAGCAACAACATTGGCAATATGCGGCCGCGCATTATCGTCGTGCAGCATCCAGCCTGCATGCTTCATGAAAATGTGGTCTTTTGCGCCTGATATGGACTTGCAATGTTTTCAGGACATCCTTGTAGTGTTATTCAGTTACTGATATGTGCGCAGGTACAACATGCTGATAAACCATTCCATGAATACCAAAGAATGACTTGACCATAACTTTCCCAGCAGAAGCAACCACTTTTGCTATTTTGCGGGTTGGTGATGAAGGAGATTACCACATTGAGCTTTGCTGTTTGCTCTCAGGATCAAAATGATGTAGCCAAGTTTCATCAGCAGTGATTACGTTTGGAAGAAACTCCGGATCTTCCTCTAACATCAACTTTAACTTCATGTTACCTCCTTTGCAGCGGTAGGCAATACTGAACATGTCTGAACTTGCCTGGTTCTCGCAAGCGGGAACCAGGAGCACCAACAATGGAACTACTACGGCGTGTTTGCTTCACATTAAGCTAACAGAATATAATTGAATTGATTGAATTTTAGTGCGACCAATTATGACCGTAAAAATTATGATCATTCTTTATTGAACAGCCCTCCTAATATGCCTACTGGTTCGTTAAATATTTAAAATACACATGTTCCTCTTCTTGAAATTCCCACTAAAGAACTGGCAACAAACAGCCCGCTTCCCCCTCCCGACAAATGTCAGAGCCAGAGAAGGGCCGGCCGAATTGTAGCGATAACTGACCTGAGGAATAGGTGATTAAACAGTGTAACCAATCTAGCAGCTTTTGTTTAGTTTCCATAGCAACGACCTTCCAGTCTTTTGCTCCACGTCCCTTGTTTGATAGCTATCATGTGTCTTCTTTTAGAAATCAGACTGTAGGCCCATTTACCTATATATCTCCACCTTTCTTCCCAAATACGAATCCAAAGCTAACTAAACCCCCACCTTAACAGCCTTTCGTGGGCCAAGATCTATCACTCGGTCACTGCTCACCACAGCTCATAAGGGAGTGAAGTACTGGAGGGTGGAACGTGGTCAGCCGCATGATATGCATCCTTCGCGACCAGGGGTCACTACTTGCCAATCAAGTAGCTCTTCAGGAATTTCAGGAGATAGAGAGCAACCCACCAAGTCTCCTAACAGGAAAAAAAATCCATACGACGATAGACAGCAGCGCTACCACCGCACAACAAACGACACCCTTCCACAACCACCCTGCTATAATTCTCTACTACTCGTATTCATTAGTATACCCATCCCTAAAATTAATTATCTAAGAGCTCAAATGATCAGTTCCTCAAACGCCCACCGATTGCCTTCGGAATCACATGCCCACCTACATATCTTCTCACCAATGCGCTTATATCTATTCAGCTATCTAGCCATCTACTCATCCACAAACATCTACCTTTAAAATACCCAGTGACGTGTCATCTCATTATATAAAGTCTGTTTAGTTAACTCGTGTGCACGTCGGCCTCTGCCTTTGACGAACCCTTATAATCGTTTTACAACACAGACCCTCCTTCTCGCAGACCTTTCTGCAAGGTTGCCACCTTTCTCGATACGTCATGGGTATCGTACGAGGTTTCGTCTAAATAAATTATCTTATGTCCATTACTGCAAAACTTCCTTATATATATTGCCAAGCTACAATTCTACTGGATTCCATAATAACCCTTAACTTATTCAAAGTGCGGTAGTTTAAACCCAGCTCCTTTACGAGACCGCGCAAAATGCAGTGCCCATAAGGAAAATCACAAATTTCTTGCAAATGTGCAGCCAATTCGTCTAAGGTGGGCGTTCTCCCTTCTGCATAGAATCTATAAATTTCTCGACGAATTAAATCCAATGTGAAATTATCTACTTTAGAGAAACGTTTCCTTTTGTTTTCACACTTGATCGGCGTCTTTGGTATTCCTTTCGTACAATATTTCTTACTGTATTTCTGTGAATACTCAGAATTTATGATCAGGTTCATTGCACGACCCCTTATCAAGATTATTTGTCAGCACAGCGCTTGAATTTGCTTAGAAACAGTTTCCGTTATAAATTTGTTTTTGAGGCTTTTCCAGTAATATAGTTATTCACACTATTGTCAACACTTTGATTATTTTCACGTGACTGAAATTTATCTACTACTTCATTTGCATTTACCACTGCATTTCCTTCCCACGATCTCCACATCGTGACACACAACGAATTGCTGCACGTAATGAAACAGATCAACTGGAAGTTGGAACTTTGGCAACTGAGACTCCACGTGGAGTAAACATGCGACTGTCACTTCGAGAAATCAGGGTTGCCATTGGTCCTCAACGACAGTGTTCCATTTCTGAAGTGTGGAGATAGATTTATGACGGTCATTAGTGGGCGGGAGGCTCAGGTTCCTTTGACTCCGAACTGCACACGCGTTAACTAAACAGACTTTACCACCAAATGCTTACCCACTTTCCCAAACACCTGCTCTCTATTCGTCTACCCATCATTTACCTACTTAATTAACTCACCTTCAAACCTATCTTACTTCAATGGGCTAATTGCTACATCTAATCGATTAACGCTTATCCATTTACTCAACCAATCATTCATGTTTTTAGTTAATCACTCACCTTCCAGCCAATGTATCCATCCATCTCGCTCTACTCCACTTCTGTCCATTCCTCAGCTATCCAAACTCTCTCCTAACCAGCGATCCAACCAAACAACTACCTCAGCTGTTTATCTCCTGTATGTGTCTGTTCATAATATATTTATGCAGTGTATAACGTCGTAAACAAAGGAGCTGTATGCATACACGCTGTCAGAAAACAGTCTCTTCCATTCACAGGTAAGTAATCGTGTGTTTGCAGTTGAATCGGAATTAACCATATAGAGTCGAAAACAGAGAGGTCCATTAATACACTAATTCCCTTAGGTTCTACAAAGTGACCCCCTCCCCGTTTTCTCTCTCCCTGCCTGTATTGCCCCAAGAACCACTGCACTCCTAGCAATTCCAGTCTCTCTCAGGCATATATTAAAATGACATAAACACGCAATGCACATTGGTTCTGACATCTCCAGAGTGCATCGTTTGTAGAACCAGCATATTTATTTATTGTACCTACTGTTTATGCGTGTGTTCATTATTGTAATCATTGCACTCCCTATACGAAACTTAGGCCTGTAGAAACTGAAAACTCTTGCTCCGGTATCTTTTCTTTCGGCCGTTTAACACAAAAAAGGTAAAACATCATTTGGTACTACCTAAATAATGGAGCTATAGGGAGTATTCTTGTAGTTAAATAAATAAATGCAGTTAAATCTAAGTATATTTTACTGTGCGGTGACAAACTAATATGTGAACACTCACTTATGTTTATTTTATCACAATGAGCATCAGTTAGATGATTTGGGCTATTGTACCTTATAATCCAGAACGGATATAACACATTTATTCAAATAAAAGGTTTTATGTCTCTCCATTTTCAACAGACATTAATGTTCAAAGATGGAATAAGTAAATTCAATACTTTGCACTTATGTAGACACGATCGTCTGTACTCTGATCTGAATTTTCATTCTTGAACAGCTTCAGAGGCTTTCAGAGACTTAGTATTTACAAACTTCATAATAGGGCACGGCGCTAGGACGGGTTTTCTCTGGGATCTTCGAGTTGCCCCGCTATCTCATTCCACCGGTGCTCCATCTTTATCTCATGCATCATCAGTGTCACCACCTGCGGTGCCGTATGTAGTAAAACGGGCGTTAAACACCACACATTTAAGTTTTCATAATAGGGAGTAAAAATGGTAAGTGGTGATGGTTCCTCATTTTTTAATTGTGTGAAATCATTATCACGCGCAAGCTATCAAATGGCACCCGAACATTTTTGGGATATATGGAAATGAAATTTCACTTTAGGATCTAGCTCTTGGTAACAATGTGCGATAATTGGCAAGAACTTATACTTGCAGTTTGCAGATGTCTCGACTGAGCTTCCTGGATCGCAGATTTATGTTGCACAAGATTGTAATTTTACACTATAAAAGCTCTTAATAAATAAAATAATTCTTTTCACTCTTATGTACGCCCCAGGGAGCAGCGGAGTACTCAAGAGCGAAGGAGTCTGTATGCAGCATGCAATACAGCTCGGCATTGGGAGCAAGCTGACGTCATAGCTGAATGAAGTGGCAGGGAGCGCAAGCACTGATGCTATGGCCAGCAGGCTCCAAGCACTTGCTTCATATGGGCAAGTACTCTGACTCGGCAGAACATAGTTGGAACAGCCTGCTGTAGACGTTTGTCTTTTACAGATGCACAAAAGAGAACTGAATGTGAAATGAAATAGCGCCTCCACATTAGCTGATGCATAGTCATGAATTGATCTCACTTTGAGCTCAGGTGTCATAATTATCTTAGAATGCACTTGTTTATAATTCTGGTTTCTAATTTGCACACTATTGCTTCAGTATATGTTACATTATTCTAAAATTATTGGTTGCAGAACTACTTCTGAAGTTTGGTAACTTATGTATTTGTTCGCAACATAGGGTTGAAACAGCTGTATCATAAGCTTTAACAAAAAGGATAGGATGTGCATTATGCAGAGGAAACGCCTTCACAAATATTTTGTTTATATCCAAAGAAAAAGTGTGCCTACAATGAACTCCGCTCTCTTTCAGCAATTAAACAACTATCTTTGAATTTAAATCCTAGTTTGCTATTTTTGAAAACCAAAATGTCAAAAAAGTATAAAGCTCTATTAATACATATAAAATATGTCACATTGCTGTGACAAGCTAAACTGATTAAAGCTACCTAGGATATATAAACAAGTATATATATTTATAGAAACTAGAAATTATCTTTTACACAAAATATTACAAAATTCCTCAGCACCACATGTACATCATAATAAATCAGAATATATTCATACAGAAATACAGAAATCTATCTGACGTTTCTTGACAGTAACAGAACAATTTTGTGGTTGACTTATGATTATAAGTAATAAACATTGAAACAGCAATCAAAAAAGTGGACATAAGTAATCCTTTATTACCAAAGGGGACAAAGTTCATCTGCAGGAAAAGATATCAGCATCTGGATTATATCAGCATCTGTGATTTTTAAGATTAAGTCAAGTAAGATATGCATTAATACATTATACAATAGACAGAGTCAACCTGAGATATTCAATGCAATGGCCAGGATTTGAAACACGGATCTCCCGGTTTCCGTCCGGTTACTCTTAACCTTTTAGCTACTATGGCCAGTGTGCTGTCATGACATTAAATTCTCCAATTGACTCATATGTTTTCCCAGTAAATCGCTAGGGGCTCTCGTATTCGAGATACACACTGTTTGTGATGACTTACTATTGTAAGTACTTGATTCCCAGGATGCATCATTAAACTATTATTATTATTAAGTTAACTGATGGAAGTAAATCGTTTCTCCATACTAGCTGTGTACAGGCTAAGGTTTTGGATAGACTCAACCAAAGGTTGACTTAGCCTATACATGGCTAGTATGGAGGAATGATTAATTTCCATCAATTAACATTATACAATGTATAATGGTTTACAAATTTGAATGAAGAAAACACTGCATTCATATTGAAACTACAGTTATGTTCCTAACAAACAAACAAAAAAACATTTAAAATAAATATTTGCATACAAATCTAAGAAGACTGAACTACTCTATTTATTTTTAGAAAATAGTACCAAAAACTTTTAACTAATCAAACTGTAAAATACAGATGATTCAAAAACACTTTTACAAACGAATTTCTTATATTGAAACAACTAGAAGGTTTCATCTGTCTCAAAATACTTTGATTTTGTGCTATTTAATTTATCAATAAAATTTACAATCAAGGCTTTCCAGGTTTAATAAAACAACTTCATTTATCTATGTACTCCTTCACAAAAAGCTGTCATTAATTGTAGTCCATATAGACAATGAACGCTTTACATTGGATACTTGTTTACATTTGTCATCTGTTGTTTATGTACATATAGTGAGCAAACTGAAAGTATACCTATTAGTCTATCCTTAATGTTTCAATTGTATAAGTGCTGCATCGAAAGTATTCCATTCAACTATGCAGGACATTCATTTCATGAGTATATTTTATGATAGTAGATTTACAGAGTGCAAAACAACTCCTGCATAATGAAATTCCAGCACATTGGAGGCACTAATATGAGAATTGTTAACAAACAAAACACATTATGCATGACTGGAGGAATTTACTAACAGTGACATCAATATTAATTGAAAAAACTATTTGAAGTTGGTATTTTGACAGCTCGTCACTTATATGTTTATATTATTGAGGGTCTAGTCAGCAGTAGCAGAAGCATTACATTTTTGGAATGAAAACTATGGCATTGATCGAAATCCAAAATTACTAAAAGGAATGTTAAACCAAAATAAACTGACAACATGGGAGAATATATTCATATAAAAAATAAAGAGCGAGTAATGAACTTTTAAATCTCACCAGTTCATAGTTACACTGCCAGACAGAAGAGAGCAGACAACAACAGATAGTTGGATAGAGGTTGAAAATGGATGTGACGGCTTCGTAAATTAGTCCCTCAATAAACAAAATATATATTTATTGACTGCTGTTATTTCATATCTGTTAAGCAAAATGCTAAATAAATAATATTTTGTATTTATTTAAGGATTTTAAACCTTGATCAGAAGGAAATTACAAATATAAGATGAAACATAGGTCATGAAAAATTAAAGAGTGTTCAAATAATTGATCGTCCGATATGACGTAACGCTGGAGGACGTAAATTACAACAACAACAAAATATCAAATAATTGAGCTTGAATACTACAAGAGATATAAACAAGGGGCGTTGCATTTACATTACTAAGTTTCATCAGCATCATAAGACAAAGCATGCTTTAAATAAAATTGGAGAACCCAATGAAATTGCATAGTAAGCTAATTGCATGTTGAAGAAGGACTTCCACGCAATATTTAAAAAAATACTTGGTTTTCACTCATACGTTCAATATGCTATTCACATAGAGGAAATAGGCTCTACAGCATAAATGACCCAATGAATTTTCATGGCTTAAATATTGCAAAAAGTTCTAAGGACATTTGTTTCACCTTTGACAGACTTAATTCTGTTACATTCAGAAAGCTTCTCTGTATGTATAGGGAGGCAAAAGGAAACATGAGCAAATGAAAATGATAAAAAGAATATCTTTCTTGTAGTACATCAAGGGAAAGGGAGAAATTATTGACCTAATTAATGTTAAATTCCAATTTAAAAGTCAAAATCAAAGCAATCGGAAAAGATTTGAAAGCATAACTATGTTCTGTAACTTCCACTATACTTTCACTATAATAATTATCAGTACTTGAAAACTGCTCTTAGCAGTACAACATACTTAAATAAAACATCTTAACATGACCTAACAGAATGCTATTCAGCGACAGAATTAAATAATTGAGTAGGATCAATCCACAGCGTGCAATATCCAAAATGACTTCTGTAATCCACTGCTTTAATGCAAACAAAATTGAAGAATATTACAGATTTGAGGGGAGAATGCCTAACGGATATAGTTTTGGGAAAACATATTATAATTTTTCTATAAAATCAAAGTAATGAAGAAGTTCCAATATTAGCGGAATCTGCAAAAGCAGGTTACATTTAACAATTGCCACCAAGAGCTATGTTTGTGCATTATGCTAGTGCAGGAGAACAGACGGAGGGAACAAGGTGATCAGCCTCCACGGAGGAAGAATTGATAGAACTATGTCTTCAGTTTAGATATTGTGAGTCAAAGCTTTTTAATTACCTTTTAAAGCTTTATAGCAGTGAAAGAAAGTTCAGATATATAAACATTATATTGTCAAATTTTGGGGTAAGTTTGCTTCACTTGCACTGTAAATTAACAGAACATGTTACGAAGTTCCAATGTGTAAGGACTATGATACAATGAAGTACAAAATTAATATAATTTTGAGCAAACTAATACTCAATACTCCATATATTGCTAGTATTTACCTAGAACGTGTTTCGTTAGGATCTTCCTAACATCATCAGCTGCTGTTGACTAATGGGCGTTGGTTTGGTGAACTTATTGGAGGCGACAGGTGCATCTCTGTCGGTATCTTGATGAACTTGAAGTTTGGGTTTTCATCAAAGCTAGTGTCGAAATTAAACAATTTTCTTTCATATTTCTTTATGAAGACTTTTTCCCTCATGATTGATGCAGTTGGACACTTTTTAATAAGTGGATTTCTCGTTTTATATCATGATTCTCCTTCCAAAAATGGTACGCTACCGCCGATTTATCTATTTCTTTGTTCCTGATGTTCCTAAAATGCTCCTTATATATGGAGCATTGAGTATTAGTTTGACTCAAAATTATATTAATGTTACAAAGTGTTTACTTTCTTCATCAGCTGTTAGATCAACTTCTGATGTTAGTGACTTCTTCCCTCTGCTCCCTGATAGGTGGCATGATGAATTTGGTACTGATGTCTGGAGACAGGATAAGCACATAAGTTTTCCAAATTTGAATTTTTTTCATTAACATAGTGCATAGAGAATTAAAGGGTACATTGTAAGACAAAGTTTTCATCTTTTGCATAGAACTTTAGTGAAATTGTGCTTGCTTGAAAGGCAAGAAAGCTCAGAAAATATAAACACTCTGCTCCAGTGTCAGGTGGCCTTTTGCTTACAGCTCCTATAGTAGAACCCATAACCCACATATTTAAGTTGAAAAATAGGGATCGCTTAAGAAATGTTGAAATATTGCCAAAATTGATTCTGTCACTAAATTTGTTTACTTTCAGTGGTTGACATTACAACAAGAAACAATCCTCCACCTAGCAACAGTAACAATTACAACAAAAACAAACACATTAGCTGATGAAGCTTAAGACTGATTTTCAAAACCAATCCTGTTTTGATATATATTGTTATCAAAGATAGGTGAAATTTAATCGCTAATTATTATAATTTATTGAACTACATTTGCTTTATATCGATAACTTCAAATTTTACATTAATTTAGATTTCATCAAAGCATGCAATTTATGTCACATAGATATTTTTAGAGTGAATCATTTCCAAGATGTTCCTTGTTACTATATGTTGCAATTTTCTCGAAAAGGAATTGTTATTCGAATTTGTATCTCTTGGCCATGCCAAGAAAGAAGAATATGAAAGTCATCATACACCAACCAGCTGTTTAAAACGTGTAATTATTGCTTAATATTCTCAAATTTTTCATGCATTTACAAGAAAATTAGCAATAAGATAATTTCAGCAAATGTTTATCTTGATTAACCTGAAGTGGATAGAGGAATAAGTATTTGTAAGAGAGCTGCTCCACACATCACAGACTAACATTCACGTCACATTTTTCTGAATAAACCAGGTTCTGACATGGGTGACAGGTATATTCTTTTTTTTTTTTTTTTTTTAATTTATTATTTACTGGCCTGCACCATTCTTTTTAAGAATACTGCATGCCAATGTGGGTGATAAAAAGGTGATAATGGAGCATATGATGGAATAATGTTGGAGGAAACTGGAGATCCTGGAGAAAGGCCCCCTGTGCCATACTGTCGCCACAAATCTCCCAAGTGGTCACCTGGAATAAAACCTGGGCTGCCTTGGTGATAGTCAAGCAGTCTAACCACACAGCCATGGTGCAGCCAAGGGTTTGGAATATGAGTTTTGAACACATCATTCAAAAGAAAAAATAGAGAAGTTTAAAATCACAAAATATATGGCTTAAGATAAAATTTATATGATACTTTTATTCATAACAAATGATCAAAAAAATAGAGAAAGTACAAAATAATACCCTGAAATAATACTGGTGGTATTAAAACTGCTCCAATACCTCCATGCTGTTACACATGAACAAACATAAAATGCAGACAGAAGTTACTGAATCAGTATTGAAATTCAATGAGAAACTGCTTTGCCTGCCAGAAGTTAATACCCTATTAACATACACGTCCTGCACAGTTTAATACACAAGAGGGTTTCCTGCAAAAAGTACTATAAGCTCAACAGACTTAGAATTACTTGACCAAAAAATATAGATAAAACCTTACACCTAACTAAAAAATGTTTAAAAATGGAGATTTCCCAAGAAATACTAAGAGCGATAGCCACAGAGACCATCTGTACATGTTATCCCAAAAAGGTATGGCTACAATACAGATGGATCCAAAATAGAAAAATATAGAACAACTGGTGGTGGTGTATCTCCACATACACATCTCTAAGAAAAACACATGTCAGTTTTTCATGGGGAGATAAAAGCAATTCAGAGCCCTTTGAAACAACTAAAATACTGGTCATCAGCATTTTAAAAAGTGTCATTTTATGTGATTCACAAGCTGCAATATCAGCTATCACAAACTTCACCAGCACACCTATTTTTAAAAATGTACTGGACTGTAGGAAACCCATTAGAAATCTCACTGCACAAAGCAAGGGAATAGTCTTACAATGGATTCCCTTTCATTTTGGCATTATTAGCAATGAGATGGCTGACACCCTTGCAAAAAGAGGAACTCTAATCCCACTGTTCACAAGCAGTGTCTAACACACACCAATTGAGACCTTATAAAAACCAAAATCAATAAATATGAATGAAATACCAAATACATCTCCTACCAATCTGGCCAAGAAGGGAAGCAGTTGCTAAATTCTGTCTGACTACAGGACATGATTGCTTGGTTTAGCACCTGCACCACATCAAAATACTCAAAGCCCAAACTGTGTGCTCTGTAACCATGGCACTATGGACTCTAACCACCTCAACAGTTGCTCCTCTTTGACAACCTTGACAACCATTAGACTCACAAACAGATATTGGGAGGCGAGAAAGAAGATAATGGCCATAATCCCACAGTGAAATATTCCATTGTATATTCGAATTCCTTTAATTCTCTTTCTTAATTTTATTTTGATTGTATTTTAATTATTGGCACATATTGTTGTGCATTGTCATTGTTGTGGTTGATGATAGATATCAGAAAGCTCTGCATTAAATAAATAATAAATAACAAACATTTCATTACAGACTGACATGTTTGTCATTCTCTATACAGGTTAAGTAAGGTAATTTTAAATTTCTCTGAAAATGTACCTTAAAATTAATTCTCAAATAGATTCACTTATAGGGGGTGGGGGATTTAAACTGTACTAAAACTTTTTTAAACTAAAAATATTACAATTAATGGAAGAGTAAGGATCGAAAATGTGTTCATTACAGGTTGGTCTCTCTTCATTACAGAAATTATGCTTATTATATTCCATAAAAATAAGGCTGATGTTTAATTTTTAAACCTAGTTGAGATGATGTAGAAAAAAAATAAAATATATGATTTATTTTATACTTATTTTATACTTATTTGATTTAACAACCTTACATTTCTAATTTCTAATTACATTTTTAATACTTTAAACAAATGTACAAACTTTTGATTACATGCATTTAAATTCATATAGTATATATATGGAAGAAATCTTTATTTTATCTCTCTCTTACACTACAAACAAGAAGGCAAATCATGCAGTTCTCTAAATCAAGTGCTTAACACATAAACACATTGCACCGCCAAGTCATGTTGCTTATTGTGTCACAGGATGCACATTGTATTTATACTGCAGGATGAATAAATGCTCAGAATACTTTTTGTTGTTGGTTTCTGTCTTTTAACATAAACATGGTTTAGAAGGTATGCCAAACACTTGTGCATTCTTAAATGCAGTCAATAACAGATTTTTATAGTTCTTCAATCTGAGCTTTTCCATTCTACATTGTGAAATCATTTTATACAAATATCATATGCAGATTTCTTTGACTTATCCATTAATGCAGACTCTTTTGAATGCATCTCTGCTGGAGCCTGATATGACATTGAATTATCGTTGTAGAAGTTCAAGATTGAAGCATCTTCCAGCTACTTGGAGAACCCAATCATCTCCAAAGAGTTCACCAAATTGAAATTCAACAGTCAATGTTAGCTGAAGAGGGCATTGGGGTAGTGCAGTGGTTTCGTTCACAGCTCCTGTGCAAAGGCTCCCAAGTTCGATGACCAGCTCTAGGGTTGGTGATTTTAAGTTGGCCCTATCCACGCCTTCACCTCTGTCTAGCACATGTGAAGTGTCCCCTATGCCCAACATGATTCTGAGTCCATGGTATAAGCTGTAGGTCCTTTTGCCTCACCGTCACCTTCACTATCACACTATCTTTGGAGGTAATGGCTCCGCCCTCTGGGTGCCTCCAGAAATGGGTCCAAACATCATATGGTGGGGTGAGGTTACCCCAAAGGCCACGGTTGCCATATGGGACGCGTTGATAACCAGCCATGTTAGCTGAGGATGTTAGCAAAGTCCTAACAAAATGTGTTCCACTAGCATGGAGTACTACTTCAACACAAAATTATATTAATTCAGATGTTTATTAGGATACTTTTTAGCAACTCCAGTTATTAGTTGGTACTAAAAAAGTGAACTAATTTTTAAAGCATCTATTGAGACTACTCTAGTATCTATTTACCTACTCTAATTATTAGTTGGTGCCCCTCCAAAAAAGGTCAGAATAATTCTGATTAGCCTTCCATTCATGATCCTTCCTTCTCTAGAATGTGATTATTTTGGAAATAAGAAATGATGAATCATAGAATCTATTTGTAGTCGGTTTATTGACACTTCATCACTTACTTTTTTTATATTATCGAGGGACTAGTTTCAAACACCATTGTCTCCATTTTCAACCTCTCCATTTCAACTAGTATCTGTTGTCTGCTCTCCTCTCTCTGGCGACAAAACTATGAACTTCTTTGTCAAATTATCTACGGTGGGATTTCAAAGTTCATTATGCAGTCTTTATTTTTCCATATGAATATGTTCTCCCATGTTGTCAGTTTATTTTGGTGAGTTTATTTGGTTTATGTTGTTAGTTTATTTTATTTATCACTCCTTTTAATAATTTTGGATTTGAACCAATGTCATGATTTTCGTTCCAAAAATTAAATGCTACTGCTGAATTATCTTCTTGTTTCAATCTGATATTTCTAAAGTGCTCTTCGTCTCTGGTTTTTAGATTTGTTTTATTTTGACCATGTAGCATTTCTCACAATTTTTTCAACTTATTTGGTATATTCTGGATCTGTTAACTGATGGGATTTCATCTTTTGCTATTGAATTTAGCAATTCTAAAATTGAGTGTCCATTATTAGGTGCCAAGATTATATTTGTTCCGTAAAATTCTTTTTAAATTTATTAAATGTTGTTGGGTGATATGTGAATGAACTGAATATGCTGTTGTTTTCTTTTTCTTTTGTAAATGTGGTTACCTCCTTAATGATTTTCTTCAGTTTAGTTTTTCTAATTTTCTTAAACTCCAAACTTTTGTTGTATCCATTTTCTTCTGCTATGTGTAGTATGGCATTTTGTTCTCTGAAGTATTCTTCTTTATCCATGAGTATGTTGACTAGTATGTGTGTAAGGCTGTTTATTATTGCATGCTTATGTATATTTGGGTTGTAGCTATTATTTTTTATGTAATTTTCTGAATGTGTTGATTTCCTGTAAATTGTGAATTTTATTTTTGTGTTATTCCTGATATTTAGATCCAAGACAATGGACAGCTCTCTTTCTAGTTTTAGAAAAAGCTTATGACATGATAAGGAAAGCTCATATAATAAATACTCTCTTAAATGCCAATATAAAGGGAAGAATGATACCTTTTGAAGTCCGGATAATTATTATCTACCAAATGATAGCTTTTGCCTGGAACTTTCTTCACAACTTCAGTATTCATGTCAGAACCTACAGTATACTTTCCAAAGAACTCTCTATTGAAAATTGAGCTCCACAGGTCTCTGTCCTGAGTGTAACCCTATTCCTTATAGCCATTAACAACACTGTATCATCTCTTCGTTGCCCAGCTAAATCCTGCCTCTATACTCATGATCTTTCGATATTCTGCCAAGTACTTTTTTTTTTTTTTTTTGTAATTTAAGTCCTCCAACGTTAAGTCATATTGGACGATGAATGGAATGGGTGAAATGATGCTCAAATGAGCCTAGGGTCCTTAGAGCTTAGAGTTACCTGACATTCGTGGATCAGGATGAGGGAAAACCCCGGAAAATACCTTATCCAGGTAACTCACCCTGACTGAGATTCGAACTTGGGACCTCTTGAACGTGAGGCAGACATGCTACCACCACACTACCGAGGCAGGCTATTCTACCAAGGGAAATACATTGCCACTATACAAGTGCTTCAGTCTGCATTGAAACAACTACAACAATGGTCATCAACAACAGAGTTCAAATTCTCTATTTCAGAAACAAAATGCATCACCTTCTCAAAGAAAGGACTGCCAGAAAGAGATTTAGAGCTGTACCTTAATGAAAAACGACCTGCAGTAGTTATAAACCTAAAAATCCTTGGTATTAATTTTGACAGGAATCTTACCTGGATTCCCCATACAAAATACTTAAGTAGTAGTAGTAGTTTATTCATCCGTTAAGTCAATACAATGACATTGGATACGTCAATACAAATATTTAGAACAATACAAATAATATAAGTATAAAAATAAAAAAAAATAAGTTGCATCAAGTGTAATTAATAAGATCTAAGCATGAACTCATAAATATATATAGTTGCATGGCTCTACAACTACACAGCATTTAAAATGCATCACAAATATATACAATTATATGGCCAGCTACAGTGTAAAAAGAGTTTGCACAAAAATACTTAAAAGTCCTTAAAGTTATAACTGCAAAGAATTGGGGAGCTGATTTCATCATACTTCTCAACACCTACAAAGCTCTAATACAATCTTAATTGGATTATGGAGCTATGGTTTACAACTCTGCTAAACCTTCAATTCTCAGAGTATTTGACACCATTCAGTTTACTGCCTTGCTCTAGGCACATTCATCACGAGCCCAATTATAAATCTACAAATTGAAGCAAGTGAACCTCTTTTAAATCTTCGTAGGAAAATTCTAAGCCTTGGATATGCTATGAAAATTGTATCTTGTACCTCACATAAAATGCAACACTACATCTTCCCACAGCATATTCCAAACAAGGTGCTCTCAAAACATACGAGTAGTACATTTTGCATCAGAATGCAGCAGTATCTCAAAGATATTGATCTAAAATGCCTCTTATCTATCCATGCCACAAGCTCATTGGCATATACGGCGACATCCAGCTTTCATCCCATGCAAAACTCCATACTCCCACTGCTCTCCCCAAACAAATGCTTAATTCAGCACAAAAGTGAATTAAGAAGATATTGACACACTGCTTCACTCACACAGCTTCTTCACAGGACATGTTTCAAGAGCTTTTGCCCTTATCATCAGCTGGAACTTGACTAGTGCAAATTGTAGTGGTTTCCTCTTTCTCCATATCATCGATAGATGGCATGATGTACTTGTAAAAGATGTCCAGTGGTGGAGTTGCAATATTCATGACTCTATGACGCTCTAGTCGAGTTCCAGCTGATGATAAGAGCAAAAGCTCTTGAAACATGTCCTTTGAAAAAACAGTGTGAGTGAAGCAGTGTGTCAATATCTTCTTAATTCACTTTTGTGCTAAGTTGTGCTTCACTGTCTCTACACTTCTATCAATGTTATACTTTGAGATGCTTAATTCTTTATTAGATAAATATCAAAACACTGTGAAAATACACTGAGGGTTCAGCAGCTAATGAAGAACGTGGCTGTACAGTGGTAAACCCAAACCATATAATGATCTTCGCTTTACCTAGGTTCTTCATTGTGTTCTCATGTGAAGCCTTTGCCATTAAACAGGCTCTTCTGCATAAAAATAACTCTCCTTACAAACCACATTTCACCATCTTTAGTGATTCCTTGAGTGTGATGCTAGCCACCCAAAATCCTGCTCGTAATAGTGCAATGATAAAAGATGTTTGTTCCTTATGTTACAAAATAAATAAGACTGGTAAAAAGTATCCTTTATATGGATTCCATCCCACAGGCATAGAAGGCAATGAAACAGTTTATAAAAACATTAAAGAAGCAAACAGACATTCTGTTAGTGACCCATTCATTGCCTCTTTGCATCAAGACATCACTGCCATCATCAAAGAAGCATTCATGCAGAAATGGAAGGAGAGTTGGGTATCTCTTGACAGCAAACTCCATGTAGCTCACTCAGATTGCACCAACTTCATCCAGCCTCTTAAAAGACTTAAACGACGAAATCAAATAGCCGTATTAGAATTGGTCACTGCAAGCTGATATACTTTTTTCTTCTAACCAAAGATCAACCTCCAGTTTGTGAGAACTGCAAAACACCATTAACCATCCAACACATCATTATGGACTGCCCGTTATACATCGAGTATAGATTGCCAGCCGACATCTCTGATTTCTCCAGTGCTGTGAACAAACCAGAGCAGATAAAAGCAACTCTAAACATTATCAGTCATCTTTTAACCTGTGAAGCCCTATCTGCTGGACCCACTACACAGAAATATTGGAGAACAAGAGAGCTAATGGTTTCATTGCCAAAGCCTAGCATTTGAAAACAACAACAACACATTATCAGTCTAAACTCTATAAGTCTCTATGATCATGTGTAAAAATGTAAACATCAGTATTTATGTACAAGTGTGTAAGTTATAAACTTCTGTAAAGGATATAATCAAATGTGAAATGAAATTTAAATGTTCTAATGTTTAACATTTAATCATTTTTGTAATGTACTAGTTATAAAATGATGTATAGGTATGATAAGACCAAGCAGTCGAAACCACCAAAAATAAACATTTCAAACAGCAACAAGAGATCAAATGATATCCAGGCTACAGAGACACATGGTTGAAGATGAGTTCAGAAATAAAGATTTTTTGAACCTAAGAAAACCTGAAATTTATCCACTTAACCTAACCCTAAAACTAGCACCTACCTATAAAAAGACAAAATACTTGAGAAGCACAATCATACAGTCCTAAGACTACCTCCCTACCACCCAGAATTGAACCCCATAGAACTAATATGGGCCACGTTAAAAAGCTGGGTTTCCAAACATAATGCAACTTTAACGCTTAGAACAGAATACCCTCTTGCAGGCAGATATACTTTCATGTTTTGCTACCAGATGGCACATTATGAATTTTACATGTGAATCTCTTTGGGGAGTCTCCATTCAGGCTTTGCCTGCAGTGAGAGTATATATTCCATTGCATCAAGTGATTGTTGTGACCGGAAGAAGCCATTGTTTATGGAACATGTTGCCTGCCAGATGGATATTCTTCACAGGGTAAGTAAAAATACCCATCTGTTAGACAGATGTTCCTTGTAATGTAAAAGGCATATTTTCCTGGTTGTGAACATGTTTATTATGAGTTCATAATATTTATTTTTACGATTTCCTGAGCATTTAGATTTTTAATTTTGGGTTTCTACATTCAGTATCAATCCGAATACTTTTTCGAATCACACTAACAAGGTGAGACCCATAGGATCGTGTATATATGGATACACAGAGAAATATACACTTCTTTCTTGTGTGCCAAAGAGGTTAAAATCAGTCATTTTATTGTCATCCATGCACCATACCGAGTATACTGATGCAATGATTGGTAAGCCTGAAATTATTTCTTTCTACAACTCGATGAAATCTGGAGTTGACACCCTTGACCTGAAATACAGTAACTGTGTAAACAGAAGGACAAGAGGATGCCTCTTGCCACATTCTACTATTTGGTTGCTGTAAGTTCCAATAATGCTTATGTCCTGTACACACATTTTGAAAAAGCCAAAAATGTGAGCCGATTTGATTTCATACATGCCCTTGGAATATTTTTTACAAAAAGTTATTTACAACAAAGAATGAAGGTGGAAAATGAACCTGATGGTTTGAAAAATAGTATGATGGAAGCCTTGAATGAAATTGATACTACACAGCAACTACCAAATAGAAGAATCTGGCGCTTGGAAGAAGGATCAGCGTGAGGTGCAATAAGGAGTGACAGGCTACCAAAAAGAAGGAACTTTCATTAATGCCCTTATCAGAAGAACATAATGACAAATTACAAGTGCAGCAAATATGAAACTCCAACTTGTTTAGAGTGCTCAAGAAAACTGTGCAATGCTTGTGTTGCTGATGCATTATAAAGTTAATATTTTGCTTAGTTTTGTACAAATACCATTGTGATACACAGTTATCTGTATTGCAGTAAGTTAGTGTGTAACATTTTTAAAACAAATTAACCATTGCATAGATATATGTTCCTCATATAAGTATAAAAAAATGTGTGTTTGGAGGAATTTAGTAACAGTGACGTCAAAATTAATATAAAAATTATTTGTGGTTGGTTTATTGACACTCGTCACTTACTTTTTCATATATTTATGAGAGAATAGTTTCAAAGGCCCTGGCCTCCATTTTCAATCTCTTTCCAACTGGCATCTGTTGTTGTCTGCTCTCTCTGGTGGTGCAAATTATCTACTGGTGGGATTTCAAAGTTCATTATTTCAATCTCTTTCCAACTGGCATCTGCTCTCTCTGGTTATGAACTAAAATTAAAAGTAAAATTTCTAACTAAAAGTGTACAATACTTAGTTTTTTACATGATTACTTTTCAAGAAACTCAGTAATTGAATAAAATGAATGAATTAATAAGAATTACATAATTGTTTTCTTGAATATGCTAAGATCTATGTTTTTAATTGAGGTAGGTAGTTTTATACAGAATTATTCCAATGTAGCTTTTCTTGGCTAGGTTAGTCCTGTAGTTTTGAATATGCAAATCATTTCTCTGCCTTGTACAATAGCGATGTATCTGTGAATTTTCGAAAAGGATAGGTAGAATCAGATTGAAAAATTCAATGCCATAACCATAATTTGAACCACGGATCTCCCAGTATCCATTTGGTTGCTCTAAACCATTCAGCTACTATGGCCAACATGCCAGCTGACATTAAATTCTCCAAATGACTCATATTATCCTGGTGAACCACCAGGGGCTCTCATATACAATGAAATATACACCTTTTGTGGCAACTTACTATGCTGTAAGTACTCTAAGTAAGTACTCTAAAGAGAGTAAGTACTTAATTGGATTTTTTTTAATTTACGTCCTCCAACGTTAAGTCATATACAACGATGAATGGAATGGGTGAAATGATGTTCAAATGACCCCAGGGTCCATAGAGCTTAGAGTTACCCGACATTGTCTTTCACAATAAGGGAAAACCCCGGAAAAACCTTATCCAGGTAACTCACCCTAACCGAGATTTGATTTGAACTTGGGACCTCTTGAACATGAGGCAGACATGCTATTGTCTATGCTACCAAGACGGGCACTTAATTGGATATTTTAATGTCATACAGGCATGTTGGCCATAGTAGCTCAATGGTTAAAATCAGCTGGATGGAGACTGGGAAATCCATGGTTCAAATCCTGGCTATGGCATTGAATTTTTAAATTTGACTCTACCTATCCAAATCATGTTGGAGGACGATTAATTTCCATCAATTTGCCTAATAGTGATAACTATGAAGCCTGGGACTTAAGTACTTACAGCATAGTAAGTCACCACAAAAGGTGCGTATCTCATAGCATATGAGAACCCCTAGTGGCTTACTGGGAAAATACAAGTCAATTGGAGAATTTAATGTCATACTAGCATGTTGGCCATAGTAGCTCAATAGTGGAGAGCAACCAGATGGAGACCGGGAGATCCATGGTTCAAATCCTGGCTATAGCATTGAATTTTTCAATCTGACTGTACCTGTCTGAATCATTCATTGCCTACACATGGCTTGTATGGAAGAATGAATAATTCCAACATGTTGGAATATACAGAAAAGCAACATATGTTGACAATTACATTAAATGCAACTCATTTAACCCATTACAACATTAATATGCAGTCTTCCATAGTTTGGTTCACAGATTAATCAACATTCTGCTAACAAAACCAGAATATGAACCGGAGTACACTCACATACACTAGATTGCCGAATTGAACAACTACAACACAAATATCATCAAAAAGTTGATCTACAGACACAGAAGAAACAAAAACTTAAAGGATATTACTATGTTAAAAAAACTAGAAAACCCAAACATCAGATATGGCAAATTTATATTTCATCCAAAATACTTCAAAAAATTTGAAAAAATATTTAAGAACTTCAACATAAAACAGAACAAACACATCATCTGCAACTTACTAAACCACAATCTAAAAATAGCACACCCAAAACTCAATTATCAGGCATTTACCAAATGAGCTGCCAGTATTGCAATAAGATATACATTGGCAAGACCAAAAGGAATCTAGGAACAAGAATGAAAGAACACTTCAGAAATATTAAATTCAAACACATGGACAAGTCTGCCGCAGCAAATCACTTTTGGTCTGAGAATCACAATGTAAAGCAAGAAATAGAACTGATCAAACAGGCAAAGAAATCTCTAGAACTGCAGATTTGGGAACACATATTTATTACGAAGAAACAGAACCTCTTGATGAATTTTCAAATTCCCGCCATAGATGATGTCATCAAACTTACCACCAATGGCAACTAATGGCAACAGGACACCAAGCCAGATGCAGACACCGGTTGCACCATCAGTCAACCACAGAACTGAGGATAGGGAAGAAGTTCCCAGGAACTAGTCTTCATTAAAAAACTTGTAAGTGGAGAAAAGTATATACAAGGTTGACTCATTTGCCTGATTTTATTAACAATGGCACTCCACTTTCTGAAGTACTTCTTTTTATTCTATATAATATACTCAGCTGTTTTCTTCATATTTTAAGAGGAGGTTCACTTGCTTCCATCTGTAGACTAGTGACTGGGCTGGTTCAAAATGCTCCAAAAATAATTCAGAGGGCTGATGTCTGAACTGTGTTGAGAATATTTAATGTGGATGGTTTTGCGGAGTTGTATATTAAAATCCTGTAATCCAATTTAGGTCACACAACAGTTCTGTAAGTTTCTTGCAATACTTTAAAATCTGCTCCCCAATTCTTTGCTGCTAGTATTTTTAAGATTGTTGGTCATTTTATGCAGTCTTCTTTGAGAGTAATTTATATGAGGAGCCCAGGTGAGCTTCAGGTCGAATATGAGTCCTAATAATTTCATTGAGCTTACTATTGGTAGAAGTTCAACATTTAAATAGATTTTTCGTTGCAAATCCGGTTTGTTTTGTTTGGAAAATAGTATGCATTTACTCTTAGAGGTAGAAAACTTGAATCCAGTATTATTGGTCCATTTTTCAAGATCTTGTATACAAGACTGTATAATACTTAGTGATGTAGATAAGTTTTTGCCTTTACAGAAGATAGATCATCAGCAAAAAGACAACATTTTATGGGTTATGTTATATAATTAGTAATGCTGTTTATCGCTATCAGGAAAAGAGTAACACTGATAGCTCAACGTTGTGGAACTCCATTGTGTATTTTTATTCTTTTTGATGTTTCATTTTTTACTTTCACTTGTATTGCACGATTTTGTAAAACAAATTGTAGATGAAATGAATCATCACAAAAGTGAATCGAGAAGATATTGACACATTGCTTCATTCACACTGTTTATTCACAGGACATGTTTCAAGATGTTTTGCTCTTATCATCAGCTGTTACTCGACTCAGAGTCGAGTACTTTTGAGTCGAGTAACAGCTGATGATAAGAGCAAAAGCTCTTGAAACATGTCCTGTGAATAAACAGTGTGAGTGAAGCAATGTGTCAATATCTTCTCGGTTCACTTTTGTGCTTATTTGTGCTTCACTGTCCCTATGCTTCTTTCAAGTTTATACTTTGAAATGAATCATATTTCCTGTGATATTGTGTTCTATTACTGTTTTAATTATGCCCATTTGCCAAGCCATATCGCAAGCTTTATGAATGTCTAAGGAGGTGTTGCTTGCTCTGAAATGTATCCGTTTAAAGTGTAATCAATGTGTCATTCATGGAGTATAATGGTCTGAATCCGCTTTGTTCATCAGCGAAGAATTTTTGTTGTTTCAGGATCCACCTTGCTTGTTCAAAATTTTTTCAAGTATTTTGCTCGTTGTATAAATTCATAATTCTTATTGAATTTTCAATACTTCTGTTATTCCTGCTCCAGAGCACTATTTCATATCCAAATGTTGATTGAGAGAATAAAAATAGGCCAATTCAAAAATATTATTTTGACACTGTGTTTTTTTTTAAGTCTGCTAAGAAAAATACTGAAAGTGATAACTTATTACACACAAAAAAGTATGTTTTACCTACTGTATGTTAATTAAGATGAATATTGACAGAAATAATTTCATTAGGTATTGTGCTGCTCGAATGGTTACCATGGATTTATCTTTGGTAATAGATAAAGAATCTCTTGCTCAACCTAATGCAAAGGAAGATGTGCCCTTCACTCAGAAGGAAGTGGAGTGTATCATTAAAAGACAGAATGATAGAAAGGTACCAGGCATGGATGCTATCTCTGCAAACATAGTACATCATTCATTTTGCTTTATCGCAATTCTTTGTAACTGTATATAATAAATGTCTAGAATTAACTGTGTTTCCAGAAGCACGGAAAATTGCTGTTGTTAAAATAATCCACAAAACCCCACAGTTAATTCATTTCGGCCAGTTAGTCTGTTACAAGTTATGGGGAAAATATTAGAAAAACTGATAATTGATAGAATTATGCATCACTTTCAAAGTAGTCAACTATTAAATGAAAATCAGTATGGATTCGTCCAAGGCAAGTCAACCGAGGATGCAGTGCTACAAGTTACAGACTGGATAAAACATACATTCAGATAGAAAATGTATGGCATGCTTGTATCTCTTGATATAACTGGTGCTTTCAATAATGCATGGAGGCCTAGAATACTTTTATAATTAAAGAAGAAATGCTACCCAAGGAATTTATTTAAAATTATGCAGAATTATTTCCATAACCGAAGAGCACAACTGTCCCTCTGTGGATCCA
The DNA here is from genome assembly GCA_030765055.1 of Mantis religiosa. Lineage (NCBI taxonomy): Eukaryota > Metazoa > Arthropoda > Insecta > Mantodea > Mantidae > Mantis > Mantis religiosa. The sequence goes on from CM060958.1 coordinate 77,527,223, forward strand.
CAATAGAAAAATCTATTACCAAAGGCTGTCCTCAAGGAACTTCCTGCAGCCCAGCTCTTTGGAACATATTAATGATGATCTTTCAAACATAATTTACCACCAAACTGTGACATTATAGCATATGCAGATGATGCGCTTCTGTTGGTGAAGGACAAAACTATCAATGTTTTATCTACAATGGCAAACAGAGCATTAGAACAACTTTTCCAGTGGGGAGTAAATAACAAACTTTCTTTTAATCCAACAAAGGCAACTGCAATGGTAGTCAGTAGAAGAAAGGTGAAAGAGGAACCAGTAATTCATCTTAATAGACAGAGAATATTTAGTGAAGAAATTGTCTTACCTTGAAGTAATTTTAGATTCCAAACTTACATTTAGAGAACACTTCAACCAGTTGCAAATAAAAACCAGTAGACTTCTCAATGGTTTTTCAATTGCATCACGCCCCTCATGGGGTCTCAACTCTTCGGTAATGAAGATGTTTTATGCTGGAGCTATCAAATCTCTTGTACTATACTGCTCAGCAGTATTCCAAGATGTACTAAATAAATGCTGGGTGCAATGTAAACTTAAACAGATACAAAGAGGATTTGTACTCAGAATCATCAAGGGATATAGAATGATTTCCACAGATGCTGCACTTCTAATCACAGGCATTGAACCTTTATATTTATCGGCAATCTGCAGTGCAAAGATATATAACATAAAGAAAGGTTATCAAGATTCCCTACAAGTTCCTGAATTCGACTTTTATCCGAGATCTCATTTCTTGGAAGCTGGACATCCTGCTGTATTTCACAACATTGTCAGCAAGGATAACTGCAAACAAACACATGACTACAACATCTACACAGATGGCTCATGATATTCTGATCATCCAGAGAATCCAGCTTATGTGGGATATGCTTTTGTAATGTTTAATATAAACAATGTGGAGTTGCTTTATAGAGGATACAGACTTGCATCTAATTTCTCTATATTCCAGGTCAAACTTCTTGCACTGTATCAAGCAGTGGAGTGGTGCCGCAGTAATAACTATAGCGCATGTATACACAGTGATTCCCAAGCATCTGTGTTATCGGAGGTAAATATACTACGTATTCACTTGCTACCAAAATAAGGAAGGATATTAAAACAAACAACAATCACGTGTGTATTACATGGGTTAGAGGCCATACGGGTACACGTGGCAAAGAGAGGGTAGATAAAATTGCTAAGTGCTATGCATTATCCCAAAAGGAATTCAGTTTTAAAGAGTCTACAATCACATTTGTTAAAATAAATTGAAAAAATAAATTTTTGAAATGTGGAACAGCACTAGGATAAATAGCGATAAAGGACAAATCACTCGAAATTTATTTTTTTCTACTGTTAATGATCATGTAAACTGCAAGTTCTTTTCACCTAGTTATATTTTGACCCAGTTTGCTACCGGACATGGGTAGCAAGATTACATACAGACTCTCCTGATGGATAACTCTATAAATGTAAAAGTGTTGACGAAAATGTTGAACATTTAATATTTAGATGTGATCTTCATTCCAAAAAGAGATATAATCTTATTTGATGTCTTTTATATTGTAATACACATCTTTAAACTCTGTTGTATAATGTATTCCTTAAAAAATGTTGCACTTCTGCCTTTGACCACTTTATTGGCCAAATGCTTAAAACATTATAATTATTATCATGTTTTGTTATTTTGATCTTTGTATTTATGTGTTTTTGTAACTAGAAACCTAACATAAATTACTGGTAAAATAGGGTCACTTCTTTTGGATAATAAATAATAATAATAGATACCGCTCAGATAACACACTGATTACTCCACATGGAGTGAACATCTGTCATTTGTTATTCCTATGAATTCCATTGGTTGAAGTGATGCATTCATTGGCGCTTAGCACAGGGCCGGGAGGCCCGTCAGTAACCCTCTCACTCTTACAAGAATAATCAGTGCGTTATCTGAGAGGTTTATATTAACAAAAACCAGGGTAACTGTTGTTGTTATTATTGTTTTCAAATGCTAGGCTTTGGCAATGAAGCCATTAGCTCTCTTGCTCTCCAATATCTCTGTGTAGTGGGTCCGGCAGGTAGGGCTCCACAGGTTAAAAGATGTTCTTCAGTCATTTCCTCTTCTTTGTTGCACAGAGGACAATTTGGAATAGCATAAATGTAACCATTTTTATGTGGACACCAATTTTTTGCTTGTAATGGTGGTTACATCATCCACTCACTTTAACCCCCAGTATGTCTGGAGGGCCACACCTGTCTTTGGTTAATGGGTCCATCGGACCTGGCTGGGAGGAGTTTTAAAGTCCATTGGCTTTTCTCACAAGCACCAATTGTGGAACATTTGTGCACTGTGACAGGCCAGCATAAGAGGTGAAATAGCATTTCCTCTATTTCTGATGTAGTTATACCACTAATGCTTGGTCGCCAGAGTCTCATTGGTAAAAGCAGGTTGCACCAAGGGCAGGTTGAGGTTGGGATTTGGATAGGAGAGGTTATGGAATGCACATCACTATCCCTTGCATCCCACCAGGGTAACTGTTTGAGAAGCACAACTATACCTGCCTATCATTTTGACGCTACAAGGGGCATACAGGTAGCTGAAGCAATACCAAATGTTTAAAAAGTAAGTTTTTATATGCTAGCATTGATACTTCACTATGGGAACTAACTTAAAACTTCTAAAAGGGTTAATGTCAGAAAACCTAACATAAATTGTGTTTTTATAACAAGATCTAAATTATTTTATGTAGTAAATATTGTGTATTCCTTATTATCAGTTATACAAAAAGACACAAAGTTATTTTTCCATGAAGAAGTTTTCATATTTTGGAAAAAATTCATGAATTACACTTTATTTGTCACACACATGCATGTTGCTGTAACATGCATGTTAGTTGCAGACATTTTTGAGAAAATCAAAAATAATATGAAACATTCCATTCAATATTACATTTTCTTCAACACCCTTGAGCCACATCCTTGCAAGATACTGATCTAAAATATCAGTTTGGCATTTATTCAACTTTATGTTTCTGAGTTATGCACACATGCATTCACAACACAGATGCACAAAGTGGCAGCTCATGAGTGTTTTTCTTGGTGGGGCCAGATGTGAAGATGCTTGTAATAAAAGTAAAGTGTGTTTATATCTTTTAAACAGGTCACCTTTAGTTGCATTGCTAAAAACACTGCAGTCACAGAAATGTGTCAAAACACAATACATTTTTAACCAACAGTAAATTCTTCAAGCCAACAACTTCCCATATTGTTGCATCATCCTGTCTATCTTCTTACTTATCTCCCTACTGTAATCAATAAAGTTTTGTTTTCATGAATTCTGTTCACTACCCATGATTTGAAGTTCCATCTTGTAGAAGCAGCTGGAATGCATTTGTAGCAAACTAATACAATAGATCACTGCACTTTGGTGAGGATAAGAAGAATGTGAATCCACCAACGTTGGGGAAATATAACTAAATAATTTTATGTTTTTGGAATGAGCATTTTACATAACCAAATTTAATTGGTTAGCATAACAGTTTACATACTTGGCATAAGGGAAAGAGTCCTGCATCGAAGTCAGAACACGCACTTGGCTATCGTTCATTACTGTGGCACCATCATATGCTTGAGATTTTTTTTTTTTTTTTTTTAAATTTATGTCCTCCAACGTTAAGTCATATCGGACGATGAATGGAATAGGTGAAATGATGCTCAAATGGACCCAGGGTCCGTAGAGCTTAGAGTTACCCGACATTCATCTTTCAGGATAAGGGAAAACCCCGGAAAAAAACCTTATCCAGGCAACTCACCCTGACCGAGATTCGAACTCGGGACCTCTTGGACGTGAGGCAGACATGCTACCATCTACGCTACTGAGACGGGCATATGCTTGAGATATGATTGTTCTTTCAGTATTAAAATATTGCAACTTCTTTATCAAAACATCACTGAGATCATTGGCTGTTTGGTTAATAATCTATTCAAAAGAAAGAAACTTTCAGTGGATAATGTATCATTATGTATCGTAAAATAATGACCAACTGACTGCAGCAAATTATGTTTATTGTTTTGTCAGGCTGCACAGAAACATAATTGGCAATATTTATGCCTTTCATGAATTCTTCAATGTAAACCTGATACTATAATTCATTCTGTTTGCTGATTCCTGTGTTTCATCATGACCCCTCAATGCTGGATCATGGGTTATGCAAAATTTTATTCGCTCTATCACTCTGTTCAATACGCATTTATTTTTAGTGGCAAGTTCATTATGTTTCTGAAGTTATATTTTATGAACAGAATCAATTTTAGCAGCAATGTTTACAGTTCCTAATAATTTCAATTTACATGCATTTTGTAAGTGAAGTGCACTTGCCACATGTTTTTCCATTCATTCACTAAAATGTTTCAGATCCTTACAAACGTGCATCATCCTTCACCACTAAATAACAACCAGTAAAAGCAAAATACTCTTTGTTTTTCCTTACATGTAGCTAACCACGATTTCTTACTAAACCAACTGTTAATAAAAAGTCCTCTGTTTTTTGTCATCTTGTTGTGTAAATGTAAAATTATTTGGTTGATGTGCACCTAAACATTTAATTACAAGTTTTTCTTCTACCTTTAATGAATGAAAGGGACTTTTCAATAAATAATACACTCTATTCATTTTAAAACTACACCTTTGTCTACCAAACAATTAAGATTCCAACAACAATCACACAAATGCTAAAACTTGAAGTAACGGGCCTCAATAGGCTACAACTAGCCGGCATCAAGCGTAACTGTGTGCAGTGTATGAAGAGGAGAGCAGGGGAGCGAGGAAGGTACAGATATGCAACTGGCAAAATGTGTGAAGGGGTGAGGAGTGACCGTGGCTCAGTGTGCACAGACCCAATGTTCTGCTTCCGAAGGAAACTGGTGCAGTTGTCATGGACAACATTCTGGGTTGGAAGTTTTGATAATCATAATGAATTATGATATAATAAATTAATGTGTGTAATGATTATTACAATTCAATCAAATATAAAATTATTTGTTTCTTTAAATTAAAAATTGCCTATAAGTTGCATGATATTACCGGTGGAGCCTGGTCCCTCTGGTCCTTAATTTCTGACCCCTGTGTACAGATCACACATGTACACATACATAAAACTCTTTATATGGACTTTTTTCTCTTGAAATAGCTCTAACCTTTTTAGTCAAGTAGCATATGGTTAAGATATAAATGAAATGTATATTTTGAAATTTCATATTTTGAAATGTGAAGCTTTCTTTAGTTTGAATGATGTTTAATTGGTAAATGATAAGATATATATATCATCCCAGTGCAGAAAATAAAGAACACAATTTATGTCTAATAACATTTTGTCACCACTTCCAAGTATTCTTCGTCATGGGTTTTAATTTTGAATAACTTATACTTTCTGAAAGTCACAAGTTCTTATTCGTCTTTTCTTCAGGACATGCAAAGAGCATGGAATTTCACTCAGTGATCCACTTTTTAAAAATCTGATTATAGCTTTAGCCTAATGCATTCTTCTTACCTAAAAGGAAATATGTATAAATGTTTAATGAAAATTTATCTAAATTAGAACGAAAAAAACAGAGAAAATAACTTTTTAAGAGTATTTTAGTTTGTATAGAGAAAGTCATGTAAATGAAACACATAAAAATCTTGTTATTTTTATTTTTGTCAGATTTTTATGGTTCAAATACAATAGTTATAACTAGGGCCTGGATTTTATGTAGTAGAAATTAAGTAATATGTACAAACCAAAATTGCTGAAATATCTAAATAAGTATGTAATGAAGCAATTATATGTAACATGCAAAGTTTTATTTCTTTACTACAAAACATAAATTAATGTAAATTAATTGTTCTTTCACACTAGCCGTGTGTGTAGGACACACTATGTGTGACACATAAATTCTCCAGTAGGCTGGTCAAATCTCTATGATTATTGTTAATCAGTCCATTTTTACTACCGAATACAAGATTTCCCATCCAAGCATTTAAGTCACATTAGAACAATATGCACAGTTAGTTATAATATAATTTTCCAAATATTCTATTGTCATGTAGTCTTCTGTCTAACAATATGTGAAGATTGCTCAACTTCACAAGAAGTTAACGGTGCATATTTATAAAGAAGGATTGTGCTAGGAATAATATTATCAGGAGCTTCTATATTTTCACTATTGCATAAGTGAGACAAAAGTAACAAGATTAGAGTATCCTGGGTTCTTATTCAGCACAGATTGCAGTTTAGTGGAAACTATACAATCCACTTCACCTGGCACAACGCTCACCTTCTGAACTGTATTTTCCATTGCTCCCACAGCTTCTTGAAGGGCATACCAAAGTTTCCAGTTTCTTGATACCGTCAGGAAGCCAGATGAAGTGATTTGCAATGTATAAAATTGAACTTACCATTTTAGAACTAATGAATGCTGACAGGGATTCACTCACAGACACTGCTGGATCAGAAGAAAAGTTCACCACCACTGACCTCAAAGCTTTGCAGTGCTTACTATAGAAAATTACAGCTTCAGTTCATGCTGCTCACCTTGTTATAATGGTTCTGCAGGCACAGGTACGTCAAGTAGCTGCTGCTTGTGGCACTGTACATGATAAGGGCATTTCAAGAAAACCTTCTACATTGCTGCTATCAGTGTATTTATTTCTGGGAAATAACCTCTGTCTCTGACATTCCTTGCAATGCATGAGCCGCACATGTAGCATGCACTAAGTTTGGATAAAATACAGTAAGCAATTTTTCTGTTTTAACATGTATGGAGCTGCATCTATTTACAATTGTAATACCCTCTCTTCTTTTACGCCATCTAGCCATAGTATCTAAAGTCCATCAGTTATAAATCTAGTGATTGTTGAACTATTTGTTGCCTCTGAAGGTTTACAATAAATTAAATAGGGTTTTTATGAAGCTTCTAGCCCACCTCAGTAGCATAGATGGTAGCGTGTCTGCCTCACGTTCAAGAGGTCCCAAATTCGAATCTCGGTTAGGGCGAGTTACATAGATAAGGTTTCTTCGGAGGTTTTCCTTTATCCTGAAAGATGAATGTTGGGTATTTCTAAGCTCCATGGACCCCAGACTCATTTGAGCATCATTTCACCCATTTCATTCATCGTCCGATATGACTTAACATTGGAGGACGTAAATTAAAAAAAAAAAAAAAAGAATGAAGCTTCAGAATCCAACTTGCCCACAGCAATTAGATTTAGCGATGAAATGGCCTGCAGCACATGTTGTCATTTGTTTTTTGTAAGTTACATCCTCCAATGTTAAGTTATATTATATTGGACGTTGAATGAATTGGGTGAAATTATGCTCAAATGAGTCCAGGGTCCATGGAGCTTAGATTACCCGACATTCGTCTTTCAGGATAAGGGAAAACCCCGGAAAAACCTGATTGAGGTAGCTCACCCTCTCCGAGATTCGAACTCGGGACCTCTTGGACGTGAGGCAGACATGCTACCATCTACGCTACCGAGGTGGGCCACCTGTTGTCTTATCAGCAGAAATCCATATAGGTGACTTGAATATGTCAGCCCTGATTTTTTTCTAATATTTCAACATAACAAGAATCCAAGTAATTCTTCCTTAGGGTAGACTCATCAAGAATGTTGCGATTGACGTATTTTGTAAGAAAAAATGTTTACATTCAGGTACCTTAGGTTTGTTCCAGGGTATGTTCCCTGCAACTAATGTTATGCACAGTTCTTTGTAAAGAGGTAGACCGCCACTGTAACTGTGTAAGTACTCTTTCTTCGGAGAACAACATTGATCATTCCTACTATATAGATTGCTTCGTAAATGTGGTTCAGTTTGAGATTTCATTGTGCACTCTATATGTTTATCACATGTTTGGCAGAGGACTGTTTTACCAACAGTAATTAAAGCACTATAAACAGAAATTCAGGTTTTCAGTTTTGATGATAGTGAAGACACAACCGGTGCCAGGAATAACTATTAGAAATTCTGAAGGTTTTCCTTCCTTTTCCTCACATGCTTATTAAAGCTAGTCATTGTTGTCCACATTGAACACATGCACTTCAGCTTTTAATGTTTTTAATAAACAGCCATCATGGCAGTAGTTGGCACTTTGTATATTTAATGCAGAAATAAAGCAAGGTGCTGGACAAGCATCATAGCGAGGCAACATTAATGACAATGTATAGAATTGATGACAATGGATGAGAACCACAATAATAAAACTTGCAATACTTCTTCCCTTTCTTGCTATGTAACAATAATGAATAAAATGATGAAAATGCATAACAAATCTGCAATAATATTAAAATATGTCAAATTATATATTATGGTACCAAATAAGTACTATAGCTCAAATATGTAAAACTTTGTAATTTATAACTTCTAAATAAGAGTCCTATCAGTACAATTTGTTGACATTTTAGCTTTTCTTAGAAGTACATGCACAGGAACAGAATATGTAATTACATAAAATCTGACATCTAATTATAACAATTTCTACTATTTTGTTCTTTTTTCTATAAGTAACAATACTTTAAGCTTTTATACTGCTTTTATAAATAATACTTACAGAAGATCACTAATGTTCATACAGCATTACATTTTAGCTATGTGTTCAATATTTTGTGCCTGATATATAGTTAAATATCAGAGATATATATTGAGTTACAGATATTTTAGGAAAAAAATCTAAACATCATAACCTTTAGTAAACATCAAAAGAAAAGAAATTAATTGATGGAAATTAATTGTTCCTTTACACTAACCATGTATAGGTTAGTTTGACTCTATTAATATAATTTTGAGTCAAACTAATACTCATTGCTCCACTTATTGCTAGTATTTACCTAGAATGCTTTTCGTTAGGATCTTCCTAACATCATCAGCTGTTGTCGACTAATGGATGTTGGTTTGGTGAACTCATTGGAGGCGATAGGTGCGTCTCTGTCTGTATCTTGATGAACTTGAAGTTTGGGTTTTCTTCAAAGAAGTGTTGAAATTAAACAATTTTCTTTCACAGTTCTTTATGAAGATTTTTTTCCCATGTGGTTAATGCAGCTGGACCTTGGACAATTTTTATTAAGTGGATTTCTTGTTCTATATCATGATTCTCCTTCCAAAAATGGTATGCTACCACCAATTTATTTATTTCTTTGTTCCTGAAGTTCCTAAAATGCTCATTAAGTCTAATGTTCAAGTTCCTTTTAGTTTTTCCAATGTAAAAGTTGTCACAGTCTTTGCAGTTTATCCGATACACACCTGATTTTTTGTCTGTGGGTATCTACTTTGTATTATGTGATTTCAAAAGGTGTTGTACACTAAACTTGTTCTGTGGGGCCAAGTTAATATTATGCTCTTGAAGACTTTCTGGAAAAGGTGTTTAGCTCTGGGATGATATGTAAGTTTTCATGAAGTTTCATTGCTGATTGGGGAAAGAGTTGTTTGCATCTTTGTTGTCTTTTGAATTTATCAATTTTCTATTTGACCAATTCAGCACTGAATCCATTGTATTCTGCAATGTGAATGACATTATTGTACTCTTTGATATATTCTATCTTCTTTAAAGGTACATTAACCATCCTGTTGATAACAGCATGCTTATGTTGTCTTGGGTTATATCCATCTGATTTTATGAAATTTTCTGTGTGTGTTTCCTTCCTAAGTATGCCAAATTCAAGTTTTGTATTTTTTCTGGTAAGTTTCAAATTTAAGAAAGGGATTTCATTGTTTGTCTCTTTTTCTATGGAAAATTTTATTGCAAGATTTTGTAAATTAAGTAGTTTTAATGCATCATCCACTTGTTTCTCATTTACTATTGCCCAAATGTCATCCACATATCTATACTAATGTTTGAAAATTAGTGGGAATGCCATTGTGATATGGGTTTCCAAAAAGCTCATGAAGAGGTCTGCCAAAAATGGGGACAATGTTTTGCCCATAGATAGTCCTGATTTTTGTTTGAAAATTTTTTTACTGAATGTAAAAAATGACTGCTCAATGCAAATATTTGTTAAGTGAAGGTATGCCTTCCTCTATGATGTTTTGTAACGAGAAATCCACTTCCAGCTGCATTAACCATGTGGGGAAAAATCTTCATAAAGAAATATGAAAGAAATTGTTTAATTTCGACACTACCTTTGAAGAAAACCCAAACTTCAAATTCATCAAGATACAGACAGAGACTCACCTGTCGTCACCAATGAGTTCACCAAACCAACGTCCATTAGTCGACAACAGCTGATGATGTTAGGAAGATCCTAATGAAATGCGTTCTAGATAAATACTAGCAATAAGTGGAGCAATGAGTATTAGTTTGATTCAAAATTATATAAATTTTGTGCTTCATTGTATCATAGTCCTTACACATTGGAATATAGTTTGACTCTATCTATCCAAAAATAATTAGTTGTATATGTCTGTAAATTTGCATTAAATTACACCCATGAATATTTAATCAGCATTTATTAATATTCTGTAGTTAATCTTTTCATTTGTCGTCTTGTTATGGTATGTTTTTATATATTATGTTAATTTTTAAGTGTACTTTCACATTCCAAGCTACAATGTCACTATTTGAAGCACATCTGTGATTACCTAGAAATGCATATCATCATGGCAACATCTAACAATGTAAGATTGTTATATTTCTATTAGTGTCGACAGCTAAATTGCACTGAAAATGCAGGTCACAATTCTGAGCAGTTCTTATAAACCTGACATAAAAATTTGCATTTCCTTTTTATTTTATATAAGTTTGTTTGCCAGCTCCCATTGAGACGTACAGCATGTTAAAATATTAAGAAAGAATTCAACCTTTGTTAGAAAGAACTGTAATTAATTGCTTAACAAGGTGAAATTAAAGCATAAAATGCTTACATTTATAGAAAAATTTAAAAGCTTAGACAAAATATTAAAAAAGCAATGAAACAATTCAACAAAACAAAAATAAATAAAAACAACGAAAGAGAAAAGGTGAAGGAGACTCAAACTCGTTTACCTTTCACTTGAAAGCTAATGTCATAACCACTGCACCTGAGGGAGTACTTCAACACAACTCTTCATTTTTGTGTCTTGTGTGATCAAGTGGTATCATCATTAGCAGTGGTATATTGGGACTTTAAAAACCTATAGCCTTAACTTCCACACTTGAACCATCAGGGCATAAGTCTCCTATCTCAAATTACCTGTTTAAGATATCTCCACTTGCTCTGAAAATATTTCAGTGTAGTTCATTAACACTCTGTATAATTGTCTCAATGCATATGTAGAACAGATGTAAATGCTTTGCATTAACAGAACTTTGTTCCAAAGGTAATTCTATTTTCTTCACTATTTGTAAAACATGTTCCACCCAAAAATTACACATCAAGATCTCAGGACCTTACCTTCATGGTGTGTGGCTGCAGGTTCATATCTTGATTAGGGTGAGTTACTGGATAAGGCTTCGCCCCACCTCCACAGAGCTTTCCCTTATAATAAAAGTGACTATCACGTAACTCATTTCTATGGAACCAGGCTTATTTGAGCATCATTAAACTTTGGAAAGGTAGAGTCAGACTGAAAAATTCAATGTCATAGCCGGGATTTGAACCACGGATCTTCTAGTCTCCGTCCAGCCACTCTAACGATTGAGCTACTATGGCCAACGTGCCGATATGACATTAAATCCTCCTACTGACTCGTATTTTTCCCAGTAAACCACTTAGGAGTTCTCATAAACACATGAGACAACTACCTTAATGACGACTTACAACGTGTAAGTACTTTAAGGCCCGGGCTTTATAGTTAACCACTATTAGGTCAATTAATGGAAATTAATTGTTCTTTCACACTGGCCGTGTGTAGGCTAAAGTATGGAAATGTAGCCTACACACAGTTATAAGGTTCAGGTATGTTTGTTTTTAATAAGGTATTCCATACCTTACATATGGGTATTGAATCATAAGCTTTTTCCAGATCCACGAATACAAAATGTAATGTTTTACCCTCTGTCTGATCATAAAATATTATCTAAACACGACCTCCCGGATGTAAATCCTGCTTGTTGTTCAAAAAATGTTATCATTAATTATTTCCTCTATATAATCTTAATAAGAGTACCAAAACTTCTATTTATTGTTGCATTTACACTGATACCTCTGTAATTCACAGGGTTTCTCTTATCTCTCTCTTTGTGCACGGGGATAATATGTGATTTTTTCCAGTCTAAAGGAATTGGATCCCCATACAAGACCTGATTAAATAACCTTGCCAAAGTTCTTACCACTATATATCCCCATATTTTACTAATTCCATAGTGATTCCTTCAGAGCCAGTGGCTTTGCCATCTGTTGATATTCTAAGAACACTATTCAGTTTATCTTCTGTATTTGGATCTGCACCACTTATCCTATCTTTCTTATCTAAAATATTTTCAATTGTCTTGAATTTATCTCTTTTCTCTGCTAAAGGATCCTTAAAATGTTTTACAAAATTTTCTATAGACAAAAAATTAAAACTTTTTGTTGTCTTAGTTGTTCTGACACTTCGTGTTTTCCAGACTTGACCTGACCGAAAATACCCAATGGTATGTTCTACTTCTCCCCATATTTTTATTTCTCTTCCTTGTTCCTTGACTATTTTCTTAGTTTATCGCTTTTGTTTTAAATATTCTTGCCAATCTTCAGGGTTCTTAGAACCTAACCACTTTCTGTATGTTTCTTTTTTATGTTTAATAATTCAAGAATTTATGAATCCATTCAGAAGTTTCTTGGATATCTATCATCTTCATTTCCTAAAGCTTCATATGCTGTAGCAAGCAGGGTCTCTTTTAAATGGTCATATATATTTACTGCAGTAAGATGTAGAGGTTTCTGGGTCTACTGGCCATGGTCTAGTAGGAAAAACTGAAGTTCCTGATGTTTCGCTCATACATGCGTCGAGTATCCTCAGAGACTCACGGCAAACTAGAGTGCTTATTAAGTTAATTAGGAGTCGATTAATAACACAAAACAACACTCACTTTTAAATTTTCCCGGAACCGGTTTCTGAGGTCTTCCCTCTATCTTCAGCCGGACATCGACGCTGAAGATAGAGGGAAGACCTCAGAAACCGGTTCCGGGAAAATTTAAAAGTGAGTGTTGTTTTGTGTTATTAATCGACTCCTAATTAACTTAATTTATACAACAACACTGTTTTCAACACTTCCATAAAAGGATTTAGAGTGCTTATATTTACTGCATCCCTATCTTCTTGTGGATTCAGTTTTCTTAAGTCTTTCCTCAAACAGTCTCTAAATATTGTAATAAAAGTAGGTTGTACCGAGGTTCATTTATTATCTCTTCTTTCTATAGATTCCCGGAATTTGTATTTTTACAAATGTATTTTATATTTTTTTATGTGAATTACAGGGGAATGTGAGGAAAGACAATGTTTGTTACAACCGTATAATGATTTGTTCCATTCAAGAACAGATACATTATTCCTCTATAATTTATTTATTTTCCTTTGTTTTCTGGATATTACATGATTGATTATGAGGTCATATACTTTGCATACCTCGTTTAATCATTTTTGTTCACTACATTTTCTCGTATGGTCTGATTACTTCTTGTTTAAAACTTCACCCCACTCTACTATTTATGTCTCCTTATATAATTAGTTCTTTCCTACTTGATATTCCTTCAGTTATTTCACTAAGTTGTTCAAAATATCTCTCCTTTACAAGAAACTCTAAAATTAAAATTGCAGTAGTATACACATTTAAACATGGGTACTTGAAGAGTCATATGTAAATTTAAAAAAAAAAATTAGAATGAAGTTTTTGATGGATAGAGTCAACATGAAAAATTCAATGCCATGGACGGGATTTGAACCACGGATCTCCTGATTTCTGTCGAGTGGCTCCAACCCATTGAGCTACCATGGCGAACATGCCGTCCTGACATTAAATTCTCCATTTGACTTGTATATTTTCCCAGTAAACCACTAGGGGCTCTCGCATCCGAGCTACACCGTTTACAGCGACTTACTATTGTAAGTACTTAAGTCCCAGGCTTCATCATTTAACTCTTATTATTTTAGTTAAGTGATGGAAATTAATCATTTCTCCACACTAGCCATATATAGGCTAAGGTTTTTGATGGATAGAGTCAACATGTAGTGCTTTACTGGGGAAATATACGAGTCAAATGGAGAATTTAATGTCAGGACATCACGTTCGCCATGGTCGCTCAATGGGTTTGAGCGACTCAACGGAAACCAGGAGATCCGTGGTTCAAATCCCGGCTATGGCATTGAATTTTTCATGTTGACTCTATCCATCAAAAACCTTAGCCTATATACGACTAGTGAGAGAAATGATTAATTTCCATCAATTAACTAAAATAATAAGAGTTAAATAATGAAGCCTGGGACTCAAGTACTTAGGATGGTAAGTTGCTACAAACGGTGTATCTCACATGCAAGAGCTCCTAGTGGTTTACTGGGGTAATATACGAGTCAAATGGAGAATTTAATGTCAGGACGGCACGATGACCATGGTAGCTCAATGGGTTAGAGCGACTGGACGGAAACCAGGAGATCCGTGGTTCAAATCCCAGACATGGCATTGAATTTTTCATGTTGACTCTATCCATCAAAAACCTTAGCCTATATATGGTTAGTGTGGAGAAATGATTAATTTCCATCAATTAACTATAATAGAATGAAGTTATTTATTCTAAGCCATAGAAAATTAGGTTTGATCATTCCTTTAGAGTGGTCCTACCTGAATGCAGTATTTAGAGCACTGGAATTTCCTGTTATGCTTCGTCACCTCCCATTCAAGGCCGTGCTCTTTATCACATGTATACTTATCATGTGACTTGCTCCGTGCTACATGCCACTAAAGTGGAGAGAGGCCCAGGTGATACGCATTTTAAAATCAAGAAAAGACGTAGTACATCCCACCAAATATTACTCCATCATTCTCCTTTAAGGGCTCTCGAAAGTTTTGGAAACACTTCCTAGCCTTGGGGGACATTGAGGACATGCCTTCACATCAATTTTGTTTTTGCCTTGGGCATTCGACTTCCCAGCAGTTGCTGCACATTGGAAGCCACTGCTCTGGGTTTCCAGGACAGGGCGTACACTGCCTCTGTATGTTGAGGTTTCCTCTATGACTAGCATGCAGGGCTCCTGCATAAGCTGATTACCCTGGGTCTACCTACACATACAACACACTTCCTTCACTTGTTCCTTATACTTGTTCCTTTGTTCTGAAATGGTTATAGCTTGCATAAATTTAGAAGTATCCTGCTTATGTACTTTTCTTCTTTGTTAACTGGTTGTTTTGTTATCAATGATGCACAACAATTATTTGTATACAATAACATGTTCTGTATAATTTACACCTGGTTTTGTGTGCATAATTTTAAATTCTTATTATTATTATTTTATCATAATTATTAATTACCATTTATTAATATTGATGTGTCTAGTACCACTAATTGTATCATTATAATTATTTGTCTCTTATACATTATAATTGCTTATGACGTGATATTCAATAACACCAACTGTGTATATTGTATGATTGAAAAAATAAACTAAACTAAACAAAACATAGATCTTTAACAGTTTCAGTGGGAAAGTCGTGTACTGTCTACCCACCACAAGAAGGCAAAAGATGAATCAAAGGGAGAGGGGTTTGAACTGTTTATCTTACAGTGGAACTGTTTACCAGGAAATGAGTGTGTAAGAGTGCATATGAGTAACCCATGCTGCCAGATCTAATGTTTGTGGCAGTAACTGTAGTGATAGGTATTATGCATGGGTGAGCTATGTGACAACACTTGTGTATTTTAAACAAACCTAGCATACTTGTCATACTATGGAAGGCTAGCTTTAACACTGTAGGAAGAGCAAAAGTGATTACGTTACACATTCCTCTAGCTTACCTTCTTGTGCTGGGCAACTATCAGAGGTGGAGTCACTGAAGGTTTTATCTGTCTAAGTAGACGCTCTTCAGTGTATATGTGACCTACCTTCCCACTGAATAATAGGAAACCAATCCCATTCAGAGGCACCTCTACCTCTTCCAAGAATGGTGCAGGCTTTGGTAATTGTCTATCAACCAGGAGAAAAGCCAAGCCATTATATTTATTAAGCGCAGCTTTGCCACCAACTTATCTACATTCAGCTATTCCAGGCGCAGGATAGTATGAATGAATCCCATCAAATACTTGGGGCTGACGCTGTATAAGAGCATGACTTTCAGGGAACACATTAGGATCTGTCACATCGGGAATGCGGGGCCTCTGCTTCGCTTTACCCCATGTTGCGGTCCAGAATGTCGGTCCCCTTGAATGTCAGTCTTCTTCAGATTCTCGTGCTTCATCTTATCTTTATAAGGTAAAGTTTGGTACATGTACGCAGGCTCTTAGCTGCTGCTGTTGCTCGGGCCATCTATTCTGTATACAGAGACTTTCCTGTGAGACTACTTCATGATGCCTCATCTCTTCCATACGTGGAAGATGAAATTAGGCGCTGGGCAGCAAAATACTACAATAAACTGCCATTTCATCAGAGCACGTTGGTTAGATCTCCTGGGGATTATCGTCTCCGAGAAAGTCAGTCAAAGCGGCATGGGCTTCCCCGCATGATATGTAAACATAACCATCTAATCACAACACCGGGCATAACCAGTAATCTTAAAGTATTTACACCAACCTCAAAATTACAACCCACCCAAAATTTTGTCTGGATTATTAAACTGTGCCTTTTTTTTCCGGCACTCATTTCCTTGTAATAGTAATGCTCAAGTAATAGTAAGCGGGGTGCTAAGAAGACATGATATAACCAATAAAAGAGTGGAAAGAATAAATAGTGAACTGAATTGGATGTGTGAAAAATGACGGTGTCTTTTTGTGGACGGGAACTTCTGGTTACAGGACCAAGATTTTGGAAGAGATGGGGTCCATCTAAACCGGCAGGGCTCCTACAAATTTGATAAATTACTGTGTAGTGTTATAACATTGGCAGACAAGATAAAAACTTGTAAGGAATAAGGTGGATGTGGTCCCTTCTCAAAGGGAAACTTTTCTAGCTCCCCATAACCATGCGGCTCTGACAAAACTCAAAACAGCAAAAAGTGATACGTTGAAACTAGTGCACATTAATATACAGTGTCTGAAAAACAATTTACAAGAGTTAGAAGTGATAGGCGAAAGTGGAAAACCTCAGGTTATATGTGTCAATGAACACTGGTGTAAAAATGAGGAGTTAGTATTGTACACTCCAAATAATTTTGTATTAGGTAGTGCATATTGTTGTATAGAATTTAACAATGGTGGTGCATGCATATTTGTGAGGAAAGATATTAGTTTTAACCCTTTTAACATTAATGGCATTTTGGTAGAAAAATCTTGTGAAGCATGTGCAATTGTTCTACCAGACTTCAATGTCATAGTATTATCTGTTTATTGCTCACCAAATGAAGACTTATCAGTATTGTTTGAGAAAATAGAAGCTATCTTATCTATTATTACTAATAGCAAAAGCACAATAATATTTGGTACAGATCTAAATATTGATCTGAATATGTTCACCAATGAAGCAGCATATTTTCTAAACTTATTAAATTCCTTCAATCTATATCCCACTAGCTTTCAACCTACAAGAAATAGAGCTTGTCTAGACTATTTTTTCACAAATATCTCCCAAGGCAACTATGTAGTGTCACCACATAACTTCTGTATTTCAGACCATTTTGGTTTAATAATGCATACTGTAATTCTAAAACATACTCCTAGTCATGTAAATAGGTATAAGCAGATACGTGACTATGGAAATGATAATATGACAAACTTCTGTTATCATATGAATTCTACAGACTGGTATTATATAATTACAGATGCTGATGTCAACACATCTTTTCAAAACTTTGTAGATTATTTTTTAGAATGTTTTGAAAAGTGCTTTCCAGTTAAACGCAAAACGATAATAAATAAAACCAATCTCAAGTGGTATAACAATGAACTAAAACTGTTAAATGTCAAGTTCTGGCACATCATATAGTTTATTTAAATTCAAAAACAGAATAGGCGAAAGAGAAATATCTTTTTCTTAAAAGAAAATACAAAAAGAAATTAAAAAAAGCCAAACAAACTGTGTATGACAATCTCATTGCTGTCTCACCTAAAAAATGTAAAACAGTTTGAAATATTATTAAAAAAAGAGGTACATATTAATAAGGAGGATAATACAACTATAGATGTAAATGCCTTTAATGATTATTGTGTTCGGTCAGTGGAGGACATTATTGTACATTTTGATTCTGATTCATCGGAAGCAGTAAAATATTGTAGAAAAGCCCCTTCTCCTGATACTGATTTTGAATGACAAAATGTAACTGAAGAACAAGTATTAAATGCAGTGTCTGATCTTTCTTGTTCACATAGTCAAGACATTTTTGGTCTTTCCAACTTTTTTGTCAAACAAATTATAGGAACAAAGTAACACCATTGACTTTTTTTATTAATAGATGTATCTCAGATAAGCTATTTCCTGAATGCTTAAAACTATCTAAAGTTATTCCTATATATAAAAGGGGGGATAAAACACAGTGGACAGCTATCAACCAATCAATCTTGTTCCAATTTATTCTAAAATTATTGAGTCACTCATGTATAAACAGATGCTAAGATGGTTTGATCAGTACTCTATTATTACTACCAAGCAATTTGGTTTCCAGAAAAATAAATCTACAACATTGGCAATAGAGTATCTAACAAAAGAAACAATAACTGCTTTGGAAAACAAAGAAAATATGTCCATAGTATTGTGTGATCTCACTAAAGCTCTTGACTGTATATCATATAAACAACTCTTATGTAAACTAGAGCACTATGGGATTAGAGGTGAAAACACAAAGCTAATAAAGTCCTACTTAAATAACAGACGGCAAATGGTTGCTACTGCAAACAAATGTTCAGAGGTGCGGAAAATAATCAATGGAGTCCCTCAAGGGTCTATCTTAGGTCCGTTTCTTTTCATTTTATTAATCAATGACTTGGCATATAATTTGCCACAAGACCTAGTTATGTATGCTGATGATACAACTTTAATAACATTGCACTCAGATCATAATCAATTAAAACTTTTAAACTTTAATACTGCAAAAAACTGGTTTACTGCTAATAAGTTAATGTTAAACAAACAGAAAACTCAGCATTTTACATTTAGTTTGTTAGATATGAGGGTAAATGAATTGCCATTTGTTAATCTCTTGGGTTTCTGCCTAGATTCAAAACTTGGATGGAAAAAGCAAGTTGAAAATGTGTGCACTAAATTATCCAGAGTAATCTTTACTTTTAGGAAGCTTAAGTCACTCGTGTCACTAGATACTCTCAGACAGGTATACTCTGCATTATTTGAGACACACATAAACTATGGAATACATTTATGGGGGCATTCTTCCGAGGTTCATAAGATTCTTCTATTGCAGAAAAAGGCACTACGAAAACTTTTAAATAAAAATAGCAAAGAACCATGTAAACCACTATTTATTAAATTGAAGATTATGACCGTGTACAGTCTATTTATATACAGATCATTAATTTATATCAGAACAAATATTAACCAATATTCTCTCAGGACTGATCACCATAATTTCAACACAAGAAATTAGCATAAATTAGACTATTGCAGATTAGCTCTTAGTGCAAGTACTTGTATTTATAATGGTATTAACATGTTGAACAAACTACCTGAGGCAGCAAGAGTTGTCCCAATTAATAGACTAAAAGTATGTATTCACAACTGGCTATTAAATAGGCCATTTTATTCAATTAACGAATTTGTGGATAGTTCTGTTGACATTACTCTGTAATTTAAATTTATGTAATCTGTAGCCACATAGGTAATTATTGTTTTATATATTTTAATATTGTAACTATGACGATGTCATTTCTGGATATATGCTGGTCTCTGACAAATAAAGATTATTGTCCTCCCGATTCGAAGCTGTTTACTCGTGGGATTGCTTCGGATTCCCGCCGCTTCTCTCTTTGAGCGCTGCGAGTTTCCGAATGTCTTCCTTACGGTACTGCTTCGAGTCGGGAAGACAGTCCGTGTCTAGTGTCGCAAGTATTAAGTTTTTGGGTAAGTGCTGCAGTCTCGCCTGTTGGCTTCAATAAGTTTGTCTAAGTGATCTTTCTGATGGCCTTTTTGGGAGCTTTACTTGGGTTTTAAACGGGCTAAATTCTGCCAGTACCGGGACCAGAAGTTATTATGTTTTCAAGTACTGGCCTTATAGGCGTGACTGCTTGCTTATGTTACTGTTAAAATTAAATGTTTTCCGGACACCTTCTTGTTTCAGCAAAATTGTTTGTGTTTTCAAGAGTAGCTTGTTAATGATTGTGATGCTTTTGTTTCCCTGTGTTGCTTTAAGAGAACACATATTGTTGACTATTCTGTTATCTGTAAAATTTTACAGTATTGAATTAATGTTTGAATTCTTAAATGGGGCTACTGTGAGTCAGTTCATTGTCTGCCGTTCCCGTAACCTGGACCTCTGTGGCCTTTATGTGTTGTAGACCCAAACCAACATATACCAGTTTAACCAGCGTTAGGTGTGAAGTGTGCGGCCAGAGCCGGCCGGCACAAACCTTATTCTTTTCTTAATTTAAACATTCCATCAGCGGTGCACAAGAGTTGTTACACACGAGTTCGAAATCATTGAGCAGCCTTAAGCTACCTCACTTCTTTCGCCCTACCGAATTCTCACCCGCAAATCCCGTATCCCGTATATCGTGGTTAAGTGCTTCCCAGGGCAGGAAGTTTGACACACTGTCCTTCAGTTGCGTTCTAAATCTTTCGGCATTCCCTCATCAAAATACAGCATAAACATAACCTTTCTCCTCTGGATCACTCTTACCTATTTTACCTCGCAGGTTAAACCGCAAAGTTGCTTAGTATTGTGGTAACAATACCCGACCGAGAAAACTCCGGCCGAACAGGAATACCTCTGGAACTCTCTCTACATCATTCATTCCCTGAAGTTGAGGGTGACCTTAGGTGTTGAAAGCTAATAAATCTTTCCATAATTCACCTGGCTAATAGTCCGAATGCTTTATTACTGACAACATGCCTAATATTGTTTTATCACTGTTTGGAAATTCAAAGGTTTCTCTAAGACATTTATTTGCTACAGTTCAGAAAGATACGCTTTTGCAGTCTTTATCATCAAAAAGTATGCTAAGACTGCTAACCACTCAACAGAGTATTCTCATTAATAAAGCGGCACAATTGAATGGCACATAAGAAATAAAAATTATTTTAAGCCAAGCTTTAGAAAACAATTATTTCATAAACTGACATTAATAGTATGACTGGGCGGGTTACGTAGATTCGGAAATCTAGTTTGCAGAAACCCAGAACAACCCTTGCTGCAATAAAAAGACGAGAAATTGACAATCAGCTGTCTTCGGGGCTGACTCGGTGTTTTGCTGCACGAAAACAAATGAAAGAAATCACTGCGGTACACTTCTATCGTCGATGTCGCAATAACCAACAATTGCCGCTCACACACACGCACACACACACACACACACACACACACTCACTCACTCACTCACACACACACACACACACACACACACACACACACACACACACACACACTCACTCACTCACTCACTCACATAGCAATTGGCAGGCTGAGGAACAGCCCGAAGGGGGTTAAGTTGTGTGCCTGCTCTGGTAAGAGCTTAACCACGTACTGACGGGATGTGGATGTTGCAGGATGTTGGGTGAAAATTATGTAGGTGGGAAGAAAGGAGGTAGCATGTTGCTCCTCGATGTCTGAAGATTCGGGTGCTACGGCCATCATGCACCGCTGGTGGATAAGTTAATCAACTAGGAAAAGGAAACGCAGAAATTGAAGTATCCAGACAAGAATTTTGGGTGATTTAAATTTCGTTTAGGCAGAAATGGGGGTCTTATGGTTACCAGTAGTGTCCGCAAGCCATGCGGGGTAGCCGGTATCGGTTTAAGCGACGCTCGCGTGGTACATAGTCCCCAAGAGATCTAACTAGGGTGCTCTGGTGTTGAGGTAAATGCTCGTAAAATTTGGTGGCCCGGCGCCTAACTTCATCCTCCACATAACGGAGGGATGAAGCCTCGTGAAGTAATCTCACGGGGAACCTTCTGCAAACAGAATAAATAATCCGAAGACATTTATTCTGTGCACGCTGGAGCAGTATCAGGTTTGAGCCTGCGGCCATGCCCCAGACTTCACATGCACAGAGCATGATAGCGAGCACCAGAGCCGTAAAGAGGCGCAACTTCAGGGGAACAGGCATCACAGACCGTCACACAGGGTATAGAGATGCCGTGGCACCGCACGACCGATGCGATAGCTCCCGGATGTGCTCCCGAAAAGTTAGGCCCTTATCCAGGTTGACTCCCAAGTATTTCATTGAATTCTCCCACCTAATCCTTTGCCTAAAACAGATGAATGTGGGGAAATTGGCGGAAAAGCGACGCTTGGTAAACAGGATCGCTTGGCTTTTCTCCGTGTTGATGGACAATCACCAAAGCGTGCACCATTCTTGGAGGAAGCTGAGGTATCGTTGTATAGGATTAAAGGCCCTGCGTGGGTTTCTGTTTGTACAAAATAACAGCACGTCGCCAGCATACTGTGCTATATTGACGTGCTGTTCGGTGGGAAGGTCAACCACATAAACGCTATAGAGCGTCGGGGATAAATTGCCGCTCCTAACACCTTGCCGGTATTTATACCTCCCCAGCCATTGTTTCTAGAAAGTCGCAGAACTTCCGGGAACTTTCACGGCCATAACAATGGGCAGAACGTTCTGGAGCCTCTCTCTGTATTTTTCTCCCAGCCTCTCTCTGTATTTTTCTCCCCTGTCCAAGCGTCTGGCTCCGGCCTGTGGCAGCAGCACAACAATGCCACACGGTGACAATAGTGATAAAACCTTAAGTGATACGAAAATATCTGGAAGCACGGCTTTTGGTAAATTAATATTTAGTTTACTGTTTCAAAAATTAATTTTTGCCTCGGACACAAGTTCTGTTTCTTTAAAAACAAATGCTGGTATACATTGATGGAAAAAAAAAAAAAAAAAAAAAAAAAAAAAAAAAAAAAAAACATTACCTAATCTCGCGTTTGCCAGCTCATGGACAACTCAATCATTATTAGTTTATTTATAAGAATATACCAGCGTCAACCGCTCCTACCGAACCATTTTATGCTATCCGTAATTTTTGCTCTAGAAAATATTCGACCCCAATGAATCTAAGGAAATTCTATAACATGGATATCTTTGGCTTCCCTGATATGGCAGATGTTATAGTATCGGTTTTAATGCATTTGAGAAACTTAGCTGATCACTGATTCAATTGAAGCATTTTGACAAATAAAAATGAGTATTGTGACGAGTACATACTTTGTGAGTACATACTTTGTAATAGCCTTTCTATCATTCTTATGCTTTTAAACAGCTCCGTTGGAAGACGTGAATAAACGTGAAACGCCTTCTTGGGGTAAAGGTGGCATCATTTGGGTGAACCTATTCTGTTTAATGTGTTGTAATATCCATAAATAATCCTGGTTTAAATTATTATTATTATTATTATTATTATTATTATTATTATTATTATTATTATTATTATTATTATTATTATTATTATTATTATTATTATTATTATTATTATTATTATTATTATTATTATTATTATTATTATTATTATTATTATTATTATTATTATTATTATTATTATTATTATTATTATTATTATTATTATTATTATTATTATTATTATTATTATTATTATTATTATTATTATTATTATTATTATTATTATTATTATTATTATTATTATTATTATTATTATTATTATTATTATTATTATTATTATTATTATTATTATTATTATTATTATTATTATTATTATTATTATTATTATTATTATTATTATTATTATTATTATTATTATTATTATTATTATTATTATTATTATTATTATTATTATTATTATTATTATTATTATTATTATTATTATTATTATTATTATTATTATTATTATTATTCTTATTCTTATTCTTATTCTTATTCTTATTCTTATTCTTATTCTTATTATTATTCTTATTCTTATTCTTATTATTATTATTATTATTATTATTATTATTATTATTATTATTATTATTATTATTATTATTATTATTATTATTATTATTATTATTATTATTATTATTATTATTATTATTATTATTATTATTATTAATTATTAATTATTATTTATTATTATTATTATTATTATTATTATTATTATTATTATTATTATTATTATTATTATTATTATTATTATTATTATTATTATTATTATTATTATTATTATTATTATTATTATTATTATTATTATTATTATTATTATTATTATTATTATTATTATTATTATTATTATTATTATTATTATTATTATTATTATTATTATTATTATTATTATTATTATTATTATTATTATTATTATTATTATTATTATTATTATTATTATTATTATTATTATTATTATTATTATTATTATTATTATTATTATTATTATTATTATTATTATTATTATTATTATTATTATTATTATTATTACTATTATTATGCTTGCCATTGTTAATATACAACAATTGTGTGCATTTGATTTTGCGGAAATAAAGGTTATTAAGATTTTATCTAAGACAAATAATATGTAACATGGAAATTTAAGCAGTAGAGTTCTTTGCTGTAGTGCAAGGAAATTCAGTAATAAATCATCTCGTTTGTGTGTTACGGTGGGCCCCAAAGGACTCTTTTGTAACAAAATTGTACTTGTTTGGAAGTGATGACGATATTCTTGCACACGACTCTCTTAATGCCTTTGTTGATTAATGCATACCTGAGCTTGCTGTTATATGGAAATTTTGACTTGGTGTAACGGATCTATCTGCCACCGCGATACGTTGGCGAAGGCTCTTTAGATCCTCTGCACAACCTTTTTACTTTAAATAACTTCAAAGGAAAAGGTCAAGAGGGGTTAGATTAGGTGAGTGGCTGGCCAGAAGACTATGGTCTTCGTCTTCCTATATAATGACCAGAATCTGCCACATTTTGATTATTGCAGATGATCATGGATCTATGGGTGAAGGCCCAAGGTATTAGAACCACATTGTTAATCGCCCTTGCAGTGGTAACAAGGCGAACGCATTACACAGACGTTTTAGGTAGTTACTCATGTTAGATGCTCTTTGAAGAAAACCGGTCCAGCAAGACTCCGCAAAAGACCTTCCTCCTCATTGCTTTTGGAAACCTGCCTTTCTTCACCAGTGATTCCATAAAGCATGTTAGCGGAGTTTACGGTCCCATTGTGATGGAATCTTAATTAATCCAAAAACATTATCCTGGAGATGAACTACTTATAATTTGCCACTTGGCCCAGTATCCATTCATGGTTCACCCGAGCTTCAAAATATCTTCCGCGGAATGCTTGGTGTAGGTGCAAATTATGAGTGGAACTTACTGGCTTGCAATAATCACACTGGAGGATTCGCCTTCTTCTTTTCAGGGGCGGCCCGTCCTTACGTGCTGCAGTGCTGCAGCACGCTCTTTTCTGTTTTATAAATCACAATGTAGAAATTTTAAAAGACCATGTAAGTAACAATGCATTATTATAAGTGTAAAAAATCGAGTACGATCAATAATGAATACTTATGCCCGATTTCACCGACAGATGTTAAAATCAACGTTAAAAAATGTAACGTAACAATTGTCACAGTTCTAACACTAATGTTAAATTTCTTTCATTTCACCAACCTGTTTTCTGAAAATGTTAACAAACCTGTGTTAACGCCAAGAAACTTGTAAAAATCTCAGGTATAGAAGGCTATGGATGAGTCGTATTATTTTCTGAACGTACTGCGATGCGCTTTTGTTTTCATTTTCGTCTGCACAAGCCACAGATTACACAATCTGAAAAATGACGGATGAACAAAATGATAAATAAAGCCGTGAGACAAATTCCTTATCGATGGAGAAATAATAGTTAACTGAATTGGTAAAGAGGTGTAAGGGTATCGTGGAAAATAAGAGGACGGATGTGGTGAATGTAAAAGAGAAAGATATCACGGGGAAAATACTGGAAACGAATTTAATTCAAGTGCATGTGTCACTACTTGTCAGTATTACGTAAATTTAAAACAAGGTGCGAAAGACCAGTGACTTAAACGTTTCAAGAGAGAGGTGGACAGTGTATTATGCACATAATTCAGTGAATTATAAAATCACGAAGTTATTAATACTTGGAGCAAAGGCGAGATCGGCATATTCCTTTCGATGCATGTTCTAACCTCTCTTGTACTTCCGCAGTAACATTCATAGCAACATGTTTCGACAGTCTATACCTCTGTAAAAAATTTTCTTCTAATAGCTCCTCAAAATCATTTCTCCTCATAGGCCGTACTCTATTACGAATGCCATTTAGACGGTCTTAAATATAGCAAATCGACATCAACAGCTGAGTTCCTGCTCACCTTCTTGACTATTTACAACTGTTAAGGACTTAACATCAGAAATTTGGCTTGCTAGTTTAACAAGAGTTTTAACACGAGTGTTACGCTAACACTTGCTGGTGAAATGCAATGTTTGTTTTAACTATTGCTAAACTCATGTTAAGTCTTAACATCTGTTGGTGAAATCGGGCATTAATGCCTGGAAAATACCTGCGTAACTAATGGCTGTTGACCTTGACTTCAACGTGCTGAGAGCCAGCGAGCTCAGTAATCAGTATTGCGCATGCGTACAACCGTCCTCTCTTGCCTCCCTGATGTCCTAAGTTCCCTAGATTTATGCGTACTGCATCTGGGTGTTGCGCGGTGATCATTCGCTGCACGATGGACCAGGGCCACCAACACTCCTAGTTACAGCTTTAGAACTTGAATATGCATTGAATATCATTTAACAATTTATCATTGCTTTATATTTTAGTTCTAGAAACTAATTTTATCCTTCTTACGTAAACAGATACAATATCTAATGGTTGATAAAACGCAAGGCAGATTCTTTGTGATGCATCTATCATGTTGGAACGATACTACATTCCCGCGACCATAACGAGAATCCCCCATAACAAGTGCATGTGGTTCGCATGCTCGCATTGTATCCATGTATTCCTTTGTGTAACGTTATTTAATGGCTGATATCAGTTTCTTTATTTTGTGTGAAAGTGTAAAACGTGTTATAAATTCACTTTATTAAGTGAGTAATTTTATTACTAAAACTCCCTTTTCAAGGACAGCATTAGAAGAAAAGCTTAGTATAAACATGTTATGGAGACCAACATCCGATCTACAAATTGAGCAAAAAAAGAAAGGAAGTAGAAATTCTGTTTACACCATGAAGAAACATCGACACATGGACTTCGTTTTTCGAAACTAGGTGAGTTGCATGGACTTCTTCCCGCAGCACGCTGTGATTTTTTGCCACAAGCCGCCACTGCTTCTTTTCGGAGGATGAAATTAGGCGCCGGGCCACCAAATTCTTCGAGAGTTTGCCTCACCATCAGAGCGCCCTAGTCAGATCCCTTGGGGACTATGTACCTCGTGAGCGTCGCATAAAGCGATACCGGTTACCCCGTATGTCTTGCGGTCATTACCGGCGATCACATGATCCCCATTCCTGCCTAAATTAAATTACAGCTATCCAATATTTATTCTGGAAAACTCAAAATTCTACTTATCTTCTACCAAGTTTATTAACTAATCCACCAGCGATGCACGGTGACTGTAACACCCGGTTCACCATTCCTCGAAGAGCAACAAGCTACCTCCCTTCTCTACACCCACATAATTTTCACCCGTCATCCTACAACATCCACATCCCGACACTACGTGGTAAAGCTCTTCCCAGAGCAGGTACACGACTTGACGACCCTTCGGGCTGTTCCAAACAGCCTGCCAGCCTGCAATGAATGAATTAATGCTTCTTTTCCTTTCCTTGTGCCCTTTCGGGTGTCGGGTTTCCTCAGCCAGTCACGAGCCATTTTCTATATTTTGTTCTATCCCTAGTTAGTTGTTTAGCTTCCTTCAAAGTCTCTTCTTGGAATATTCATACTACATTAAAAACGGCTTCTACAGTAACGCCGTATTTCCTGGTGTGTCTCTCACTGGAGGCATTCTTGGAACGCCGATTTACACAGACGTCTTTAAAAATTCTAGAAGATTTTTATACCACTGTTTGCCATCTATTGAGATATCTCTCCTGGTATAAACGCTCACTTTTGGGTACATTCTCTCTTTCCTGTTCACAGATGAGGAGATATCAAAGTAATCGTGTGTCTAATACATAGGGAAGGATTAGCACCAATGTTTTGCGACAGCATACAAACGAGGAGTGAAAGCAGTTGAATTCAAAACATCAGTTTACTAGTAAATGGGACAAAAAAGGTACAAAATCACAGGTTGCATTTAGGTTAGTGCGCCCTTTCATTACAAACTCAGGGATTCAAGAACTACGATATTATTTAATTGATTTCCAAATATAAAAGTTAATTGGAACCGTGAGTAAATGAGCATATGTTTTATTTCTGCTTTAGAGTACAAGTGCCTTACGACCCTTAAACTGCTTTTCCGCAGCATGTTGAGCCTTCGTCTATCTAAAAATATAAGGCAGTAAGTTGCTAAGGGAAGAAAATAGACCTAAAAGTGCAATTGCTGCTTACAGGATGATCTAATCTCTGTTTCATATAACCTTTCCCCGTTGACATGTATCACTCCGCGTGCAACTACATTCCTCCTCACCCTAATTGGCTAATGCTTTGCGCCACAGACCATAGGCGGTGCCAGGAAGATAGATAAAATTATACAAATCAAGATATGAAGCCATGCAAAAATACAAGTTTATAATAAAACTAAGCAAGTTGAAACTGAATGAATGAGTAATGAACCTGAAAATAATATATAATGAAAAGTCTTTGGCCTTTTCCACTGGGATTTTTTTAAACCAGCACACATACCTTGCAAAAATGCTTGTCTTTCAGTCTTAAAAGTCGTGTCACGCCATTTTTTACTTTTCCTGTGTTCTTCATTCACCCAAGTCTCGTCAAGGTAGTATATTTTGTGACTTGTATCCCGGTACAGTCTGATTGTCCTTAAAGAACGTCTTTGCCACACAGCAATATCGCCTCTGTCTCTTGGCACATATTTCTTGCCTCTTTTTCCATTCACAAACTCAGCTGTATAAGCAATCTATACGGACTAGATCTGCTGAAATTTGGTAAATCTGCATCATCATTTACAACAGACGAAATCTTATTTATGTTAGGGAGTTCGTTTCTAAAGAAAAAATTATGCACATGACGATGCACAGCACTTTTCACGAACTTATCGCACTCTCCGAGCACGCGCTTTTGTTTATTCCTACTTTTGCCTGGAGTGATAAGTTTTCCTGTTGTCTCAGTTTCACGTCGCGATGTTCCTACGCATCTAACAGTCACATCTGTAAGTTCAGAGCACAGCTGTTCGACTTCTCTCACTGACAAAGACGGATTCTTCTCTGTGAGTGCATTAAACACATGCACCACAATTTTTCGCCGGTTTGTAAAGGTTTACCCTTGCGATGCTTCAGCGAAGAACTGATGGTAGACCCTGCCATTATACATATAATAAGTACACGCGCAATAAACGATAAGTAAAATAATTTAGCTGATAAGTCACATAAACAAATATGTTACCACTACCGCTAAAGCACGTGTCATCGTGTCATGTGCTTGAAAGCAAAGGAACCTCCTCTTTACTTCATTTAAGAATTAGCATGCATTTCAGATAAATCAACTCTGTTGCGTAATATATTTAATTAAAACAGTTACTAAAATATAAATTTGACAATTCTCTCCCAACATATAAAGATATATCACCATGTTAAATAACGAACTAATTTTTACCGCAAAACAGTCTGTACCACAACAGTAGCCAATGAGAGGGGACTAGGTAACGTGACCGTTAAGAGATTAAAGATTTTCAAAAAACTGTGCCATTACATGCCTTTTCATGTTACATCGTGTTAACCTACCGAATCTGTCGGTTTTTTTTTTTTTTTTTTTTTTTTTTTGTACCTCCCTTCTTTCAGTTTCATAAGCTGATTCCTCTTGATACACACAAGATATTATTTTGTTGGTCAGTCTGAATAGGAAATTCACAGTCCACAATGAGTGAGTGAGTGAGTGAGTGAGTGAGTGAGTGAGTGAGTGAGTGAGTGAGTGAGTGAGTGTGTGGTGTTTTAGGGCCCGTCCACAGTGAGGAAGCAATGGAATAGTAAATCAGCTACACGCCCACATAATTGTTTAATGGTTAGAAAGTGGTACTGAAATGTTCCCCCCTCTGTTATTATGCATTCTCTAGGGGGGTACCAACTTTCAAGACAGAATAACAAATGAACTTTCAAACGAAACAATTACTCCTCAATTTAGTGTTTACAAATTCACTGACCCTTGCATTTATTTATACATTTTATAGCAAGGGACAACACTTTTACTTAATAGTTTAAGTTCAGAGATACCAGTCCCAGCTGTGCCAAAATTTTGATCTGCATTTGTTTTACTTGCCAATAAATATATTGCCAAAGGGCTATGGCTTTTAAGCACACTTAAAACCATAAATATGAGCCAGTTTTGAGCATACAACCTTAGATCTGTAGGCCAGCACCTAAAGAATTGAGCCACGAACAGAATACCCTAGTTCGCGCAATGGTTCTTGAGCACCTAAATATTTAAATGAAAGCTTTGATGCGAGTCTCTTCCGTTTTTCCTGGACACCCATGGCAGCGATATCTCATTGCAATGACTTCACCTTCTCAAGTATCCTGGATTGTTTATTTCACTCGTCGCTATGTATTCAGATAAGTCGTAGTCTCCAATAAATTAAATGCAATAGCTCCAGACTGATTTTTCATTTACACATAGTAACTTAGCATGGAATTAAACAATTTTTCCCTCAATCACATTTTAATTCTTCTACGCCTAATATCTTCTTCTGTGGAGTCATTATTACAGTCATCCTCGTCACTCCTTTCCATCCCATTGTCTTCAATTATACGAGGGCTGTTGAATAAACAATGATTATAATATTTACGGTCATAATTTTTCGCACTGAAATTCAATCTTATTATATTCTGTTAGCTCAATGTGAAACAAACACGTCGTAGTAGTTTCATTTTGGTACTCTTGTTCCTGCCTGCGAGAACCGGGCAAATTTAGACATGCTCAGTATCGACTACCGCTGCAGTGGAGGTAACATGCAGTTAAAGTTGATGTTAGAGGAAGATCCGGAGTTTCTTTCAAACGTAATGACTGCTGATGAAACTTGGCTGATTCATTTTGATCTTGAGAGCAAACAGCAAAGCTCATTGTGGAAATCGCCTTCATTACCAACCCCCGAATAAGCAAAAGTGGTTACTTCTGCTGGGAAAGTTATGGTCATCAATAGTTTGGGATATTTTCATAGCGTATTCTTTTATTTTTCATTCAAGATATTCGTCGATATTTGTAAATTATCTTCAGAATGTGCTAACACTCTTATTAACTTGTTTTTATTTGCTTCTCTTTGTTTAAGTCGATTCCTTTCCAGTCTTTCTGAAGTCATTTTTCTAAAATTCTATTCATATACGTGGGTTGTTCAAATGAAAAGGTACGAAAGGTCTTAACAACCAAACTGGTTGAAATTTAAATATGACGCTTTAGGATAACGTAGTGAGTCATCTAGTGACCAGAATGCAGTGTCCGGCCTAGTTGTACGCATGCACGGGTGCCAGCACTTGACGCAAGAGAGAAGCAGGCAATTGTGCGTTCCGTCCAATTGACGCGGTACGTGTGAGTACATCCTGGAGTTCACATTGTAAAATTCGACAATTGAGGAACAGCAAGGTGTTACCTGACTTCTGACTACGGAAGAAGTTAAACTGGACGATATTCATCGCCCGATGATGTCCGTATACGCGGAAGACGTTATCCCAAAGACGCATATTCAAATTTCAACCGGTTTGTTTAAGACGTTTCGTACCTTTTCATTTGAACACCTCCTGTATATTAAAAATAGCAGAGGTGATAATCCACATCCTTGTCGTAATCCTTTATTTATTTGGAGGGTATTTATGTTGCATGCACAACTTTGGATTTTTATATATATTTTAGGGTTGTACAAAGATTCAATGGCATTTATTGTGTTCTATCTCGTATCATATAGCGTCTCCTTTAGTTGTTCACAATTTATCTAATCATAAGCTTTCTCATAATGCAGTAAAAATAACTATGATGGTATACTGAATTCTCTTCTTTTATCTGTTTATATAAATATGGCATCAATACATGATCTTCCTTTACGCAATCCACACTGTTCTTCCCGCAGTGTTGTTTCTGCAATTGGTTGTAATTTTATTTTCAAAATGTTGGTATACAATTTGTAGCTGGAGGGTAAGAGGGTTACATTTCTGTAATTTTTACACACATTTCTGTTCCCGTTTAACAAAAATTTTAAATTTGTGCCGTATTCCGTTCTTCCGGTGTTTTGCCGGCATTCCATATTTCATTCAACAATTGGAACAATCTGATTTTTAATTTCTTGCTGTTATATTTAATCCATTTATACTGAACCTTCCTATTTTTGCCCCTGTTTCAGTGTTATATCTAATTCCTTCATTTTTATTGCGTCCCATTCATTTCTTTCCTTAGTTTCTGTAATATTCTTATTTACTTACAATTCTTCGTAGTGTTTAAGCCAGTCGTCTTCTTTACTTAACTTCAATCTTGGCGTTATGTTCTGTTTCTCCTACTTCTTTTAAGACTGTGAAACCATGTCCCGTTATTCTGTTTCTAACCAACTTACAAATGGTTTCCAGGTCTCCAGTGACGAGGTGTGACATTCAAAACAGGGAAGCTCAAAACAGAGAATGACTCAACTAAAGCTACTCATCAGTACTTTTTCTATTGTACAGTCACACGTAGGTCTTTCTTGAATTGTCTCACTGGTCACATTACAAGCAGGCATTGCTATTTCCCTTCACTCAGACATTCCCATTTTTTCTAGAGCTAGCCCATACCACCTCTATTCTTGATCTAACATGGAGAAAGTATGCAATTCACACACTTCTGCTAATAACTTAAAACTTCTTGCGAGTTTCCTGGTTGTCACCACTATATACTAATTTACTAATGCTAATACTATTGAAATATACTTACAGTTGTATTTAAAAGTGCCACATAAAACAAAACAAGCTTTTCTTCATACGCTATAGAGGCTTTAAGTGACAAAATCTGTCAAGGGGCTCCTAACTACCGAAGAATTGCGATTGCTTCCGGAAACCACAAAGCATGGTATTCAAGGTTCTGATGTGGATGTTTTTTCTCCCCCCCCCCCCCTGAAATTCTTGGGGAAATGCCGCTTCCAGTGCTTCGTTGCACTCTCAACCATTGCAAGTCTCCCTGTTTACCTTCCCATTCACAGACCTGTGTCCTATGCTTATAATTTATATAATCCTCTTTTTTGCACTGAGTCAACCCATATATATTTCTTTTACTAATTTTATTCTTCCTCTAATTCCTCATTCCATATTTTCATTTCATTTTCTTACGTGGTTTTGCAGTGCCTAAGATTTCTAATGCACCTGTATGCAGTGCTGTTTTTAATTTCTTCCAATCTATGTTTACGTCTCCAGTTCTCCCTTTCAATTGTTTTTCTATTCGTTGTTCATATAATATCTGGATATTGGGTTCCTCCAGTAACTGGTTATCCCTAGATACCTATTTCCTGCAGCTGACGGATGATTTCTTTGTGCCATTGTTGCAGCATTTGGAAATCCTCAAGTCATATAGGCCATTGCCTTTTGCACACTAAAATCATTAAGTTTTGGCTCAATCTTTGGACTATAATTACTGAAAATCTCACAGTATAAGTAATTTGATACTTTTCATGTAAATTCTAGTTATTACAAACAGGTCTAGTTTGCAGTAAAAGAAACAGATAGTAAAAATCTCAAAACAGTTGATGTTAATGTTTTAGCACAGGCTGTAAACTTGTTGATAAACAGCATTATATTAAGAGTTTTCTAGAAGTTCTCAGCCTGACGAAAAAGAGACATTTCTCTTATATTTTCCTGGTTTTTGGATTGCCAAATTGTATATAAAAATATTTAAAGTATGCCATGTTAAAATATTATTTTTCAACTGTACACAGTGCACTTTTATTTAAGCTTCATCTCACCAATTGATGTGAATATTCATTCAGCCATTTAAGTCAAATAAAACGTAATAAATGGCAGCTAAATTCAGTGAATATGATGGACGTGGAAGCACTTGGAAGCCATTTTCATGCAGTTTTGCATACACAATCCCATGTGAATTTGCCTGATCTTTTTTTTTTTTTTTTTTTTTTTTTTTTTCAAAGTATGGGCACTTAGGATAAATAATATTCTTTAATTGAGCCACTTAGATGCAAACCCTGACATTTCCACTTTCAATAAATGAAAGATATCCCTTATAACATACTGTTTATAAGATTAGCATGAATAGTACTTGCATGTATACTATCATTCTGAAATTATTAAAAGACAAAGTTATTAATATAATTTTGAGTCCACAGACAAAAAATCAGATGTGTACTGGATAAATTGCAAGGGCTGTGACAACTTTTACATTGGTAAAACAAAAAGGAACTTGAACATTACGCTTAAAGAGCATTTTAAGAACATTTGGAACAAAGAAATGGATAAATCGGCGGCAGCGTACCATTTTTGGAAGGAGAATCATGATATAGAACGAGAAATTCACCTATTAAAAAGTGTCCAAGGTCCAGCTGCATTAACCACGTGGGAAAAAATCTTCATAAAGAAATATGAAAGAAAATTGTTTAATTTCGACATTACCTTTGAAGAAAACCCAAAGTTCAAGTTCATCAAGATACCGACAGAGATGCACCTGTCGCCTCCAATGAGTTCACCAAACCAACGTCCACTAGTCGACAACAGCTGATGATGTTAGGAAGATCCTAACGAAACGCGTCCTAGGTAAATACTAGCAATAAGTGGAGCATTGAGCATTAGTTCGACTCAAAATTATATTACTTTCATGCTTCACTGTATCATAGTCCTTACACAATGGAACAAAGCTATTGTTGTCTAGGAAAACCATTTCAAATTTGGAAAGGTTTGCTTTTGAAGTTTACCAAGGATAAACGATTGTAGACGATTTAGTTAAATATTTTTCATAATTTTAATTAATGATAGTATATTATTTTTTACATTTAAAAATTCTATACATTAATATTTGAGATTTACCTGTATATTTTAATGTTTTAAGAAATGTGTTTAATAACGCTAGTCGACAAGGTTTTCTTCACAAGAAATCTGATTAGTGAATCTAGTGTACTTTTTCATACTGAATTCAGATATGTAGTCAGAATTTTCCCACCAGGCACAGTATTTCTTGCGACAGCTACTTTTTAAAATTGGATTTTAGCATTTTCTTTGACCTGTTATAGGAACCTTCACCTCATATGTTGCAATTTTATCCAAGCTGTATATAAGGAAATGATTAGTAATATTATGCTGAAGAACCATAAAACAAGGATGTGCAGGTTCATTCATGTTTGGACATGTACATACCTGTTCATCTGGCATTGTGATGTATCAGAATTGAGCTGACTGTAGTGAAATATTTCCTTCCTTTCTTTTCAGAAGTGTATTGTGTATGTAGTGTTTTATTTTTTCATCATGCCAAGAAAGTGTGTTAATCATGTAGACAGTTTTTGCTATATTAGTGGTGAGCTGACCTTCAAATCTCAGGCAAAATTTGACCCCACTTGTACAGTGAAATCAACTTTACTTTGGCTATCAGGCAGGTGATTTTGACAAGAGCTGGGCACCAAATACATGCTATGTTTTGTGTGTTAGATTGCTGACTGGATGGAAAAATGGTGCACATCGAATGACATTTGCAATTCCTATGATTTGGAGGAAACCAAAGGATTATTTAAGTGACTGTTATTTTTGTTCAAAAATATAAAAGGAATCACATCTAAAACAAAACATACAGTTAAGTATCCAAATTTCCAATCTGCAATAAGACTTTTTTTTTTTTGTAATTTACATTCTCCACCGTTAAGTCATATCAGACGATGAATGAAGTGGGTGAAGTGATGCTCAAATGAGCCCGGGATCCATGGAGCTTAAAGCTACCCGACATTCGTCTTTCAGGATAAGGAAAACCCCCGGAAAAAACCTTATCCAGGTAACTCACCCTAACCGAGATTCGAACCTGGGACCTCTTGAATGTGAGGCAGACATGCTACCGAGACGGGCCAATAAGACCTGTCTTACGCAATGAACCCTGTACCACTATGTGCAGATACGACCTTAGGTGATAACTCTAATTCTGACCTAACTGAAACTGAAAATGCTTCAGATGAAAATAAAAATTGTCCTACATGTGAAGTCAATACTTGTTCATCAGAACCATATTTTCCCAATCAGAAAGACCTTAGTGATCTGATTTGGGATTTAAATCTGTCTAAACAGCAAGCTGAAGGTTTAACTTCCAGACTCAAAGGGTGGAATCTACTCCAAAAAGACATAAGAATATGTAGTTATCGTGGCCGCCATAGTGATTTCAAGGACTGCTTCTCTGAAGAAAATGGTATTGTGTTTTGTAGTGATATTTGTTCAGTTATGGAAACTCTTGGGCTTCAACACAGGCCAGATGAGAGGCGTCTATTAGTTTGAAGGCTGTGCTGCTACATACTGGCAATGAACTTCCATCAATACCTGTAACACATGCTGCTGATATGAAAGAGATACATCAAAATATGAAGCTAATTTTAGAAAAAATACAATATGAAAAATATCAATGGAATATCTGTGGTGATTTAAAGGTCATTGCTTTCTTGCTTGGTTTGCAACTTGGATTCACCAAATTTTGCTGTTTTTTGTGCCTCTGGGATAGCAGAGGGAAGTCTCACTATGTTAAAAAATCATGGCCTAAATCTGAGTATCTTATCCCTGGCCAGAAAAATGTGTCATATGTCCCTATAGTGAAGCTGAAAAAAATATTATCTCCATTGCATATTAAGTTAGGAGTAAAGACAAATTTTGCCAAAGCTATGGATTTTTGTATCTGAAATCGAAATTCCCCAAAGTCTGTGATGCTAAACTTAAAGAAGGAATATTTATAAGACCACAAATCCGGTCATTAATGGGTGATGAGCATTTCGAAGGATTGTTAAATCCACTGGAGAGAGCAGCCTGGTAGTCTTTCAAAAGTTTGTTTCAATTTTCTTGGAAACCATAAAGCAGAAAACTATCGTGACATACTGACTGATCTTCTGCTTTCTTATAACGCTATGTATGCAACATGTCTTTAAAAATTCACTTCTTGGACTCTCACTTAGACTTCTTCCCCGAAAATCTTGGAGCTGTCAGCGATGAGCACAGTGAGTGTTTTCATCAGCAAATTGCTACTATCTATGGAAAAGAGGTACCAAGGCAAGTGGAGTTCCAATATACTGGCTGACTACTGTTGGATCAAGAAGAGAGACATTCCAGATGCAAAATATGCCTGAAAATCACTATCTACCACTTTCTAGGTAAGTCTGAATGAGTGTATCGAGATTTAACTGTATTGGAACCCCACAGTGAAGCGAAATAATTATAAATTTACATATGAGTCGTATTTATTACACATCAGAATGAATAGTTATAATTTTGAGTTAGATAGGTAGTTAGAAATTTTTTTAGAATTTTATAATAATTCAAATGAATATCACACAAAACGCCTGCCCAATGGAGAAAAACTAAAATTATATTTGAATTCAGCACGAAAAATACTTCCAGAAAGTGTTGTTTTAATTCTTTTGAAAGAAAAAAATGTTCATTTTTGTCGACTAGTGTAATGGTAGTAGGTGTTAAGAAAGAATATTTTTCCTTATTTTGCATGATTGATGAAAGTTAAATTATTAGTTCTTTTGATTTAATACTAGATATTAGCCTTTAAAGAGACACTGTTGTAACAAATATAGTGAGTACTCTTGATATCTAGGGGCAACAGAGTTCCAAAGTTTCATGGCTAAATGAAACAGAAGCTAATCCAAAAATGCTTAATAACCATTCACTTATCATGTTTAACATTGTACCACTATACTAATTGAAATTTGAGTCACACTTTATGAATTGAACTTTATTTTGTTAGTAAATACACTCTGTTACAATACATTTCCAAAGAGGCATTTTTCCAAGATACTATAATGTGTACTGCATTCAACACTGAGAAATTCTTAAGGGTAAGAAAAGGAAGGAGCATGTGTTCTATCTTTAGGATTTTTTTCTCAGTTGTTTCTATGTTTCTCACTTTATTCCTCCTATGTTGTTATGTATTGGGGATAATAGCAGTTTCCATTGAAATTATTACAGTTCCTAAAATGAAACACAATGAAGCAGCATATACACCTCAGTTACTCACACGGAACCACTTCTTTGGCACAATTGCCTGCTCATGAGATAATTGCTTCATTCCAATTGTGGTTGTCTACAAGGAAATGTCATTAAATAAATATCACACCCACAGGGAAATGTCAGGGTTTAAATTTCGGTTCATTTGTCATGCCATTATAGAAAATCTTGAATGCGCATTTTATTAGCAAGTTAACAATAGTTCTGTACATGGAGAATGGACACACATCAAAACCATTTTCTCACAAGTGGAAATACTTGTATTTTGAATTGAAATGCCTTACTTGATTCAGTAGTGATGCTTTTGCTCTCCAGAGTTCAAGAGCGCTATATCATTGCAATCCCAAAAAATTATAGGTCATGACTTTTCATGCAGATAGAACCAGGTTTGCTTTCTTAGGTGAATTTTCACTCTTGCCACCATCGATTGAAGTTTTTCACCATCTCTAGCAGATAGCATTGAATGCATGTTTCATCTGTTGTGAGTTGGAAAAAGTCACTGGAATTTTGTTTAAACTGTCTATACACTCTTAAGAACTGTTCATTCTATGTATTTTCTATCTACTATTAACAAACACAGCAATATTGACTGGAAAAAGCTATGTAGCCATTGTTGTCACCAAATGTATCAGCTTTAGCAGTTCTGGGACGTTCATGAGCACTCATCATCTTGAATGTATGTACAGTTACATTTAAATTCAACAAACACTTTTTAATCATCAAAAATTAACAGCAAATAGTTCTTTAATGTTAAATCTAACACCTTTATTTCTGAATTGATTCAACCCTTCAAAATTACAAACTTTATCACAGCTAATTTTTCAGCTTTATTAATTTTGTACGAAATGTCCACACAAGTTAGTAGACATCATCAACAGGAACCACTGACTACAGTTATGTCTGTTAAACCTTATTGAGTACCACCTAAAGAATTATGCTAACTACTATCATACTAACTGAATACCCCAATACTTTGAAAGAGTTAAACAACCTTACACTCACCTGAAAGTCCTCAACAGCAAATATGGTCATTCCTTGAATACATAAAAGTACTCGAGTAACATTTTGGAACGTTATTAGAAAACTGATAATTTTAATAGGAACCAACACTTAAAATAACCATTTCCACGTTAATTTGGATTCAGTGCCTCTTCTTCTTTAACATCCCTGGTTATACCACTATTTTGACATTAGGGATTCTTGGTCCTCTACCTCTTATGTCATTAGGCATTGCGTTGAGGAACCAAAACTCTGGATTAGACAGAGAAATCAAGGATGGGTGATCGGCTCGAAGCCTGGAATGAGAGCGAAATAGATGAACGGAATGAGGGCAAAACGAATGAAAACACAGATGATAATGGAGCAACTGGTGCAATGATGGTAGGGGAGACTGGAGATCCTGGAGAAAACTCGCCCCTGCACCATGTTGTCCACCACAAATCTCACATGCAGCCACCTGGGATTGAACCCAGGTGAGAGTCAAGAGGTCTAACCACTCATGGTGTGGCCTGGAGTAAGTTATTCTTGGGATATAATTCATTACTGAATCAAAACAATTGGCAAATGTCTGAAGGTGGTGAGATTGCTAACAGTGTTTGCCAAATCTGATTTTAAACATTACCAGAAATAATTATGAATTCATTAAACGAGCATTCAAATAGACATTATATGGTTAAAGTGAGGATACGGAGATAAGCCGTCATCATTCATGATAAAAACTCAACATTATAGGTAACAAAATATTTGTGACCAGGCAGTCACTGCAAGAAAATGGACACTGATGCAAATTCCATCAGTAAATAAGATCTGTACATTCATAATTCTTTAAATATATATTAGAAGTACTTTAGGCATTTTGATTTGAAGATTCCAATCAACTGCATAATCAGCAGCCCCCCGTACGAATGCACAAAAAATATTAAGAATCTATAAGTAGGCAAGTTTTTAACTTTATATCAAACTTTTGCAGTTATAAAGCTGTGAATTATCCTACTTAATTAGCTTATTGTGAATTTTTATATTCATTTACTTAGGACTATTTTTCTATGTGAATGATAAAACTACTATATTGTCCATGACAATGAAATCTTTTTGCATTTTTCCTTACGCATATTTTCAAGCCTTTGTTGCATAAAACAGGTAATTTATCCACTGTTAAACCTTTAATAAAAAGCAGACAACTTAATATATATCAGAGTGTAATTAATAAGGAAGAATTCAAGAGATGCAAGCTAGTTTCAAGTTCACATGTATATATGTATGTATGTTTTATATCTGCACAGTAACACGTAGCAACTAGCTTCGACAGATCTGCAGACTTTTACAGGGCATTCACATTTTAGTTTTCAGCAACTGAGCCAATAATGTGACTTTTTCCAGTATATAACAAAATGATGTTAAATGCAGTATGCAGTGTCTCCGACTCTCTTTGGTAGGAATGCTACTAGTTATTATTGTCAGTTCTACTTGCTTATGTTCCAAATGATGAACACAGCTCAACACAAATATGGTACAAAAGACTAACCATTCAATAAAACATTCCAAGATTTAGGTGAAAAGTCTGTGTGAAGGAAGGGCAGAAAACAGGCAAAATAAAATGTGGAAGAAAAAGCTAAAGAGAGAAGACCCAGAAAACACAATGAGCTCCTAAAGCCATACTTTTTTGTGCACAATATTTAAAAATAAATAAATATATATTTCAATGTATTTTTAAACAAAAGAAACAAACATATCCTTCTGTATGCACCATTAAGAGCTCATTTCCCAACCAATTACACCAGCCGTCTGAATGTAATTTTTATACTCAGCTGAAAGGAAAATAAGGAAAGTGAGGTTAATAAGTCTATTCATGAAACAGATATATTTCCAAAGTTAGACTTAGTTTAACTGCCAAGTTCAAAATTACATTCTGACATTTTGGAGCTTTAGTGTAAACAGCAGGGTGTACCAACCAAGTCTTCCCTTTAGAAGCGATGCACAGCTTTTTATGATACTTTAGGGGGGTGTTTAATTACAATCAAATACACACAATTTATAAGTGATACAATGTAAGATAGTAAGAAATATATAGCAACTATTTGTCAGTTTCAAATACAGAAAAGCATAAGTAAATAGATGTATTATAGCTGTTTTAAAGTGGAAAATAAGAATTACTCATTTTTCTAACAGTGCAAACAGTGAGAGAGAGAGAAAACCAAAATACAGTTATAATGAAGATCATCTAAAACTCAGCTATAGAGTAAGTAGTAATAGGATACAGAAAGCATGCACTCATCATAATATACTCCTTTTGTTTCTTTCTTTTTTTTTTTACCTTTTTTTTTTAACACTGAAAACAAAGCCCTATGCCCTTTTCCCCCTTTATGTTCTTTTAGGATTACAGAGCAAGATCTCTCAAGCACAACCCATAAGCTAAGGTTTAGTTGTAACATAAACAGATCAAATAACCTCAAAAATGAGCCATTTCATTTCAGCTTTTGTTTTCTTTTTTTTTTTCTTTCCTAAAAGTGTATTCTAACATGGGGATAGTAAAGCAAATGTCTACACAAATTTGAAGGGATATTTACTTCATTAATTTCATAATTATTACAATATTTTCAAACAAGTCTCAGTTTGTAAGCATATATTTTGACATTTGCTAAAATAAAATTCAGTAAAAACTTTTATCTCCATGGTAATTAGTTCTGCTGATTCCCTCAATAGTGGTCCATTTGCTGCTTTTAGAGGGGGGCCACTACAAATGTTCACAATTTTCTCAAGGATTCCTATTTTGAAGGAAAACATTTGCCATATTTAAAATATGTCAAAAGTGATGGTTGTCAATGCTAATCATTCTGGTACCTCTTTAGCAAGCACAGCATATTCATATCACAAAAAAGTTACTTTCTTAATTTTTTTCCCCTTGGAGGTTAGGAAGTCAGCATAAAAGAAGCAGGAAAGAAAGTGACAGAATACAATTGTGATGTTCAACTAACTACTCACTGCTCAGACTACTGGCTAACTTGTACATTGCACCATTAAATGATTAAATATTTCTACTTTTTTTTAATGATATTCAAAATTCTTAATGATGAACATTGTTTCTGTAACTTTCTTTGTATTAATCAGTAATGGTGCAATGATGTGTATGACTGTTTGTCATCCCAATATAATTATATATTATATATATTCAATTATAGTGTATCTGTTAGAATACCCATACATACATACACATACACACATTATTTATAAGAGGATTATGAGCTTGTATAAAATGTAGAAATATTGTCCAAACTATTTGTGCTAACAGTCATAAATTGAAGGTGAACTAACGTATAACTAAATATAGAAGAAACAGACATTTTAGCTGACATGAGAAAGAGGATAACCATAATTCAACATTTCAAGCAAATAAAAAAGCACATATACATATTCAATGTTTATATTGGCTATTTACAATTATAAATTCAAATGCGGAAACTAAAATTATTTACCACTTCAAACCCCCATCTGTACTCTAGATACTGTATGTGTCTGGAATCATAAACATATCTGCAATACAATGGTCAATTCAATTCAGAAAAAAGCGGGAAACAGAAGATTTACACGTACCTAAAGCATATTCGCACTATACTGCATTTTACACTTGTGAAGCTTCGCTGTTGTTACCTAATACTAATTGGTGTGCTAGTCAGGACAGGGTATGTGCCCTTCCTTTAATTTTGAACCATAAGTACTTTTAAATAAATACTACATAAATTGTTTCTTCAGAAACATATTTGAAAATAAGACAAGTCCTGTATGTTTCAGCACCTGCAGTGCAGTATATGACAGGTTTAAATGGCTATCAGGGAAACTTGATATGTGCATGTGTGAAAAGAACAGGCCAGGATGCATTCTTCTTGTATCCAGGCTTAGCAAAATGGAATGTTTTGGTTTAGAAAGGAGGATAGGGATATGTTAGGGCATATTCATTTAGGGCAAGTGAAATCTGGACTTCCCTCACACATGTACACTGGGCCAGTCTGTGTGACAGCATCTTCCCCATGTAATTTATTGTACGCTTAATTTTGTTATTTCTCTTTAACTGTTTCTCATCTCATTAATAGCTTATGAGGAATTCAAAACATAAAAATCTCCGCCTACAAAGGTAATACAACGAATACATCCTTAAATAACATGTTTTAAAACTACATAGTAAGTGAAAGTATTCCAGAATGAACTTCATCTATAACAAGATAAATTAGTGTTAATCACATTTTTACTGCTATATTTTGCTACTCTTTATGTACATTGTAAAGCCACTTCCTTCTATAAGTGAAACCAGAGGCATTGTGAACCAACAATAACGTTGCATAATATCTGCCTCGGTAGCATTGATGGTAGCGTGTCTGCCTTATGTTCAAGAGATCCCGAGTTCGAATCTCGGTCAGGGTGAGTTACCTGGATAAGGTTTTTGCCAGGATTTTCTCTAATCCTTAAAGACGAATGTTGGGTAGTTCTAAGCTCCATG
Organism: Mantis religiosa; assembly: GCA_030765055.1. Lineage (NCBI taxonomy): Eukaryota > Metazoa > Arthropoda > Insecta > Mantodea > Mantidae > Mantis > Mantis religiosa. Next base: position 77,571,241 of record CM060958.1, read on the forward strand.
GACCCTGGACACATTTGAGCATCATTTCACCCATTCCATTCACTGTCCGATATGACTTAACATTGGAGGACGTAAAATGACAAAAAAAAAAAGTTGCATAAATATGCTCTTTTAACCTAAAAATGACAAATGATGTTTCTGAACAAGAGTAAATATTAACAAAAGTGTAAGTAAAGAATCAATTACCAGTGTGCAGTGAATATTTTACATCAGATAAAATTTCAATATATATCTTTTGAGTACATATTCAAGTAAATGAGTATTTCTTTTTTCAGTCTGGCCTACTATAAAGATGCCTTACATTAAACTCATACTTGTGTATTCTTTGTCCTCCACCAACTAAAATGTGCACTAATAATAACGGGAATTACTGTTGCTTCTAATCATATCAGATAAGACACTAATAAAACTCATAACCAAATTCCATTTTTTAATTCATCCCTCATGAAAAATATAAATAAAATATTAGATTACAGGAATAATGAAACTGGCCGTAAAGCAAAATAGCTTTGAATTTTGCTTCATGTCTCCCCTGTTTTCCCAAAAAACCTGAGCATTTATATCAATCATACAGTGTCACCTGATAACACACCCCAGACCGCTTAATGGAAGAGAAGTTACAGTGTTAAAACATGAGGACACTCCACACACAAATGGTGTGCTTGAGTGTAATGTTAACTCCTATGATGACACAAGTCAAAAATTATCTTAAATGAATGTTCATGCTGTACTCAAATTTAGAAGAAAAGATCAACAGATTTTATGTTTTTATTAATTTGTTTTCTGCATGAAAGTTTATTTTTAAAAGAGATTTCAGCAAAACACATGCCTGAGATGTATTCTCCAAGGAGTGGTATATAGAAATTGGTAACCATTATAATAGTTTTTCAAAGCATGGAAATTCAAGGTCTTCATCATCTTTAACTTTCAAGTTATTTCACTAGCTGCAAATGCCAATAATAAAGCTGCAAAACCCTTTGTTAAGTAAGGCATTGCCATAATTAAATGTGGCACACTATATATTGCAATACTAATATTAATTAGTATTATAACAGTTATTAAATTATTAATGAAGTATCAGTTCTAGCTTTTTCCTGCTCAGACTGTTCTGATACAAGGTAACCATTGTAATTTTTTTATGAATTTCAAATAACTTTAAATACTTTGTTAAATTTCACAAGTCAATAGTATTGTCTTCTGTGCCAGAATTATATTTTGCATAATTTGGCAAATATATTTGATAAATTGATTCTTTACTTTGACATCAAGTTCTATGGGAAATATATCTACCGTGGAAGGAAGGCCTCCTTAACATTATTGTTCTTCACAAAATTCAGAATTCTTCACAATTTAAGTTTTTCCTGTATTGTATTACTTTAGATCAAACTAAGCACAGTAAATATGAACTAGTGATTTTAGGCAATGAACTTCTTAAAGGACTAGACACATTAGTAAATCTGTAAATTTTGGAAATGTGATTTAATATTTTGGACCTAACCCATCACTTGCAAGATAATCACATAAACTGAACAGATGTTCTGTGGTTTCTAGCTTAAGCAATGACTCATTTTAAAAGTCAACTTTATTAACTCTCAGTGATAACAGCAATATTTGCGCTGTTGTATACAAATCATCGTTTGCATCTACGGCTCTTATGCGACTCATGATACAGTTAAATCTCGATACTCTTAATCATTTATGTGCACATTTCTTTTAAGCACTGCTCCCTGCAATGCTCATTTTCAGTGAAGCATATAATGATAAAAGAAAACTTGAAGTTGACTTAACTAAAAATGATCTCAGAAAACTGAATATTTATGGTTCAATTTGTGCAGAGGAGTTTTTCATATGGTAATGAGGGAACTACTACTAGTAGGACGACATATGAAACTGTTAAAAATATTGATTTGACAGCTTAATTTAGTCGTTTTCTTTTGTGGGTTGGTTTTTAGTGTCAATAAATGTTATTCATTAACTTTCAAAAATGAAATGTTAATATATTTCTACATGCATATTGTCTATACTGTACTGACAGCTTTTACATTTAGAGATTATGAAAATATGTAAACAGGATATTTTTAGTCTCCTCTTTCTATAAATTCAGATTTCATCAATGTATTCATATTACCAAGAGTTTTTGTTGCTCCATTATTGATGCACTTCTAGAATTCTTTTATATCTTAATTCAATTAAGAAACTTTCCCCTGTCTATTCCAGATTGACAATATTTCATTGTATATTCAAGAGCAGCTTATGTTCCTTACACGATACAGAATTATTTTTCTAACTCGCTTGTGTGATCAGCATTTCTGCTGTTATACAGCATCACCAAAAATTGTTCTAGGTGCATACATATTTTAGGATAAAAGGTGCTGCAATAAAACTTTCTAAATAATGTAAACAATTGAAAATGTTTATAATTATAAAATGATTTACACTTATCCTCTTTCTCTAGTTTCATGGCTATTCTTGGTATTGAAAACCTAACATAAGTTAATATATTTTGGTATATGCAAGCGAAAGACATTGCTAATTCTATGGTGTAATTGCAACAGAACATAAAACCTGTTCCGAATAATCTCTCCTAAAACCATTTCATATCCAGCACAATAGACTTGTACTACATTTGTATAAAAGTAGCTGTAAATACCAAAGAATAACCATTTACAGTACATCCACAAATGGTTTAAACTCAGAACCAGAGACAGAGAGAGAGAGAGAAATGGACAGACACAGAGACAGAAAGTTGAGTGAGAGAGTGAGAGACAGAGAGAGAGTGAGAGAGAAGATAGTTAGACAGAGAACAAGAATAAGAGAAAGAAAGAGAGAGAGAGATTAAAGATTACCACACAACTATGGCACTGGGAAAGGAAAAGGTATCAGGGGAGTTTTGATTTACATTATGCAGGAGTGCCATACAAACTCCATAAACAAATATCAAAAACTGGGGAGGAATAATAAAAAAAGACATTTTTTTTCAGTTTCATTACAAAATTTAATACACATATTTGATAAGATTTCACTTTTATTATGAAAAAATCAGAACAGGTTTATGTATATATATATCTATATATCTTTTCTTCTTTTTTAGTTCAAATAAATGCACCACTGTTTAGTGTACATGCAATGTTTCAAAGTAAATGTCAATACACAAATGTTAAGAAATGTCTCAGTGAACACGACTTCAACTTGAAAAATATATGCAATAAAACCTGTTCTTAAGCACTATGTATATATTAATAGTTCCATCCACAGAAGGGTATTCAACTGTTCATAGCTTTGGAGATTTGATTCAAAATATAACATTGGACACATCAAGAAATCAATAGCGGATGGTCGGCACCATTAGAAATACTTAAATTGACATATTTTGTTTAAAAATACTCCATACTCTTATTTAAATCCCTGATCAATAAATTAATCAAGAGCACTGATCAGGCATTTAATATTAATACTGTAAAAATGCCCAACTATCCTTTAGATAAATATTTTGGGCAGTCAAAAATACCTTTAAACTTTGAAAGCAACATACCATTCCAATTACTTTTTTTTCCCTTTCAATCTTTTGCAGTATTTAATAAACGCTCACATGTTACAACTAATAGCTCCAAAATATTCATGTTTGTAGGAAATTCAATATTAGAAGTTTTTAATTCAAGAGCTTCACTTCAGCAAAAGCTCATGAATCTATATCAATTTATTTTTTCCCTTCTTGACTTCCTTGCTTTGCTATCATGTTTTTCAAGAACAAAAGAAGCAGTTTCTAATAAAAAAATGTTTCTCTTGGTTGATTTCATCATTATTCTAATTCTTCACAGCAAAACAACTCAAAACTCTGACCATGTGTGTATAGTATAGTTAATTTCATTATTGTTCTTTTATGAACTATAGGACTGTGAAGCTCTTGAAAATGCAACAAACAGGAAATTACATACATCTAGACAGTTTCAATAAAAGAACATTAGCAGACCCTAAGAAAGGTCTTGGATTATTTGGATTATTCTTAAAAGGGAGGAAGATGTGAGATATATTAAACTTGAGTGTGTTGTAGTAGAACTTCAAAGATTTTGGCATTTGTTTTCAGAAGAAAGGCACAGTATCTTTTGTGTTTTGGACCCCTTTTCTCCATTTTAATATACTTGTTTTCCCTTTCTTTTCTAACAATGTTCTCTCTCTCTCTCAACTCTGTCTTGGTTGTATAATTAGGAGTAAATCCAATTCATTAAAGCAATAACATTTCATTTTAACATTTCCAGGTCTTTGCACCCTATTAAAGAGCAAACAGCATGAAAATTAAATCCTACAATACTCTACTTTTTTCTGAGGAAACAGTTTCTGTTTCATTTGTATTTGCTATAGAATATATAGTGAATAATTTCATTCATACTTCAAAAACATAAAATATACATTGCTTATATCTAAAGATACCTGCTGATTTCTACAATGAACCTAAAAGAATAGAGCTAAGTTCATTAGGAATTTCACACTTTTCCATAATACCCGAGGAGCCCAAAACCTGACAAATAACACTTATAAAAAGGTAATAAAAGTTGGTAGAAACTACAAATATAGAAAGTGCAGCAATATAAATTTCCATGTAGAAATAGTCATCTCCACATTAAAAATAATTCCATAAAATATAGTGAAACACTACCAGATAGTAAAAAAGATAGATTAAACAGAAGTTCAAGCTAAGCAACAGTCTATTATTTGTTTTAAATCTAAAACTATCACTTATTATCACTACTAATATTATTTCTGTTTAGCAAAGATTTAGAATGCATAAGGATGGGATTTCTGGAAGAAACTTTTACTACGAAAGATTTTTGGTCTGGAAAGCTGAGTTCTTTAGAGTTATATACTTACCTGAAGAATTCTATTATTGATTTGTGCTGGGTAATTTGTTAAATGAGCCACAGTATACATATATATATGTACATATTCTTGCAGCAAATTTACTTATGAACCCATCAAATCAGAAGAGAAAATACTTTCAATGAAGGTTTGCACGGGCACATTGTATCTTCCATTTAGAAGGCAGAAAGAATTGACTTAAGTGTGGCACTTTGTTCATCCCTTGGTGAAGGGTAGCTAATTTAAGACATCCCTAACATTCAAGTATTTCTTCTTTGTTTACTCTAATATATATGTTTTCTAAATATCTTGATATTATTTCAGATTTCACTTACATTTAAGTTTCTTTCAGTACCTCATCTCATTTGGATCCCATCCTTAGTTTCATTAACTGACACATAATGTTCACAGTAAGAATGATATATTGCCCCCAAAATACAAGGATCATTAAGACAGTGAGAGAGTCCAAAATAATCAAAGAGGTCTATTTGAAGGCACCTTGGTAGAATCAGAATTATTACAGTAAACAGCAACATCATGTTTGCTTTTTACAGACAGAGTAATCTCTCAAATTTAAATTATAAAAAGCAGAAGCAAGAATTCTTATTCTGCATATTAGAAAATTTCACACAGTTTACTCCATTACTAATACTAGGAATTATCTACCGAATGAAAGAGCAAATGTATGATCATTTATAGGAATTTCACAGTAAGTAAACATACAAAATTCTGCGAACACGAAGATACAGAGTTTGGATTTTGATAACGTAACAGTTTTCCCGTATATCCAATGTAATGCAGGAAGAAAAAAGATTCAATCTCCAAGTTATTTTTCTTGTTTAACTTTATTTTTCTATGCAATGCTTGGTCAATGCATTTTAGGTCACCAACAAATTGGGGAAAGGAGGTAACTAAATGCACATAATGTAGCCCCGAGCTTTAATTATGCAACCGGTTCTCTCTCTGGTAATTTTAACTTGAATATAAAATTCTATTTTTGAAATACATACTTCACAGATAACAAAAATATGTGTTACATCACTTCTGTAGGCAACCTGTCATTCACAGAGAATATTTTCATGCACTTCTAATGCAATGCAGAAATGGCATGATAATCTCACCTGGGCATCTTAATACTTCAAATGCACAAAACAAATCTCAGAATAGTTTTAATTTTACTGCATTTCTTAGGCAATTTTTTTCACAAGTTAAGCTATCAAAATCCTATCCCCGTTGGTAATGATTGATACATTTATGAAAATAGATTATAGACATATTCGATTTAAAATATCAATTTAAAAGCTATACTGAAATTTAAGACCATTTATTACTGCTAGTCAATTTTGACTAAAGGTTTAAAAAAGTACTCTATGCTAAAAGATTGCCATGGTTACAACAAATATTAGCGGACTTTTTCCAATGATGAGCACAAATGAATCCATTCTCACTGTGAACACTTGCCTCAATTTTAGACAGGTAATGATAGTAATGCATTTAAGATATGAATAGCAGTATAATGCTTTAGCAATGTGAATATCCAGGTTATCTGACCTGGTAGGATCCATTAATATGTTGCATTTGGGTTATCTTGAAATGTTAAAAACTATGTATGACTCATTGATCCCATTAACACAAGAGGCACAATTCTCTATATGATATTTGTGAAGTGTGTGTTAATATAATATATAGCATTATACATAAAGTGCTTAGGATTTAGGATGATTTTAAGTTGTTTTAGTTAAATAATTGTCCAATTGTCACGGTACTATTCCTGGCAGCAATATCCATACAGAAATGTATCCCATAATAATCCATATACTATGCCATTTAATATTCCATCCCATTACTCTGATTGTATACATTTAGCAGCATGACAACATTTGCTGCTTACTTTCTTTATAACATAAAAGCTCTGATTGATTTTTAAAATATTAACTTTTGGTTATCTTTTATAAAACTTATATACAGCAGAATTTAATAAAACTGACACTTAAGTTAGAATAGGCAGCCACATTAAATTTTGTACATATGAAAATAAGAAAGGCTATGGGAAGTATTTAAGAATACCAGAAGCTACAGAAAAATGTTATATGCCAAGCCATAGGAGAATTTAGCATACAAAAATAAGTTGTAGCAGCGACCATGGAGTTTGCATAATGGTAACAAATGTTTTTGAACTATCAAACGAATATCCTAATTGTTGCTCATTATTTCTAATTCTAATGAGTAATTTAGCCAATATGGAGCTATCCAAATAACTCCTTACCCTACTTTTTCTTGCCACAGATGCTGCTGTCCCACATTAGTTTTCCTCCCATTCCTTATTTTGTGGAAGGCACATATGTACCGCTTCTGGTTCTTTTTTTATTATTATTATTATTTAAAGTTAGTTTCAAAAGGTACAAAAATAATTGAGGTCCTTGTGATATGTCACACATGCAATGGCAAGAAAAAAAAATAATGAAATGCTCAAGCATTACATTTGCTTTATTTCTTTTTTTCTATACCATATATTTTTCTCCTATGTAGGTACTTTACTGTTCAATCACTATGTATTTTCTGTGATGACATGCAAGTTTTCTCCCCCCAAAATAGGTAACCCATGAGGTTGCATAGCAATTTGCAATTAAAACCTCACTAAAATACGCTTAGATTCCGGAAATCTCACTCAAGTCCAACGTATTAAGATTATGAGATTTTCACTGTAAATTGTGATTGTCAACTATGTTATAATATATATTTATAAACGTTTAGAAATATACCACCATAAAAATTGAAAAAGGAAGTTCATGAATTGGTCTACACCAACCCTGTAGCTTTCTTTTTGTTTTTAGCCTCATTTAAGTTATTATTAATTACTTGTAATATAATTAACTCATTTAAAGCTATGACAACAATACTGTTTTAAATATATTAATATACCCATTACTATAACTGTTAATTTTATTATACTGTAGGTTTACAAAGAAGGTTAAATATATTACTTAGATGAAGGAAAGCTATGTTCTAACATGGAGACATTCTGTGCTTGAAATTTGGTTAAGATTAGACTGAAATTGGCACTAGGGGTATTTATAGCTTCAGGTTTATCTAGACTAGGTTTAGGGGGAGGTTCATTTCCATTTACACATAAATTTACTACCAGTACTTAATAGTTGAGAAATTCTTTTCCAATGTCTCTTTAGAAATTGTCGAGTTTTAAAGCTGTATGCAAGCTATAAATGAAGTGTAGGATCTATTTCAATCTTGACAGTTCCTTTCACTATATCCTGCCCTTTCCAACAAATGCCACAGGGTTGCTTGTCACCCAACAGGTTAAATAGGCTAAATAAAGAAATACTTGTAAAAGCAAATACAATAAGAAATGTATTAAGAGAACACTATCTAGAACTATCATCTTATTTCTATAAGTCCTTAACATTTATATGTAAAAAACAAACTAATCATCTATTGAATACTTATGCACCCTTTAAAAATGGACTGGTACATCACAACGTCCATTAAGAAAATAATGCGAAATGAATAGCTATAAAAATTCCAGTCCATTTCAATAAGGTTACAAATTGTCAAATAACTTGACATTACATTTTTTTTTTTTCTCCATTTTTAATCAAATAACAACGTTGCTTTCATTACTGCAGATTTGATCAGTTCACACAAAGGCCAGTTTGTGATCCAGACTCCCATGAAGTTTTAACACAAAGTGATCCTATGCATACACCACCAAGTCTTGGAATGGTTTGTCATAAGAAAGAGGGAAATTATCATGTGCTTTATGTAATTAATATATAATGAAATAATACTCTGCAGAAATATTTCTTTTTCATTTCACAAACTTGTCTCAGTGCAGCTGTATTTCAATAAGGAAGTATCATTTATCCATATTTCACACACCAATCTCTCTCTCTCTCATTCTTTCAACCTTTCATTTAAGTCTAAATACACAACATTTATGATAACTCTGTTTATATTTTTTTTTTTTCAATTGCTCTCTATATAGGATTGAACAAATGCAAAAATATATATATCCAAAAACGGTATGTTAAACTGGGGCATGTGAATCAAAGTTATGGCTTCATATAGTATAATATATGAACTTCTAAATATCTTCTGATTTCCAAAAATAGCACATTAAAAACATTTGTGTGTGTACATGTGTGTGTACGTGTGTATGTGTGTGTGTTTCTTGTGTATGTGTATATGTGATTAGTGTATATGAAAGGCAAATGTTTACATAATCATTTGCATCCACAACTTTAGTATTTTCCCTAATTATTCAGACATGAAAAGATCTTTTTTTTTGTTTTCATAGGTAAGCTACATGTGTGATAAATCAATTTTATACAGAAACCCAAAATGCTACCATAATTAAATGAAGACTCAAAAATACTGACAACTTAGAAGGGCTTACAAAAATTATCCAGCAGGCTTCAACTATCAAAATGTAATTATGTTACATGCAATTATGTATCACCATTACCATTTAACATAATTTACATCTATGTCATATTTATGTTTAAAATGGGGGACATGAAGAGTGCATTCGATATGTTTATCCATTTCCAATCTCTAAAGTATTTTGCTAATTTATCCATGTTGGATTATAATATTTCTAGTGAAAATTAAATTCTATTCCCAGCTACACTAGCAGCCATTACCAAGTGACTTTACCACCAAATTGTGCTTAAACCTGATGTGCGTTTCTTTCTTCACCTCACTTGGCAGTGTCTCACAAAATATACTAAACAGCTCTGTTTTAAGTAAAAAAGATATTACATTCTTCTTTATGTACTCTAATTCACTTTTTAATCAAAATTTGGTCACCATTCCTTTTGTTTTTAAAAACTATCTATGTTTTCGCATGTAATATCAATGCCCATAATCATTCATTGTCCCATTATGTCTGTGCCTTCTTTTACTGTGGACCATTGCCCTGCTGAAAAATTAAAATGAACTTAATGGGCAGGAAATGTTATCCTGAATTACTATTGAAACACCCTGTACATTTCCTTGGTTCTATAAGCTCTTAATGCAATAAGTTTGCTACATAGTGTAATCTGTACCATCATGTAACAGCTTGATATTTCATAAAGAAGTCTGCTAACTGACATTACAGATTTCACCTATGTAACAGTATGAAATGTGCTGCAAATAGCTTGTGTATAACTATCAGCAGTATAAAAATTAACCTTCCACAGTCACTTGCAAATTATGTAGACATATTCCTTTTTTTTTCCCTTTTTTTCTTTTAATGTGGTCTATCATAAATATAGATCTTGTGACTTTTTTGGGCTATATAAGCTGGGGAATGTTTACATTACAAGTCACATCATCAAACATAAACAAACAAGCTGCAAGATTAAAAACTAATAAGGGAGGATAGTTTTTATACTAACAATTTTTGTAAAATCACTTATTGTAAAAAAGCTGTCTGTTTTCTTTTACCTTCATCATACATTTGTTTCTTCAAATATAACTCTAATACCAACGTATTGGGACAAATTTTATAAGTATCTTTCTAACCACTGCAACTATATAATTCTTTTCACATGATAATACATGAAAGCAAATTATTTATGTAATCCTAAAATATCAGTTGATTTGGTCATGAAAAAAATTCTTAGTTCTTATCTTAATACTCTCTTTAAAACGTTTAACGAATATAAGTGTGTATAAGTTTACATGCTTATTGTTACATTTCTGGTAGCAAAATGTCTGTTGTCCCTGATAAATATGCATTATTCAAAACCAGATGAAGCACATATGTCAGTAATGAAGTTGATGGACACCTGTTTTTCTTCTCTCTTGCATTCCTTTGCCCCATTATATCCCATGCAGAAAACATCAGATTCCTCCCCTCCTTGCATCTTGATGAGTGTCACAAATAGATGGAGGGGTGGTTAGATGTTTGACTTTGAAAATGACACTCGCAAATGATTTGACTCACTCAGCTGATAATTGTGCATTTTCTGAAAAGAATGAAAAATACCATATAAGCAAAAACCCTGGTCATTGAACATACAATTATATCCATTTTTTTAAGCTAGTGACTGAAATGATATTTCATAGACAAGGGGCAATCAAATATTAACAGGCCTTTGTTTACTGCGCACACATAGAGTGTCGTATGAGTTCGAGGCTTTTATAGCACATGCAGTGAGGTCCCTGGAAGGGGACAGTGGCCTTGGGAACTCGTTTGGTTCTGTCCCTCAGTTGCTGCCAAGATGTCTGAGAGAGAGGTGCATCCAGCTGTTGCGCAACGAGTAATAATCAAGTTTCTTGTGACTGAAAATGTCAGTGCAGCTGAAATTTGCCATCGGTTACTCCCACAGTTTGGGGAAAGAACCTTTTCATGGTCCAAAGTTAAACAGTGGTTCCATGAGTTTAATGAAGGATGTGTACGTGTTGAAAACTTGGCCTACCCTTGCCGCCAGCATCCATCCAGAAAACATCCAAGCTGTTCAAGACATTATTGAAGGGGATCACCACATCACAGTGCTTGAGATTTGTCGACAACTTCTCATAAGCTATGAGGGAGTGCCCAATCAATCATTTGAAGGGAGCTGAAATTGAGAAAAGTGTCAGCTTGTTGGGTTCCAAGGTATCTCACTGCAGAACAGAAAGCAGTGTGAGTTCAAATGTGTCGCAAGCTTCTCATGCACTATGAAGAGGAAGGTGATGCTTTTCTGGACAGAATCATCACTTGTGATGAGACATGGATGCATCATTACACACTCATATCAAAGAGGTCCAGTCTGGAGTGGAGGAGTGGAGAGCAACCGCCGGTGAAAGACTCTGTGCGCAACTGGCTCCGCACCCGTCCTCGTACTTTCATTGAAACTGGCATTAATAACTGCCTGTCCATTGTAACAAATGTATAGAAAAGATGGGTGAATATGTAGAAAAGTAAGAAAAATGTTAATTTCAATTATTCTTCATGAATAAATTTTCTGGAACGAAAGGCCTGTTTATATTTGATTGCCTCTCATACAAAACAAACTATTAGAGCTAAAAATATGGGGTTTTCATGGTTATGTTAGATACATTACTCTCTACCTTCCACATGGATCAGTTTTGGCAAAATCTGAATTTTTGTCTTAGCGTGAGTAGTATTTCATACAGATTGATTAGGTTGGCACTCCTCACACACTTAGTGGGAATGCAATACAGCAAAACTGCAGAACTCCGATTGGTTGCACACCTAGTAGTGCTCAAGGACAAACACCTTCCCATTTGAAACTCATAACAGAAGAATTGTGTGACACTGAATTTGGGGTAATCACTTTTTCAACAAGATTTTACTGCAGCATATACACTTCACCTCTTGTTGAAATTAACTGAAGAAGTTTTTAAAGATAAGTCAATGTAAAGGAATATAAGCTGCACGATCCCCAGATCTTAACATATGTGATTTTTATTTATTAGGGAACTTAAAAAATAAAGTATGTCGGGACAACATGTTGGAAGAACTGAAAGACTATATACCAAAAGAAATTGCTGCAATTTCACAAGAAGAATTAATGCAAGTTACAGCAAATTTTCTTAAAAAGGTGACAGATGTGTGATATTATAATTATCATAATAAATCTATGTGTTTGAATTTAAAGGTATGTGAATATTTGACTCCGCCAACAAGCAGCTGCCTGCCCACCACTAGAACTCTCCATTGGCAGCCCAGACCAAGGTTGAAAATAAAGCACATATACAAACTGAGAATAAGTATAGAATTAAATCTGCCACATACCATTTCAAAAAGACAAAGAGCAATATATTTATATGTAGTGTACAAAAATATTTTTAGGTTTACTTACTATTAGAGCAGCAACAGCATCGTCCATTGATGGCAGTTGGATGAGTGCCATTTTCTTGTCCTTACTACAAAGAGAAAAGAATAAAAAAGATTCTGTTTAGTGCTTAACCTTGGTGATGGAATTCTTCTTACAATGAATTTCATCCCATATATGCCCAAGTTCCAATAGGCTTTTCTAATAAAGCTGATTTTAATGAATGTCTCCTAATACATATATACTGTACTGTATATATAGAATAAGAATCCTACTAAAAATAATGATATTCATGGGTATAATACAAGAGGTAGCATTAATTACCATAGATATAAGCATAATAAGCAAAGGATTTGAAAGTAATGAGTTGGTAATTCAAAACAAACACCTGTTTGTGTTTGAATTACCGACTCATTACTTTCAAATGTTAAATACATCACTGTTTCTAACCTTTTGCTTAAAATAATATAATAAGCAAATTGTATCTAAGGATATAAATGTTATAGGAACAATTTTATATAGTAAATTACCAATAGAAATCAAAACTGTAAGAAAATCTAACTTTAAAACAAGTTTTAAAAAATTATTTAATTAAAAAATGTCTGTATTCTCTGGATGAACTGTAAATATGTTGTGCGTTTGTAAATGTAAATACTAAATTTGACAATGACTTAAACTTGTATACAGGTCTATAGACAAAGTATATTGTAATGACACAGTTCATAATCATAATACTAGACAGAGAATGGATATTCATGTGAATAGAAGTAACACAAGAGCTCATCAAAACAGTGTAATAAACCTAGGAATCACTTTTTTTTTTAATAAACTGCCTATAGCCAATAAAACCACTTGCAATTTTTCAGCATTTAAAAAGTCAGTTTTGGCATACTTGCTAGACCACTGTTTTATTCCGATAGTGAATTTATGGAAAGTTTATAATACTGTTACATTTCTGAATGAATTGTGTATATTATAAAATTCTTGAGATATCTTTATAAAACATTATTTTGTACAAACACTGACTTGTCCTTATTGTATGTGACTTGTTAATTTACAAGTATAGTTAATTGCACTGTAAATTCACAATTTGACGTGTCTTATACCATAGTACTCATGTACAATGTATGATTTACAAGATGAATGATCTACCTACCCACCCGTGTGGTAGCGTGTCTGCCTCACGTTCAAGAGGTCCCGAGTTCGAATCTTGGTCAGGGTGAGTTACCTGGATAAGGTTTTATCCAGGGTTTTCCCTTATCCTGAAAGACGAATGTCAGGGAACTCTAAGCTCCATGGACCCCGGGCTCATTTGAGCATCATTTCACCCATTTCATTCATCATCCGATATGACTTAAAGTTGGAGGACGTAAATTACAACAAAAAGCTACCTACCCACCCACCTATTATTATTATTATTATTATTATTATTATTATTATTATTATTATTATTATTATTATTATTATTATTATGCTTCATTTTACCATATATGCATGTAAACAATCTATGTAAGCACATAAACTTTCCACAAAAGCATTCCACAGAAAATATTTTCACATTCAGAGTTGCTGTTTATAATTAAATAATACCTAAGCATAGATTATGTCTTCTCCATTAATAAACTACAAATGGTCAGCACATCTGGGATTCAATTCTTCCAGTATAAAAGCTATTAATGAAAACATTTTGTCTTTGCACCAATAAATGCAATATTCATGCACTATAGTGGAAACAGCTTGAAAAGTCAATGATTCCATTAACAATAGCACTTCAAAAGGGTGAAGTATTTATTATCTTGCCCATTTTCAGAAATGGTAGAGTGAGACTGAAAAGTCCAATGCCATAGCTGGGATTCGAAACATGGATCTTGTAATGTTTGTTTTTTCCTGGCACCTATGTTTTGGTCTTCCTGCTTCAAGGTGCTGTTTACCCGGCAATTGTTTCAGATTCCCTCTGCTGTTCTTTTGAGCACTGTAGTCTTCGAGGCCTTCCTGGGCAGGTCTCGAAACGTGAGTTCAGTCAGTGTTTGGCTGAGGCAGATTATTAATTTACTTGGTTAAGTGCTGCCGTTTCAACTTTTGGTTTTGTAAATTTATGATAGTGGTGGATAGAGTCGACATGAAAAATTCAATGCCATGGCCGGGATTTGAACCACGGATCTCCTGGTTTCTGTCCAGTCGCTCTTAATCTTTGAGCTACCATTGCCAACGTGCCGTGCTGACATTAAATTCTCCATTTGACTCGTATATTTCCCCGGTAGACCACTAGGGGTTTTCGTATCCGAGATACACCGTTTGTGTCGACTAACGATCATAAGTACTTGAGTCCCAGGCTTCATCATTTAACTCTTATTATTTTAGTTAATTGATGGAAATTAATCACTTCTGCACACTAGTCGTTTATAAGCTAAGGTTTTTGATGGATAGAGTCAACATGAAAAATTCAATGCAATGGCCGGAATTTGAACCACGGATCTCCTGGTTTCCGTACAGTCGCTCTTAACCTTTGAGCTACCATGGCCAACGTGCCGTCCTGACATTAAATTCTCCATTTGACTCGTATGTTTCTCCGGTAGACCACTAGGGGCTCTCACATCCGAGATACACCGTTTGTGGCGACTTACTATCGTATGTACTTGAGTCCCAGTCTTCATCATTTAACCCTTATGATTAGTACTCTCGAAGATGGCTTACTACCAGGCTCGTTAGATACAGAAAGCAACTGAAATATTCGTACATGAGGAAAGCTGCTCCTTTTATCCCAAAATTAGTTCAAATACACCACAAGTGACAGCCAATAGGAAACCATGCCCCGACCCCAATAGGCTGTGCTCTTCTTCCTTGCGTAGCAATAAATAGGACGCTACTAGACCAGCATTCCAGTCTTACTTGGACTTTGACTACCCTGAGGATACCAGACACAGTTTCTGGAGAAATGTTGAAGGTTAAAGCTACTCGACCACAGCCTATAAGGCTGGATGAAATGAATAATGGCTACAGCGTAATGGATAAATGTTACCAAATTTGATTAAAAAACTTGTGAACTAAGTTCTTCAACTGTTTCAAGTTTACTGGTATGTATTGGATAAGTATCAAATTTAAAAGAAAAATCTGTAACCAGTTCAGCTGTTTCAAGCTCAGGTTTATTAGGAATTACTCAGTATTATTTACATTTAAAGAAAGTTTAAAGTTACTGGGTTTAATTTATAAATTGTAAGTGTTTTTATTTCAGTAGGCTATTTTAGGTCAAAAATTAAAAATAACATAAACATAACTATAAAAACATCGCAAAAAGCTATACTTACGGGAAAAACTTGAAAGCCTTGACAACAAACCCGTTCTTTGTAAATGCATCCTTAATCTCTTCTTCTGATACTGTTTGTCTGCAACACAGAAACATGAAAACATAAATGGTAGTTGTGCATAGCAACAGTGAACCCAAAAAGCACAACACAACCATTAACTACTGAGAAAAGTGCTCACACATTTCACACTACATTTCTATTGAGATTTCATGTAGACAAAGACAACTCAAACCATCAAAAGCCACTGCTTTTAAGAACTGTTTTAAGTTGCTAGCTATATATATATATATATATATATATATATATATATATATATAGGGTCTTTCAACAAAAGTATCTTATCTTTAATTTATGATAGCTGCCATTATTGAGTTAAAGCAGTCATTTTTTTCATGTGGTTAGAGTTGTTATTGACAAATAGCCATGGAACATTACAGCACTCAGCAACGTATAGAAATTGTGAAAATTTTCTATCAAAATGGTTCATCTGTTCCCCAAAACTTCCGCGTATTGCATGATGTTTACACTGTGCACAATCGTCCATGCGAGAGAATGTTTCAGCGTTTGATCAATGAATTTGTAAGAAGTGGTTCTGTCTGCGATCAAAGAGTACCTATATGTAATCGACATAATGGCTCCAACGAAAATATAAGTGCCATTTGTCAGAGTGTATGTGAGAATGGAAATAAACCAACTGCTCGTCAAGAGCAAAAAATGGGGCTTTTGCTGACCACAACTTGGCAAATTATGCATCTGGACTTTAAGCTGAATGCTTACAAAATGGTGTTAACTTATGATCTAAAACCCAATGACCATAGGTTGTGCCATGGATTCGCTGACTAGGCTATGGAGCAATTAGTAGCTGACCCAGATTTTTGTCAAAAAAATCATCTTCACCGAACAAGCCCACTTTTGGATGAATAGTTTTGTTAACAAACAAAATAGGCGCTATTGGAGCAATCACAATCCAATGCAGATTCAAGAATGGCCTCTTCATGCCCATGTGGTGTGGATTCTGGTATATCGGAACTATTGGTCCATATATTTTCCAAAAAGAAGATGGAGAAGCTCTGTCAATGGAGAAAGATACCAGGCTCTTATAAGGGACTTTTCTTGGTTTCAATTTGATGGTACAGATCTCAGAAACATCTGGTTCCAGCAAGATGGCGCCACTTGTCATATTGCCCTCAAAACAATTGATCTTTTGAAGGAGAAGTTCAGAGGTTTCATAATTTCCCATTATGGTGAAGTTAATTGGCCCCCGAGATCATGTGATTTAACACCATTGGATTGCTTCTTGGTTATGTTAAATCTTCAGTTTATGCCAACAATACATAAACAGTAAATGAGCTTATGAATACATCACACGTTATTCCTGAAGTTGGGCCTAATTTACATTCTTCTGTCGTTGAAAATTCAGTCAATTGTATACGTGCAACCCAACAAAGTTGCGGCAGCCGCTTAACTGATGTTCTCTTGCACACATAATGACATTCATTATATTCCAAAATAAAAAAGAAATAAGCCTCTATCATTTAAGAAAGTGTTTTATTTAAGTTCAAAGATCGGACACTCTTGTTGAAAGACCCTTCACTTTCTGAAAAAGCTTAAAACCTAATTCGACCTGCATTATTTTACATACTATATTCACTCATATATCACACTTAGTTCATTTTCTATCTCATATATGACTTTTTACACTACTGTCAATTTTAATGCAAACATGACTCAGCTACTATCTCTCAGGTGCTTATATCTCTTTCCTTTCGAGAATTTCTGGATGTCAGAATGAAATTAAAAGCTTCAAATTATAACAGTACTTGTGAATTTTCAAGAGTTTGTCCACTATTATGTTTAACAATGGTTTCTTTCCAAAATAGAGTAAAAAGTAAGCTGAGCTTGAAATACAAGCTGCATTTCTATTTTCATGGACTAATCCTACATCTTTAATTACACTGTTAAGTGTAATTTGCAATGAAAGTTATGCATTAGCATAGTGATGCAAACCTTCAGCATAAACAACACACAACACAATATGTCAACATTCACAATCATTGTCAGCAGCCAATCACAGAAAGGGAGTTAGCAAATCAACACATGGTGACAGAAAATATTATGGGAGATGGCAGAATGATCACATAATAAGGTATAAGCAGAATTGTTCTGAATGGTAATTTGTTATATTTGACATAAACATAAAAGATCGAAGATCCCAAACTTTAATATTTATATTGCAAGCTTATGGCCATATTAACTTCAGCCAACGTGAGTACATGAAGACAGCACAAAACAAGCTTCTATATATAGAATAAAAAGAAGTATTTCAGAAAGTGGAGTGCCATTTTAATTTTAGTAAGCAACTATATGCTTACATAGTGCAAATCAAGCTTCTATGTACTTACATCCAAGTTTCATTGTGAATGGTCCTAATGCCTTTAAACACAATTTAAATCTGAAAAATTAATACAACGCAGGAGGATATAATGACGAAAATGATGATGCATCCTTGTAACATCTAATTGCACAGCTTTCAGATGCTATGAAACTGAAGTAATGGAATGGATGACGAGTGACGAACAATTTGAACTTACAGGAGCATCAATTCTGAAATGTTGAATGAACAGAAGAAACAACAGGAGACATAGAAGACTAAAGAAGTGTCATAGAGGATTTCAAGGTATTGTAGGCAGGTATTACACTATGTAGAATAAGTAGACGCAACACTTGCAACACTGTTACTGAAACTATGGGATGACAATTCCTTTCTTGGAAGTGTTGAAAACAGTGTTGTTATGATGAATTAAATTTAAAGGGAGTTGATTAACGACACTAAAAGTAAGTGTTGTTTAGTGTCATTAATCAACTCCCTTTAAATTTAATCTATGGGATGACATTTGTCACGCAAAACCAGTACAATATTCTGAAGT
Organism: Mantis religiosa; assembly: GCA_030765055.1. Lineage (NCBI taxonomy): Eukaryota > Metazoa > Arthropoda > Insecta > Mantodea > Mantidae > Mantis > Mantis religiosa. The sequence continues at coordinate 77,590,111 of CM060958.1, forward strand.
ACAAGATGCTTAAACATTTCTTCAATAAATAATTGCAATTTGTGTGTACTGTTGTTTACTTCCACAGTAAACAACTTCACCTTGATTTATTATTGTATTTATTTCATCTTAAGCAATTTTTCTTATGGTGCTCCATATAATACGAGGTAGCTTTATTTCCCATTACTTTGATTAGCAAGACTCAACTGTGTGCACACAAGTGAATAAACATGCATGCACGTGCACTCTCACTCTCACTCTCACACTCACACTCACACTCACACTCACACTCACACTCACACTCACACTCACACTCACACTCACACTCACACTCACACTCACACACACACACACACACACACACACACACACACACACACACACACACACACACACACACACACACACACACACACACACACACACACACACACACACACACACACACACACACACACACACACACAAGAGAGAGAGAACATTTATTATAAAGTTTTGTATTTCTTATTACTTACGGAATGTTGGAAAGGTGAAGGGTAGCTGATGGTGGATAGATGTTCTGATAATTTTTTGAACCTGGCTTCTTAAAACGATGGAGTGGAGAGTTGGAGTAATCTTTGGTAAGACCAGCATCTGGCTGACCCTCTTTTGGAAGCTGAACTGTCTGATGTTTAGATGGCATAACACGTATCTGCTTGCCAAATACTCTCAGCTTGTCCATGTGTGTCATAGCTGTAAAAAATTGTACAGTGGCAAATGAAACAATCAAGAATTGGAGAGGGGCAATTTTTAACAGCAGTTATATAATGTGATTTCCAAAACTGCAATAATGGAAAATAGTATGTAAACCAATAAAAATCCTTTCCTTAAACTGATGACGAAAAAAGTTGTAGGAACATTTAAAACAGATAAAACTTTAAGCCAAGACTTAACCTTTTATCCAATTTTTTCTGTCAGACTATGAATCTTTTATGGAAGGACTGTGGATTTGATGCACACAAAACAATTGTTTGAAGAACCTTAAATTTTACTGTCTCTATTATTCATCTATAATAGATGGAAAAGATATTACTTTCATCTAAAAAATTCAATATCAAGATTCTACTGGAAATGAAGTCCTCTTTAGTCTAAATGATTCTTTTGTACAATTTGTCGTAAATGGTACTACAAGAAAAATGTAAACTTTCTTAAAAAACATAATTTACATCACACTTTTGTAGCAGAAATAACCATTTTAGAGACATTTGCTGTTCTTTGAATTTTGTAGCCTTTTTTTATTTTATTTTAATTACTGATTACCAATCTCTTGCTTCTCAAATATCATGCAAAAAGAATGCAATCTCAAAACAAACATATAACCACTTGCCTTTTAAAGACATGGCTATTCTTCAGCCTCCTGTATTCTCTCACAGCAAAATGTGTGAAGAAACAATAATTTTGGCAGATGTTTATATTAAAGCACACAACATGCTTTTGTAAGAATACTTTGTAGAAGTGACATAAAACTTAAGAATTAAGGTACACGTGAACGTTTTGCATCAGATTCTGTTTCATAATTTGCTCTGGATGCAATAAGTTTGAAGCTGTTTTGAATAACACATTGGGCTTTAGGAGCATTTCACATATGTTTAGTCAGAAGTCATTCAGCTCACAACCATGAATTATTTGAATGAATGAATTTATTTATACAACTTCCTTTACGTAACTTTTATACAATTTTCCATTTACCTGAACTAGTTTATTTTATTTTAATTAATTGATGGGAATTAATAATTTCTTCACACTAGCCGTATGTAGGCTGAGGTTTTGCAGTAAATTCATGTATTTCTGGACAAAAACCATGAGATCCGTGGTTCAAATACCGGTCATGGCGTTGAATTTTTCATGTTGACTCTATCTATAGTTTATTTTATATTTACAATATACAAGCATTTCCATCATACTTAATCTTAATGAGCCTATATAGTGGTTACACTGATATCACCTCATTAACCAGGAATTGTATTTTATTCATAAGAGAATTTCAGATTGATGCCATTTTGAACAAAACTGTTTCTGAACTGCTGAGGTAACACAATTACACAAGGCAGTACAGAGCAAATATGGAGTAAGGCTTATTTGAATTAAGAAGAACTACCATGCATAAAACATACAATTAAAAAGGCTACGGGAGAGCAGCTGGGCAACAGTCTGCTAAATGTATCCTACTTAAAAATAACGAAATTAAGGAAGTGAATATAGTTGAAATTCAATAATAATAATATCAAGAATCTAAACAGCTTCATTGTATAATTTAATTTTTACACTTAAATTTCCTTACCCAGATGTGCCTGATGTGGTTCAGACATTTGAATTAATGCACTATCTTTCTTGTTGTAAAGAATCTTCACACGCTGCACATCTCCATAGACACCTGTAGAAAAATAACAGAATATTTAGCACATAGTTTGCACATCAGTGCAGTTATGTCAAATATCCTACATTCTGGAATGCTATTCACCTATTTCACTTTCTCCCTATCTTAAAGTATGTAAGCAGATAAAGTTAATTTAAATATGAGTGACACCTTACAAAAGCTCTCTCACTAAAATGTCACTCTTCTTTGTTTTGTCTATGTCTCATCTGTGTTTGAATAGTAAGCCTGTTGAGTTACACAATGTTAATGTTTTTTATGTACCCAAACTTGTTTTGAAAACCCATTTCCAATTTATTTCAGTTATGTCTGCCAGCTGCATGAACTGGCTAAATAAAATTATCAAGAAAATTAAATTTCTAGAACCATACATTTCTTTAAAGTAAAATATTTCCTCATAAAGACCAATAAGACTAGCAGACTAGTAAGATTTGCTTGTATTTAGAAACTGTAATTAAATAATAAACTAAGATGATTTTAACATAATTTTACTATGCGAGTCCATGCAACAACCAGCATGGTGTTAGCACAACTAGAGTAATGAAGGATGAAGACAGGATCAAAACATAGGGATGACGAAAGGTAACAAAGGAGAAATAATCAAGAAATTGGGCATAACTAAGGAATAAATTCAAAACATAAAAAAGACTATAGAATTTAGAGAATGGAGACAGAAGATACAACTTATTCATATCGGGAATAAAAGAGAGATCAGGGATTGAGGTGAGAAAGAAGATTCAAGAAGTACTAGAAGGAAGACTGGTGAGTGCAGCAAGAAACTGTGAAATAAAGGAAGTCTTTAGAATTGGAAGCAAGAATAAAAATTATTTTATAAGACTTGAAGCTTTCATGGCAAGCGTTATTAGTCAAAGCTTTGCGGGTGTCAGATTTATGAGTGATTCAGATCCTGAAGAAGGCTATAGAATATAGAATGGATAAAAACATTCATAAATCTGACACAGCCTTGATTAAAAATTATTCTGGTGAAATTTATAAATACAGTTGGGAAGTGTTAAAACCAGGACTTAGAGATTTATTAAAAAGGTTATTAGTGCAACGGTGACATGAGCAAAGGCAAGATAATTCAGTTTATATTTGCAATTTTAAACTCCAGATAAATGGAAAAATAGTTGGAGGAATGAACAGATGTAAAAATGCATGTTCGCAAATTAATAGAATCAGATGATGAAAATATTGGATGTGATGACAGCAATTTACATTAATGCTGAAAACCAAGAAACATAGTGCCTGCAATGAACACTGAAAGGGGAGAAGAGAGGAAACAATGAACAGGAGGAGTCTAATAAGGTATGCATGTGAGGGGAAAACTGAGTAAAAATATGTGTGTAAGACTGTGGAAGGGAAAGCAGTGTATAGTGGGACATGAATGAAAAATCTGGAGGCGAAATTCTGAAGGTAACTGGAAGAAATACGAAAGATGGGAAGAAGTTAGTTTAACTAACAATATGGGAAGATAGAATCTTCCTCCTCTATCCCTTATGACTTTAGGCATAAGGTTGAGGAACAGAAACTCGGGATCAGATAGAGAGCCTAGGATGGGTGATCAACCCGATGCCCGGTATGAGAGTGATTTCCTGATTTTCTTTTTAATTTACGTCCTCCAACGTTAAGACATATCGGACGATGAATGAAATGGGTGAAATGATGCTCAAATGAGCCCAGGGTCCATAGAGCTTAGAGTTACCCGACATTCATCTTTCAGAATAAGGGAAAACCCCGGAAAAAACCTTATCCAAGTAACTCACCCTGACTGAGATTCGAAGTGGGGAAGTATATAACAGAATGAGGGCAAAATAAATGAAAGGAAATTTGATGATGGAACAATCGGAGGAATGATGTCAGGGATAACCAGAGATACCGGAAAACATTACAAGTTACGAAAAAGATAACCTTTCAGGAAGCTTGAAGAATCCATGCATCATGTGACTAAACAGAGTAAATGGAGGTACACTTTGGGGTAGAAATAACAAAATGAGAAAGGATAGGTGTTTAAAACTATAACAGGGCACATATAACAGAATGAAAGAGTACATGAGGGAATAGCATATCAACAGTTGAAATAAATGTAAACATTTAAAGAACTTGTATTAGGAAAAGAACAGCTTTTAGAGTTAAAACCCTTGAAACAGGAGAAATGGAAAGGAGTAAGTGGAAAATATAATACAGTTACATAAAAGCTAAGCAGCGGAGCAGTAAAAAATGACAAGAGTTAAGCAAAAATGGAAAATCAAGAAAAGAAAAATGGAACAAGAAACAGATGGATTAAAGGGAGGAAAAACAGCAGATGTCAATTAAAGGTAAAGGTAAGAGTATCCCCATGCAGCCTCTATCAGGGCGATGGGTGGTTATAGCATCCACTATATAGACTTCGGCATACAAGGCCTGTGAGTTGGTCAGACCCACGAGGCAGCCACCTTCACTCCCAGGAATTATCCTGGTACTCATTTCTGTTAGAGGCTGAGTGAACCCCATGGAATAAATTCCAATGGTACCATCGGGAATCGAACCCGCGACCTCCTGGCTTGTAGTCTAGTGTCGTAACCACTAGGCTATTGTGCACCCCTAGATGTCAATTATGTCATTTTATAAAAGTATGTAGGTAGAGGGCTATCTATAAGACATAAGGGCAGGGGCACAATCAGGGATAGACTGAAAAGTATTTAAGTTTAGTTATTCAATTTAAAAACTACTAACCTCCTTCTCAATTAATTACTTCATTGTAAATTCAAGTACGAAAAGATAATTGTAAACAAAAGTTTATTAGGATTTTAAATTGAACTACTTTTTCAGTCACATAGAACCAAACATTATCTAAAATTTACAGGTGAACTTAAAAATGTTTTGTCATATTTTAGCAGCTACTTATCTTTTAAGTAATAACTTTTTTGTGGTTGACACTTGCTACCACATTTTAGTATGTATTTTTCAATTGCTTATGGCATTTAGCAAGTTAAAAATAGTTTTAATTAATTAGTAGTGATGATTAACAACTTTGTAACTGTATAATTTCAAAGAATTGCAACATTTTGCCCCACTGCCATCCATAAGCAACATTAATTTACTGTTCTATTTACTAAAATAACAATATTTTTAACTTAGCTGCATTTAAAATATCACATATTAATATGTAGTTATCATTCTACCTTTTCAGCAAATACACAATTTTTATTTTTTTAGGATACTCTTAACTGCTATGGTTCTCAGCGTCCCATTCTATACTGGGTGTGAAGTACTGGTGAATTTTATCCCAAGGCTCCTTTAATATACCTAAGGTTCTTTTATGTGTCATAAGTCTATGATAGAGGACCATCAGCTTTAGATCTCTTCCAAAGAATGCCATGCTAAGGATTTTATGCCCCAAAAACTTCAACAGGTATTTCTACAACTATTGCACTACCAGTAATATCAACAGGATTTGTAGAATGCTCATTCAATAATTGTTACCATTTGTGAATCTGTACTAAACTTTCTTTCCTGTTCAGTTCTTATTTCATAAAAAGCTACTTATGCCTGTAGTATGCTAATTTTTATTCAATAATTTTGTACCCAAAACATTAACAATATAGCCATAATAGTAAATAATGTAGTTCAGCTGGAAAAATGTACTTCAAATATTTCTTGCTTAGATCAATGCACAAATTATAGCATTTCCTTCAGTGAAATTCCTAATCCAGAACATAACATGTATGCTGATTTTTAAAAATTGTAGCTAGTCAATAACTTTCAATACCGCTGAAAAGTTTCCAACCTGCACAATGCATGTCTCACTGATGAGGTACAAATATTTCAATTGCATACAAAAGATGGGCCAAATTTAAATGTGTATTCACTAATGTTTTAGCCAGGACGATGGATGTGCACCTGTTCCAATGATATTCATAGCATGTGACAGTCCCTATGCAGCATGCAGTTTAGGAACTTGTCTTCCACTCCAGACATCCTGCACCAATCGAAGGCCGCAACACACATCTACACATTTCATCTGGTTAAAACATCAGCAAACAACAGTAATAATGATTTTCACCCTTTGTAATAACTTTTGCTACATGTGTAGTGTTCAATGCCCACTTTTACTACATGCAGCACTGGTGGAATGAGATGCCAGGAGAAACTGGAGATCCCGGAGAAAACCTGCCCCAGCACTGTGTTGTCCACCGCAAATCTCACTCGCGGTTGCACAGGATTGAATCCGTGCTGCCTTGGTGAGAGTTTGAGGTTCTATCCATTCAGCTATGGCGTGACCGCTTTTGCTACAGATTTGCAAAATTTATGTACTATATTCCAATTGCATGTGTTACATTTTTATACACTTTCTGCCTACAAATCAGATACAACCAGCGTTGGAAACTGATCACCTGTGGCACAAGTTAAATTAACTTATAAATAAGTAGTTGTTAGCTTTAATGCTAACACTGTACTCAACAACCACAAAATCATTTTTCTAATAACTCCACATATCCGCAGGTAGCTTCTACATTTCAAGCACTTTTTGTTTAAGAATATTTTTATAATTTCTTACAGTAAATTTAATTATATTTTCCTACTGCAAGATGAGGTGTTGCTGTTCTGGAGCTTTCAATTAAAAGAATCGAGTTTAAAAGCATACCATATATCAGTTATTAGTGTTGCATTGTCAATATTGAATCAATTGCAGATGTACATCACATAATGCAACTTGCTGTTCTTGGAAAACTATATTAAATAATTCAATTAAACATTGAGACTGCAGGTTCCAAGAGCATTCTTTGTACCAAAAAACATTTAGTGCTATAAAACAAGAAGTTTAAAAAGCACTGTAACTGCAAACACTATGAGACACTAAGAAAAGTAGAGAGCATGTAATAAGCTTTTGTAGCATATACACATTCTTTGAGACACAAAAGTGCAAACAGATACATAGAGAATGTCATGTAATTCCAAAATAAATGCTGTGTTGTTTTATTTCACAGTATAGTAACTCAATTATATTTCAAATAAAAACAATCATTTTGTAATATTATGGAGAGGAATTTAAATTAAATGCACAAATAAAACCTTCTACCAAGTATTACTATGGTCAGATCAGGACTAATCTTATGTAATCAAATGCAAAACGAATTCAATAAAAGCAGTATTTTGGGCATGGCTCTACTGTTCATTTAATTATACCAGTATCTTTGATTATTACTAGGGACATCTTTATGTTCAATATTCGGGTATGTAAGCTATAACTGTATACTTCTTTGACATGTTCAATGTTCTTTGGCATTTGTGGCTACTAGTGAACTCATTGAATGTAAATAGATGCTGTATAGTACAGCCAATGAAGATATTAAATTAATATTTCAATTCTACTGGAAATTATGGGTAATAAATAATAATAATAATAATAATAATAATAATAATAATAATAATAATAATAAACCATGGTGCGACAGCCCATTCAGGGCCAAGGCCTGCCAACCTGTCTGTCGACCTTATGCCCACATACGCAAAGTAGAGGTGGGCAATCATCCATCCGATATGGGGAGGGAATGTGGTCAGCATCATGTGGGCACCCTCAGCTGGAAAGTTAGTTTTCTTGACCAGGGCTGTTTACCTATCGTAAGCTCCTCAATTCACCAGTCCTATACCTGGGACTTAAACTCTGCACCCCAGGAAGGGATTACTGCCGGGCCGCAGGGAACCAAAGCATGATACCACAAAATGGCTCGTTCCAGTAGGCCAATACTTAAAAGAGTCCAAAAAGGCTTCCCTTTCGGGTGAAAGTGGATATGCCACTTGCATGTATCAACCATCCGGGAAGGCTATTCAGTACTTGTTAGCACCACTGGTGATCTGGCTCACTGTGCTACTAGCTTTCCAAGCTAGTCCAAAACCTTTAAGGCATCCCTCAACCCCCATCTAGATGGCTTACCCAGCCAGACATACGCATGTTGGGAACCACTACCCTGAAGAGTACAACACAATCTGAACTCCCCTTCAGGGAGGAGCTCAAATGTTCAGTTCGACGTACTTCTAGTAATGTCAGAAGCACCATGAATGCTACGGGTCCGCAGCGCTTGCACCACAGCAGCTGAAGGATTTGGAACCCCTTCCCTACGGAGAATTATATGAACATAATATTTTGTGCATTTTTTAATAACATGCCCAATTTAACTTCCATAAAGCAAAAAACCGAAAAAAAAAAAAAAAACAGAAATAATTTCTCATGTCGTGAATAAGAACCATGCTTTGTTAGCGTAGATGGTAGCCTGTCTTGTCTCACGTTCAAGAGGTCCCGAGTTTGAATCTCGATCAGGGTTAGTTACCTGGATAAGGTATTTTCTGGGGTTTTGTCAGGTAACTCTAAGCTCCACGGACCCTGGACACATTTGGGCATCATTTCACCCATTTCATTCATTGTCCGATATAACTTAACATTGGAGGACATAAATTAAGAAAAAAAAAAGAAAGAAAAGAAAAAAATCTTCAAGGCCACCTGAGTAAATCTGAAGTACTAATTTACTCCAATATGCGGTTTAAATGGTCTGCATCCAAATATTTCTAACTCATCCTGTATTTACATCAACACAAACTATTTACCTTTAAGCTTAATGCAGAATCTTCGCAATTGTGCAACAGTTAATAATTAATGCTTGTTAGGTGCGGATAGGTATAAATAACCATAGTTGCATAATACAATTTTTCACAAAAGGAGTGATTTATTCATACAAGTTTGTAAAACTACAGCGTGCATAAAATAATCTAAGAGCAGCTGATTCACCAGTTATATTCATGCTATCAATTTCTGCAAAAAATATACACGATACTTTTGTTTTAAATATATGCTTTTAAGTTTGCTAAAATAAGACTGACTTCTGAGTGATTAAATCATGGCTTTTAACAAACCATAAATGTTCAAATAATCTATCTGTATCGCTTATCTGCAGAGTCTAGGTTCTTTACTAAAATGATGCTATTCCAGGACAACATAGATAAATAGACGACGTTAACGTTATGTGGAGGTGCTAATATAGTATCCTCACCCTCCTCCGCCATGGTAATGATTGCTGTACTACAAGCAAGAATAATCTGGACAAAAGCAGCCTTGCTACACCTACGAATGCCCAGCCTAGAATTTGTTGTAATGTCAGTTGTGAAAACAGTTACCTTTAACTTGTCTGCAGTGATACTTTCCTTGTTGCTTACGATTTTCAGATTCAAGCTATATGAGTAAACAATATAGAAATTCTGCATTGATTGCAGAACCAAAGGAATTAAAGGACAATCTCTATGTAAAATCATGCAAGGAAACTTTCATCTACAAACTATTCTTAGCAATATTATGCTGCAAAATGCTTCACTAAATGCAAAAGCATTTAATGAGCAACTGCAGCATAATAAATGAAGCATTCAGACACATAAATACACAAAACAGTTTAAATAATAATATAGCAATGTAGGTAACTAAAACATCAATTTAACATATAGCAATTTGCTTCAAATTGCGTTGCTACACACTTAATACTAAACTTGCCATAATACTAAATTTATAAAGCTACTTAACTTTAAAATATAGCAATAAACATCAAAATACATGGACATTCTGCAAGAGACAAAGATATGAATAAATAAATAAATATAAATAAGAACATCAATGGAAAATGTGAAAACATATAGTTAAAGTCTACAAGCAAAAGTTGGATTTAGAAAAAGAATATGGCATGAACAAGCCAAATACAAAGGAATAAGAATTTTGAATATTAATGAATTAATGGGTCATCTCTACAGCAAAGCAATAGTGTTATAAACTCATTATTAGAAATGAAAAATGGAAGTGTAAAATAAAAGATAAAATTATGTTTATCATAAAAAAAAAGTTAGCAGTATATGTACATACATGAAAAGATAGTTATGCGAAATTAACATAACGTTAGCAAGAAAAAGAAATAAAGAATATACGTAATTTCTGTTTTATTGATGCAAATTTTGAAAATTTATGGTAATAAACATTAGCATAAATAAATTTAAAAATATTCCTTTAAATATATGCATGACTTAATGCATCAAGGTTAAAAATAAGTTAAGAAAATATAAACATGCATCTAGAATCTGATTTTCACGCATTTTTAAATTTTAGAATCAAAAAAATTTTGTTTAAAAAAACACTGACAAAAAGGAAAAACATGAAGTTAACTAACCATTGATGTATCAAAAAATTAAAAATATCATGAAAATAAATAGTAATATCAATAGTAATAATAATAATAAAAAAGATTTGTGCATAACGTACCAAATAGGGTAAAAAGAGCATCAGGCGTGACCATCTACGGAGTGAGAGAGAGCAGAAGTAGATATTTTTGCGTAGATTGTTCATAGAGTTGAAGAGCAGTGGGAATTTTTTGTATTTGTTTTGTAGTTGAGTCCAGGGCAGAGGGAGGCACACCGCACCACACATGTCAGTTCAGGCGGAGAAGATTTATTTGGAAAAAAGAGAACAAAAAGAGAATTGAGAAAATCATAAATTATTAATACGATCTGGTAATTACTATGCTTGTGGATAGGGTAAAAAAACAGTACTGCATGAATGAAACAGTAGACTGCTCAGTTCTGTTCTGTCAAGAGAGTACAGAACAGTCCAAAAATGTGACACTTTAATGCACTCAAGTTGCTATTTTCTACTTCTATGTATGGAACATAGGGATAACATGTATCAATTATCTAAAAAACTGTAAATAAAAAATAAACTGAGAGAAAAATGCACAACAGTGTAAAAAAAAATAATTAAATGATACAGAATATAGTGATTTAGCACCCAGTAAAAGAAAAGATGTAATAAACCAAAAGTTTTTGCAAGCTGTTCTACATCCTAAAGCAAAACAGTTCATTTGAGAATATCTGTTAGCTTTAGCATGTTATAATTATTGTAAGTATCTAATCAAGTAGCTTAATCACAACAATTTACGTATAATCTTGAAATAGCCTTCTGAAGAATTTTTAAGCCAGCTACTTGATGATGTGAAATATGAGCAATGACAACAGGAAATGTGGAATTTTTTCTAGTCATTCATCAGAAACAGCAGGTAAGTGGCAAGAATGGTAGACAGAAGAAACTTTGAACTCTAGAGCAAAGATTGTCTGAAAAAGTATGCTTCAGAAGTTTTCCCAGATGCTTACCCAATAAAATTAATTTCTTCTCTATAGCAAAAATGTATACCAAACAGGTGCTTTCAGAACCTCACACAATTACCTACTGCATTATAACTCAGATTATATTCCACATTTCATTCTTTATTTTTACTTTTTTTTTTTTTTTGGGAGGGGGCATCTAGAATCTGTTTTCTTTTGCTTCCTTATATCTGCAGCATGAAATCTCTCATCCCACCTCCCCTTTATATTTTAAATTTCCAACATTTTGCATTACGGGAGTGCCAATCGTGATCAAGGGTTACAATATTAGCATTGCACAAAAATGTTTATATTTTTCTAAATTACTAACCTAAAGTGCAATTACCTGGAAATGTACAAGGAATATTTAACAAAGAAAGTACCATGCTATGCAGCAGGATTACAACACACAAAACCATTTATAGAAGTAGGAATGGAACTCACGTCAAAGACATAGCATTGGTAAACTGAGAAATTATCAAACTTTCCAAGCAACTTCCAAAAACTTTACAAGCACCATTAGTCAGAGTGTATTTACATACCATGTGATCAATTATGGTCCAGAAAATTTCCATGGGTGTAGAGCTGCTAGTAGTAATAATAATAATTGGAAACCACTTCTAAGCAGCTATAGGTAACTCTAATTTTTAAAAAACTTAAGTGTAACATACTAAATAATGGAAGACATTTTGATATTCAAGATACTAACTCTTGTATAATGCACATTTATGAGGGACATTTTTTAAAGTAAGGGCCATTTTGTAATTAACTATGAGCTATTAAATAATTTTAGGTAATTTAATCTTCATTCAATTCTTCAAAACATCCTTGACGCAGACTTCCACCACCAGTTCATTTAAAAAGCATGTGTTCATTTTTGGAACCCCTATATTAAAAATAAACTGTGATAATTTCTGTTTTGGTGGAATCAATTTACAATTGTCTTTCTGTTACTCTGGGATGAAATAAAAATAAAATATTTTAACTGTTAATACCACTATCAACCTGGATCTTATCAGTACTACTGGTTTGCTGAAATTTTGCCCTGAGTTCTTTCATATGCCAGTATATCTACTGACATAGAGCTGCTGCTTTTAAGCACACTTAAAAACTGTCAGTCTGGGCCGGGTTTAAACCTTGACCTAGGGATGAGTAGGCCAGCACTTAACCAACTGAGCCATTCAGTAAAATGTGTTATCCGAGCTGTTTGAATAGCACTTGACATTTTGCCCATCCCTCCGCCAGGCATCTTTAGAAGCTGTCGACTCAGGCAGGGTTGCTGGACCAATCGACTATGGCCAAAACGCCCGGATAACACATTTTATTGAATTAAAGCCGGCCGTGAAAGCCTAAGCATGTACATGAGCCATTCAGACTGACACTGATGAAGATTGGCCTTCACAACTACAGTTTTATTCCCCCCTTAAATCAATAGTACCAATAATAAACTTTCTTCTGCTGATATCTAGGTACAGAAAAATGTGTGTCATCAATAATGCAGAATGGTTAATATAAACTGGTGGTGATCTACGTGAAGGAATCTTAAAATGTAATAGTTTCTCAGTGAGAAAAAATTATTATGAAAATTGTGTAGAATGAAGGATAAGGTATGTAGATAGAAATAAAAATACCAAAAACATTTAGTGTTTCCTTTCTTTCTTTTCTTTAATCCATAAAACACAGTCCTTTAAAAACATCTGTTACATATTTCCTTCACCCAAATGTGAAACATGATAAACTGTGCAAAATACTCAATTCTGAAATGCTTCTGATCAAGTGAACTTTTAACAATTTATAAATGCTATATATCCTCTGCAGGTTCTATAAGGCTTAAACAAATATCAAAACAAAATGTAATTAACATTTTAAGAATTGGTTGTAATAAAACTATCAATGAATGTAATAATGTCTGAATGTCTGATAATGTGATAGCTAATTTTCTCTTTTGTAAGAAGCTGCTCCCTTTTATAATCATAACTGTCTATGCATTTATACAGAATGTTAATTTTACACTAAATCTACATCTGTTACCATCTCCCTGATTTAGCCGAAAGAATGAAGTCTGCATCCCGTAAGTAGTTCCAAGCTTTCCGCAGCACAACATATCCTATACATCCATTTTTAATTCATATATCATTTATAGTTTAATATATCTGGAAGCTATTTCCAGGCTGTTACACTGTGATCTGCTGGAGATTGAAGTTCCCAACATTTCATCCCTAACTGTAGTGGTGTTCAGTGGTGCAGTTAAAGTAAAGTCTTCTTGGAGAAGGTGGCACGCCATCTGAACCGATGACTATCAATGTCACTACATTTATATCCAGAATGATTTCCAATGATGGGTCTGGAGGCCAGCTGATGGGATCGGCGATCTGGCTTTTTCTATAGTGTTGCTCTCATCTGATTTGCTTGCTTTGTGTTTACTAGTTGTGACATTTCATGCCTATGATGACTGCAGGACAGATGGTCGTTTCCTACTGTAATTGTCAGAATGTTTGTAAATTTCAACAGTTTTGCACTGCAGTTGACCATGCTGTGTATTGTGCATGAAAGAGTGTTCATTATCAAACTTGATGAGTACTTTGTGGTTCAATGGCATGTTTGGCAACCACAGACTTCACTGTGAAATTCCAATATATATTGAACTACACAAGCACAGAACATGGTATGCACCAGCCGTTAACGGAGGCCCTTGAGAATTTTTAGCTGAGTGTAGTACATTGACTGTTTTCCAGACTTGAAAATAGTATTGACACTTGGTGCTGCAGTATGTGCTGATCCAATCAGTGGCATTTTTGATGAATGGCAAGAAAACTGTGCCCTTCTGACTTCTGAATTGATATGATCCTCTTTCTCTTCAGTTCTGTGGCTTCTGTACCAAGCAGTAGAGAGCTAATTCAGTATATAGTGGCACTGACCGACAACACTTCGGATATTGCACAACCTTCTAAAAGAAGATTCTGACCATGCCTCTGAAGATACCCATGGCAGTGATGGATAAAACATTTAGAGCATCTACCTTCAGCAGAACAGAGCATAACAGCTCGGAAATAATTCCAATTATACTGACTCCTGCCATAAAGTCTACATTCCCTCATTCACCAATTTGTTTGTAATTCTTTTGTACTAAAAAGATCTGATATGTTCCTTGACTCTATTAAAGTATTACAATTTACTTTTACATGTGTTTTACAAATTCCTCATCAGTACTCGTTTTCCTATTTTAAGCCAATCATTATCGAAATTGAACATATTCTCATAATTATACAGAAGGTTAGATGACTGGCAATTAACACTTATATATTTGTGAAATGCACATATTAATCGCGCTAGGCGATCCTTAGCTTTTGTTTGCACTTCAAGCATATGTTGGTATTTTAATTGAAATCCAATAATTGGTTTTACCTATATAGATGAGTTGCAATAAATACGACTCATCTATAAATTAATAATTGGTTTTACATTTATACCTTCTTGCTCCATTTTATAACAGTTTCAAATTGAAACTGAATTGTTTGGTTTTCTAAGTTTGAATCTGTTTAAAATCTCAGTCATTCCACATCTGAAAGTGTTTAGGTCTCTTTAACAAGTTTTGGGTCTCTACGATCCTCAATTACCTCCCAACATCCATATGTGCAGCTGGGATCACCATTTTACAACAAAGCATTAAACTGCAGTTATACAAAAGTATAATTTAAAACTAACTGGGAGTTTATAATAGCTGATCTAAAAGAAACAGAATCAACTAAATATGATGATATGTTAATATTACTACTTGAAACAAAGATAACTTGATTTTAAATTGGTTACAAACAGTAATGAGTGCAAACTCATTGCTAAATTAACTATACTGAAATGCCAATTTGTTAATTTATAATAAAATATTCCAAAGATTTATTTGCCTTTCTCACAGGTAATTCTTTAAGTGAGACGGTGTGAAAGTTGAAAAGATCAAAGTAGTGCTAACGATTTTACTGTGTTAATATTTTTCAATTTTAAATTTTTTAACTTGCATTTTAAATACAAATACTTTTCTGAAATATCCCCTTGTTCACCAGTATATGAATACAAAATAATAAGCCAGCTGCCATACACTTTCCTCTTTTAAAGCAAGTGAACATGAAGTTTTCTAGAAACATATGGATTTCCCAAAAAATACTTTATCATTTTTGATTAATCCAAACAGTGTAAAGCATACGAGAGGAAACCTACTGAAATATATTATTTCATGGGAGTAATGTATAGACAAGGTTTATTTCAGTTTTGCTGTCATAAAACTAATAGCAACAATTAAAGAACGAGTGACACCAATATTTATATTTTGTGCCAGAGAGGAGGATCTATACAGCAATAAACATTTTACATCACTATCTATGTCATATGAAATGATGCACAATACATAATCACAATTGATTAAATAAGATACAACAGCTTTTTTCCTCTTCTAGGGTGAATAAAGTAGAATGCCTTTCTAGTACTTTTTATATTCCATTGTAATGTATGGTAAAATTAAAATTACTTTAGGATCCTGACTACCGCCGTGAAACAAGTGTTGGAGTGGTGGCAGGGAAAGCAACGTTGCCACTTATGAACGCCTTGGTGCACACAATGGTTAGACAGAAGAGAGCGCTAAAACCACCTACATTAACTTGTTGATATTTATACTTCTATCACAGGAAACAGTTTTGAATGATACTCTGTTAAGGCAATGTACAGATGAAACTCAGGCAGTGAAGAAAATGTTCAGCAGAGATTAAATTTGTTTTTTGTAAAGCTTCTGCTTTGGAGTGTTACTTAAAAAGCCAGGATTAAGAATAAACAAGAGAAAACTAATATAGTTTTGGGAATTAAATATAATAGTTTACTGAAATGCCTTAAACACAAAAATAACAATGTTTTTGGAACATCTGCTTTCTCAGTATGCCATATTAGATTAGCAAGTACAAAACTTAAAACCTTTTCAAAACTAACGAATTCAGAACGTGATTTTAACTTGAAGTGTTCTCACTGTAGGTTTAACACAAGTTACACTTCTAAGCTTAGGATGTTCAGCTGTGAATTGCCTTAAGAAAGATAGCAGTAACTAACCGCTCCCTCCATCTTTTAGTGCAGATCTCTATCCTACTTTTGAATATTTTTTCTTGGGTGAGAGAGTTCTTGGTCTATCTTGCTTTTGAGTGGTGCTAATAGTTTGGAACATTGTGTTCTTACACTAAAAACACTAAAACATTGATGATCAATGAAACATTAATACACTAATGAAATGACTATATAACTAAGGAAGCAACCAGCTTTTTTTAAAAGTTAAACTATAACCAACCATTAGGCACGCTTAGATTATGCATGATGAAGAGAATGAAACAAGCAATACCCACACTTTACATGACATGTTCATCACCATTACAACTAAGTGATATTTTTGGCAGAATTTCAATAAAGGGGTAAAGGGGCAATGGCTCATCTAATTGGTTGAAGTTATGTGGTGTAGCCTAAAAGGGGTATGGTCACTATCTTTGCCAGAGAAACTCTCCCTTCCTTAAACTTCAAAGGAACTGTCAGGATCCTAAAATAGTTTATTTGATTGTGATCAAAACCATAATGCAATGTATAGGATATTTGTGCACAGTCAAGGTTTAAATTGACCATATACAAATTACTGTCAGTATTAATGGTGAGGAACAGAGAACTTTGCCACTTAAGAGGAACTGAGAGTAATTCACAGATGAGAACATTCCCCTGGAAATCAAGTAATGCATACTCAAAGTACATATGACAATAACTGCATTTTCAACAATTCTCTGACACTAGAATTCCAAGACGGGAGATGATTTAGCTCCTAAGACCTCATATATATTACTAAAATTTTTATTATAAAGTTAAACTGATAAAAAAACATATGCAACAATAATTGAGGCATACTAGAAGATTCTAAGTATATATAACAAGTGATCTTTTCAGATTGTTTGCTAAAAAAGATAGTTCAAAGAACAGATTAAGACCTTAAGAAGTCAATGGAAGGACAAAGAAAAACACTGGATGTGCAAAACATAAGACGGGAATAAATAAAAGTGTTGTATCACAGGATTTAAAATAAAAAGATACATAGAAATTATTTTGATGTATTCCTGATATGCCTAAGCATACATCATATTTTCTTCACCTGACAATAAAGACAGAGCAAAAAATAAAATAAAAAAGCTTTATTAATTACTGTCTTTAAGTGCAGTTGCTTTTAAACAATGTTTAATTAAATTAAAAATAAATTGTAAAAGTAAAATATAAAAATTGTATCATGGACTCATAGAGTATGAAATAAATAGTAAAATTTTCTTTGGATCTGCATTCAGACTGTCACATTTTGGAACTTTTTAATAAGTAATAATACAGTAAAGTACAGGACAAGAAAGGCTAAGGAGGTCTAAGCATCTGAGTTGTCAAATGAACGTAGACTGGAAGAGAGAATGGTGGAACACAATTAGATACAGAATAGCAGCACAGATAGAAGTGACACTGTTACTTATGAAAACCTGTTTAAAATCCAATACATACCTCTTCATTCAAATTGCTCACAAGCAGGACACAACCAGTAGCACCCATAGATCCTGCCAAACGAATACCTGCTGCACTCAGGGCTGTTGTTGCAGCAGTTCCTGGCATCTGGAATCCTGCTAATGGCATTCCTGCTGCTGTAACCATTGTATTACATAAGAACCACCCTAACTTCTAATGTTAAGATACTTATCATACACTCACTGCATTTATATCCACACAATTTTAAAGCTTTCCTAAACAAATTCTAACAGTTTTATGATGAATGAATGTTAAGGACCCATAAAAAATTTAATTTTATCACACAAAGCATGAAGCAGTAAATAGTTTAAAAGCAGCACTATATTCATTTGAAGCATAATTAAGATACGGGTGGCCAGTAAATCAAACTCTAGGTTGAACTGTCTTAAAACAGACACTACTGATATAACATTGTTTACATTTCTGTGCAGATTTTATTATTCTCTCATCATAGAATGTTCTCTAAATGTTCAAGTATATGACAGCACATTCATTTTCACTGCTACTTAATACAGAATGCAAATTTAACCCTTTCGCCGATATGGACGTCATATGACGTCCAAGTTAAAAGGCCCCAAACCGATATGGACGTGTATAGACGTCCTGCGCATACATGCATTTAATGCTCATGTAACGCCAATTATTTTAATCTTGCTGTTTTACAATGAATTTAAATTAGTTCTATAAGGATTGTAAACGTATCCTTAAAGGTTTCTTTTTGAATTGTACACCTCCAAACCTGGATAAACACCCAAGGGCACATCTGCAGATTCACACCCAATAATATTGGTTTCCTTGCGAACTTCTTTTTCGCAACACACTACACATTTTCGAAATGGTTACAAGTTTTTTGGGTGTGGGTGGTATACTTTTAGGAAAGTGTTTTCTCTCAAGTATGAGGGATTATGTGGTGAATTTTGCCACCCCCTAGTATAAAGAGGCCTCTGAGTATTATAATACTCAATTAGGTTACGAGCTCTTTATACGCGCAAGTACAGGTAGATGAATGTCTTTTACAGCTCTGAAAATTACTAAACAACTGTGCATAGTTACATCCAGTGGTATAAAAATACTTTTTTTTTACCATTTAACTCTTTTCCGTAAAGAGGGATAGCTGGTAATAGCTGATCCGTATCACCCATATTTGACCCGCCATTTCCCCAAACGGAGTAGCTAACATGCCAGCTGTAGACCAGTACACGTCACTGCTACGTATGTCCTAAAGATCTCCTTCATAATCGTACAACAAATCTTCCAGATTTTCTACAGTAATATCAGAAGCCTGTACACATCATACCCAAGCTAATTTATTTGCTACATTACCGGGATAAGTCATGGTTAACATTGAAATTTAACAATTTCAAATGTGCCATACATTTAGCTCTTGATAGCTTCAAGAAATCACTGAACAAAGAGAGAGTATAAATATCTGAAATACAGAGCGAAAACTGCTGCATTAGGCTACCAGAAACCTTGGTTGAGAAACACTGTAATAACAGATGCTGACAGAGTTTTCATTCCAGTGTGGGAGTGTGTGACGCAACATATTCTCGTCATATTATCGCTTGGCATAGCATAAATAAACTAAACTTGAACCTGAGAAGTCGCTTACGTAGCTATACATACATACTATAGCTCGTATACACACAAAACAAAGTGATTCACATATTAGGCGCGTTCGGCACAAAGAATGGCTTTTGCTACAGTGAAACAAAGTAGTGAAATTTCAACAATTTATTAATTTAGTCTCTACTTTATTGTTACTGTAGATTTATACTGCCTTTAATGAGTTTTAAACCAGTTTTTGTTTCGTTTAAATAGCTTAATAAATACGGAAGATACGGAATTGTATTTATGATGCATTTTTACAGCATTTAACAATTTAAATGTCCTGTTCTGTTTATTGGGTATCCGTTGCCGGCCCCTGGAGGGTTTAAATGGCCATCGGCGAAGCGGTTAAATAAGCCATTGCCTCAATCTCTCAAGAGGTTAGTTTAGGACAGCGCATTTTTGTTATGAAATTGTTGCACTTGAAATAAGCATCTAACGTAACAAAAATTAAATTAGAAATGGAAATCAATAAATAAAACGCTTAAGTGCAGAAATCAAAAGGCAGCATGAATTACAAATGTACAATAAGAATTTGTATGCAAATAATAAAAAATAAAACAAACAAAAATTAATAATAATAATAATAATAATAATAATAATAATAATAATAATAATAATAATAATAATAATAATAATAATAATAATAATAATAATAATAATAAACTGTTGTTAATTTTAGGAATGCCATGCAAAAAACTTAATTGCTGAAGCAAGATTATAAAAAATACTTATCTAGCAAAGAAATGCAAAGATATACACTTTTTCCTATAGATTGTATTTAAAATAATCTATCAGAATCTTGAAACGTTTAGAGGCTCTTGCAAAAATGATGTACTGTGCAAGGACTAAATAACTTTCAACTTAATATAGTACAACTTCTGTGTCTTTTGCATTTTGCACTTCTATCACAGCTAGATCCATATGAAAAGACCAATAAACTTGCAGCACAGACACACTCTGTTATAGTAGCCTCATCCATTGAATCCCAGGCGACGTCAAAGCTTTCCCTTCTGACCACGCCTCCTCACATGTAAGCAAATATAAGGGTGGTACTTCATAATACGTTCACCAAGTTAGAGTGCCGTTGCAATATTTTTCTTGTGTCCTCAGAAATTAGCTTAGACTGTGCAAACGTGCTTCCTATGTGTGTTAATTAAGCTTATATTTATAGAAGTTACATAGTGTTTTACTTAGTATAGTTTTATAAATTTATTACTGTGTAATAGTTACTGGCGTTTAGCACTTGCGTAATTTAATTAAGATGTGGAGACTGTGGGTATCGAACCTGTCATGGATATGCTAACATGGATTTCCATTCATATTGTAATATATACCTAACAGTATTTCTAAACTTTCTCGAATTCTAAAGCATTTATGACATATTTAATTATTATGCAGAACGTATGTGATTATTTAAATTGTGTTTAGCAGAAGGCCTCCCCCCACCAAAAAAAAAAAATACACTGCTTAACTTTATTCAATCTTGTAAAATTAGCAGACATCCTTGTAAAAAGCTTCGAAAATTTAATAAGAGTAATACAGTCTCCTTACTAGTTTTGCTTTAATTCCTTGGTTCCTTTTTTTTTTTTTTACTTTACTTTTGTAGTATTTATTGCTTTGTTAAATTAACAGAAATTCACCACCTGTACCTGCCATAGAATATAGGAAAATGTTTTAGGATAAATTGGCTCATGATTGCAATAAACAAAGCTCTAACGTGCAATCTGTGCTTATAAATTATTATTAACTACCAGAATATCCAAACTGCTTCTTTAATTTGCAAGTAAATATCCCTCGCAAATTCATGCACACTGATGCATTTTGACCCCTTTAAAATTGTAATGATGTTTTACTAAACTTTCCTTAGATATTATGCTAAAAATATGCACTTAGTTCTTGTACATAATAGAAATACTAATACCATAACAGCATAGGTAATATATCTCTTTTCAGTTATGTTATAAAGAGTTGTAACATTATGTATTATTATAGGAAACATTAATCATTTAAAATTTATTTGAAAAGATCAATGATGATTTCTTACAGTGAATTCTGCTTTATTTATTTATATTTTGCCTCTAAACATTATTTTAAACAACGGCAACCCTGGGTATTCTCAGCTGTAAACACGTGCTTAACATACTTCACCTCTGACCCCGGTTGGTGTTTCCTAAGATGTTAGGTTAGGGGGAAGAACAGTTTTTCCCTACAAAGAAAGCCGGTTGGGGATGGTTTGAGTGTGGCCACTATATCTCTATATCTCTTTAATTTGCTTGACAAAGTGACACATCGCTTCATTTCATTTTACTGGGGGGAGGGGGGAAGGAGCTTGTATCAAATAAATTTCTTCAAAAAGAGAACTTATGGGATAACCTACAACTATGTGCCTTGATAGCCCTTAGAACAGTAAAACAAGTTATACTGAACCTTTTAGTGTATATGAGGGTCTGCTGATAAGTCCCAGACCTCAAAAAAAAAAAAAAAAAAAAGAAGTAAAAAGTAATTTTTAAAATGGTCTATTTCTCAACATAATCTCCAGAAAGGCTAATACATTTCACAATTTAATTAAACCATCTCTGTAGTGCGATTTATCATGGTCCTCAAAATAGCGTTTACCGCATCAGTGGCATCCTTGTTCCTGTGAAATCTTTGTTCTCCAAGGAACTTTTTGAGGTTCATGAACAAGTGGTAGGTTGTGACTGGGTGCTAGATCTGATGAATAGAGTGTTATGTTCAAGCAATTCAAACTTTAATTCACATTTTTCCCATTGCAATGACAGAACGATGGGCCAGAGTATTGTCATTAAGAAACAAGATTTTTGTCTTTGCCAAATGAGGTTTTTTCTTTTCCCTCATCACTCAAATGTTGCAGTAAGCTTCCACAGTAGTCAGCATTGATACTTTTACCCTCTTCCAAGTAATCAATAAAATTCCCTGTGCATCCCAGAAAACACTCACCATAACCTTGTTAGCTGACAAAATGCTTTGCCTTTTTTCGGCATTGGTACAACTGGCGCAATCCACTGTTTTAACTGGGATTTACTTTCTAGAGTGTAGTGATGTATCCAACTTCCATCCAGAGTAATAAGTTGTCTCAAAAATTCAGAGAGAGTTTTATGGTAGAGCTCCAAATTCCTAACAGAAACAGTTTTTCTTTGCAACTTTTGACCAAGTTGTCAACAAACATGGTACCCATCCTGCACAGACCTTGTGAAAGGCCAAAGCTTTACTTAAAATATTACCTGCACATTCTTTTGATATGTTTACAGCCTCTGCTATCTCAAACAACTTTAATCTGCGGCCTTCCAGTACTAAAATATGAGTTTTTTCAATGATCTCTGGAGTTGTGACTTCTACAGGATGTCCAGAGCGTGGCACATCAATAGTGCTCATATGTCCCATTTTATACTCTGCAACTTTAATCATTGTATATGAAGGGGCAGAGTCTTTCAAAGTACTATTCATTTCTGCCTTCATTTCTCTAGGCATTAAGCGTTTCAAATGAAAAGAAATTAATCACTGCTACTTTTTCCAAATCCTCCATTTTTGTGAAACCTCTACACCTGTCTTGTTTAAAATGTTGTCATTCAAAAACTGAACAAGCTATTGACCTGTAACTAGGGATACAAGCTAGTCTTGAGTTAAACTATATGATGCTATCCAACAAACTGGCCCAGTGGCATATCTATATGGAAGGACTGGGACTTATCAGCCAACCTTCATAAGATACCAAATATGAATGCTGAATTTTACAATTATTTCCTTTTTTTAGGAGGTCCATAAATCTAATCACCTGAAACAGTTACTGAAACAGCTAAAAGAAATATGAGTGTGGATTAGACAGTGACAGGAGCAATGATGCGGCCTCATGCTGTCACAGTTCGCAGGTATAGGTCACACGCCATGCCGTATGCTGTAACTATTTGCAAACATACCGGCATACTGCGCAGTAGCTTACTTGCTACTATTAAGAATTTCTTTGGCTTATGAAACTACAATAAAGAAGCTATTCCTTAATTATTGCTTATGAGTGTTTATATCGTGTTCCAAAATTCTGTTGTACCAGTCCATGATGGCAAATAAGCTGGTGGATATATGCAACTTATACCTTATAGAGGGAAGTTAATGTTAGTGAGGTTGAGGATGGAAGCATTAAATGATAAACAGAACAGAAAACAACATCAAAGAATTGTAGATAAATTAACCAAAACTAAATGCCTTATGCAATGAGAGGAGCATTTTATTTCACATGTTTTATAATACTGAATAAAGCATTTGTATCTGAAAAGGAAGCTCTCGATATTTACAGTTAAGTGGTTGAAAGTATTGTCCAATTAAGACCATAACAAAACGCTCTGAAGTTAAACAAATAAATATTATCATTGATGTAACTACATTTCGGCCGTTCTATCTCCGGCTCTGACATTTCTCGAGAGGGGGAAGCAGGCTGTTGCCAGTTTTTTAGCGGGAATTTCAAGCAGAGGAACAATGCGTATTTTAAATATTTCATGTATTTGCATATTTCACGAACCAGTAGCCATATTATTATAATAGCGATAATAATAGGACTTACGAACACTAAACCTCGGAATTCACGCACGAAAAATATATCAAAGAAAGTTCACCAAAGCAAGCCGCTATTAGGCCACGTGGCTCAAACAAATTTAAGCTGGCAACACGGTGTTGGGTTCGGGAGCCACGCCTACCAGCGACAATGCTGATTGGCGCTAGCAGACAGTTTTAACTTCCTGACCACGACACCGGATGTAGAGACTCCCAGTACTACCAACAGCTGCAGTTAGTGTGTGTGTGAAAGGTGTGAATGAAATATTCGAATAGAGTGATGTTGTAATAAATATCTTGCATTATGATGAAATTGTAAATTGTATTTCAGTATTTTAAAGTTAATATAGTCCTATATTTTCATTCTAAAGATAATTTTGAGGATATGTTTTCAATTGCTCATTACTGTATGTTGGTACTATTAGGTTTCCCCTTCCACCTTTTACAGTCGCAAAACGTCAGAGCCGGAGATACAACGGCCGGACAGTAGTTTTATAATTCATATTTTTAATGAAAATAAATTCATCATGCATTCGTTGAACTCCCTTCAGCTCTTCCATCCATCAGAACCATATCCGTCATTTTAGTGTTTGTATGCGCTCCATATTACTTGGATTTGCTATCTAAATACACGCAAAGTCCTCCCTGTTAGGATGGAATCTCTAGTTTTACAATGAAGAGCAACCTTGCAACTATTTGAGTTATTATTCAACTTTTGCACAAGTAACTGCCCTTTGCCCCATTACCTGAAAGGGAGGCTAGGGGCACTGATAAAGAGCAAGGAGTAATGCTTTTGTTTTTGTGGCTCGTGCATCCCAATAACTTTTGAGGTTCGTACACCAGTGGTTCCTTCACTGCCTAATCACAAAATAACGTAATATTTAATGCTGCATAAAATTATACCTAAAAGAGATTCGTACACCAGTGGTTCCTGCACTGCCTAATCACAAAATAATGAAATATTTAATGCTGAATAAAATTATACCTAACAGAATTTCGAAGCTGCTACACTGAAATTCAGACTAGTTAAGTTATAAACTATGCAACAGCTATAATCGTTCAGTGTCGTTTTGAAACAACGTGAATGTATTCTATATGAGAGAGAAGTATATTATACATGAATGGTTTTAGCCTTACAAGTTAGGACATAAAAGCACCCTACATCCAAAACCAGTGGAAAGTGGTGGAGTGAAGTCAGTCACTAAAAGAGCTTTGAAAGGCTGTTCATAAATTCCTAAATTGTGCAATTACTCTGCAGATACAGAAAAAAAAAAAGAACCTTATTTTAAATATGTCCTATAATAACTGGTTCAGGAAGGTTGTACTTTTAACAATATACGCACAAACAAAGAGCAAGCAACAAAGTGTGCACATCCTAGAATGTGCATACATTCTTGCTATATTTTAGGAAGTATGTTTACATACATACAGTTGCTTAAGCTAAATGTTAAGAGGTTGTTACTGCATTCTTAAATATAAATCTATTAATCACACATGGGCTCCTGAAGTATCTTGGTGAGAAAGGGGCTAATACCATAATGTTACTGACTTCTAATATGTTAAAGATTGAGCGCCA
The DNA here is from genome assembly GCA_030765055.1 of Mantis religiosa. Classification (NCBI taxonomy): domain Eukaryota; kingdom Metazoa; phylum Arthropoda; class Insecta; order Mantodea; family Mantidae; genus Mantis; species Mantis religiosa. Next base: position 77,615,973 of record CM060958.1, read on the forward strand.
AAGCAAAATCAGTTTTGCAAGAGGCCATTAGTTTTGTAACACTATCTCTTATATTGGTAGCTACACTACAAGCAAACTATTTATTTGGATAAAGCAATAAATAAGCTATTAAGCTGCTCCTTCTGGTTTGTTAATTTTTATACATTCAGGAGTTAAGTTTAACAACATACAAAAGTAACCTTAGGCTAACATACTTAGTACTGAAAAGTAGAATGGTTAGCCACCAAGATAAAACAGCGTAATCTAAAACAAAACTTCTAGCTTCTAAACTAAAACTATTTTTCACACAACAGAAACATATTAACTACAAGTTCATATTACTTCAATACTTGAAAAACCACAAGTAGAAATACACAATATTGTGCCAAATGTTGAATGCAGAATTAGAATACAAGTGCATGCCTATTAAGAAAATTAAGCTACAGCATGCAATTTTAAGCAATGCATATCTCAGTTACATAATGAATAAGCAAGACATGAAGGCAATTTCATGAACTTTACACAAATATTCAATGTTTTTCCGATATGATAAAAATGTTGAAATTTGTTGCTGAAATATTTCTAATATTTAAAGAAATAAACAATGATTTTAGGATGTTTTATCTACTGTTTTCTATTGCTTATGCAGATTTTGTTTCCCCACAAGCATTTAAGTTTGACATGATTTCCTGCTATGAAGTCAAACTAAAAAATGCTATATCAGATTTCTGTGCATTATGTTGCAGCAGTTTAATGCAACCAAGTTTGGAATTATGCAAAGATTGAAAAAATGCTCTCCGCCTATAACAGCCCTTAGGTACAGCCATACTAAAATATCAGTGCTGTGTGCTAACTGGCGTTGTTGGTCTCGACTTTCTTGATTTTAGTGCACTTTGTCAATCTAGTCTTTACTGATCTAATATACCTGTTATTCACCTATGTTTATTCTGAAGCATTTTACTACTCTTTGTATCAAGCAGCACAATGCAGTAAAATATTTAGTTGAAAGGATAACTGTAAGCCAGCCTGAGTTCATCATTTAAATTATCCGGGTTTGTACGCTATGGTTCAGTTGTTTCCTTCTCCGACATTTCACAGAGAACCGCATCTGGCATCTCAGAGAGGTTGAAGCCACGAAATCAGCTCTAAGAGTCCAGACAAAGACAAAATGTCAGAGAAAAAAAACTACTAGACCATGGCCTACTCCGACAAATTATATAAAGAAGTTGATAATGCCAGTCATGAAAGTAAAAAAAAAAAACCTACTAGACCATGGCCTACTCCGACAAATTATATAAAGAAGTTGATAATGCCAGTCATTTCTGTAAGCCAGCCTGATTCAGCAACCTACAGTAATTCACAGTAACTATAACATTATTGCACCTGATTGTATGTGCTTCCTCAGTTCCACGAAATTCCACTGTGAGAATACAAAAATTGTATTTCCACAATTATAAACCCTTAGCAATGGTTACATTTATTTGATGATACCAACTCAGTAATACTGAATTTCTAGAATTTTGCCTTGTAGGAATCTTTTTACATGCCAGACTTAGACTAGAAAGGACTTAGATGGCACAAAGTAAGTGTCTAATCAGTTAAGGCATAACACCTATAATGTTTTAGCAGGGGCGGCTTCTCAATGGGGTAGCATGTTTGCGCTACAACCAAAATGCTGGATCTCCCTTTAATGCAAGGGCATGTTCCATTTGGTGTTCAGTTCGACCTTGTCTAGTGCAGTGGCCCTCAGCGCGCTGTATTGTTTGCAGGTGCCAAGTAGTTCACTCTCAGTTGCAAACCACTGGTATGCAATGGGGAGGTATAGGGCAGGATGAACCTAGGGTGTGGCGAGGCAAGTAGGGGGGCAGGGCGGGGCTTATGGCTGCATAAGGTTGGTTAACCTAGCAGCCAGAGAATAGTGAATGCCAAGCCTTCTCCTTCTGTTTTCAGCGCCACCTATTATTCTCATATTAAATGTTCGCATCGGTCAACTATTACCACAGATTATTATTACCTACCAGAGCATAGCCACATGTTTTGTGGCGTGTTTTGTTAGCTGTGTCGTGTTTTGAGTAGTGAATAAGAGCGATTTATTTAAATACAAGTATATTGTGTTATATAAGGAGAAACAATGAATTCCATAAAGGGTCTATTAGCACATTCCTTTTAAAAATGAGCTTAGAAGAAAAAACCGAAAATAAGTGACTTGGAAGTCCCAAGCCAAATATAAAAATCACATAGGTAGTCAAAACAAAAACAAGATATTTGAACAGGAACTTTAACAACAATGTATATGAGAAATATAATTTGATGTGTGGTTGTAATATTAAAAATAGCCTGTTTTGCTTTCCTTGCGTTCTCTTTGGCGGTGAAGATCCGTGGACAAAACATGGCGTGTATGCTTTGCAGCATCTTCATGATCGCGCTAAAAACACGTAACTTATAAACTGCACATGAAAAACACAGTTTTGCTATGCTTGGCAATGTAAATGTAGCAAAGCAGAGGGACAGTGCATATCGGAGAACAATTGAAGAACACAGCCAGAAAGTGGCTCAAAATAGGTATGTTTTAAACATTATTGTTAACTGCATTAGGTTTTGTGGAGCCTTTGAGTTAGCTCTACGAGGACACAATGATTCAGTTACGTCAAGCAATCCCGGTATTCTTCGAGGACTGATAAACTTCAGTGCAGAGCTAGACTGTGTTCTGAAAAACCTATCTGGAGAATGCTACAGTGTTTAAGGGGACCTCCAAGACAATCCAGAACGAAATCTTGCAATGTACACTTGAAGTCTGCCATGAAGAGATATCAAGTCCATTTTTAGCTGCATAAATAGAAGTGTTTCTGAAATACGCATGTTGTGTTATACGCTGTGAATTACCGTTAACTAGTGTATACAGCAGTCTATAGTGGCAGGCTTAAACAACCATTTGTTACTTTAAAAAAATTAAATTGCATGGATAACTAAATTAAGATTTGATTCACAGAAATGGTTGAAATTTCTGGCATTACTGGATTCTAAACATTTTGTGAGTTATGATAGAATGTTTCCAACAAATGTATTTTATGAACTGAGAGAACCATATGTTTCCTATTTTGATATACTCTCTTTGAAAAATGAACTGAAGGTGTTATATTCGCTTAAAGAATTTTCTAACAAGTTTGCTCAAACCATTGCAAATTATATGAAATCAAATGGACTTGACGTTGCGTACAGTGAAGTTTATAAATGATGTGAACTGATTTTAACATCTCCTTCTACCACTGCAAGTGCCGAAAGGAGTTTTTTAGCCTTGAATGAATAAAATCTTATTTACGTGCAACACAAGGACAAATTCGTCTGAGCAACTTGGCTCTTCTATCGGTGGAAAAAGACATTCTTGTTTCATTGAGAAGACTTAACGATGAACTGGTTTTCTAGTGTCACAACGCAGTTTACCCACAAAGAAAGATGGCTGTAATTCATGTATATACAAACAGGTATGGTAAAATTGTTTGTTTTCTTTTTAAATTGTGTTAACAGCTTGTTTCAAGAAAATTTGATTTAAATGTACTGTTTGTGAAACTGACATTTAATCAACAATCCCTTATTGTCCGGACTGGTAGGCCAAGTGACAATCCCGGCATATGCCGCTGGTTATATTTCATATGACAAAATTCCATTTTTTCTTGAAATTAACCAGTTTTTAATAATATGAATTTCCCCAGTTAAGAAATACATTGTGTGAATCGTCAGAGATATCAATCAACTTTAAAAACTAAGTAATTTATTAATAATGAAAGAAATCTAAACATAATAACAGCAAGATAAAAACAATAAAGGAAAAACTAACAAGTTCAAAGGCTATCATTTAGAGAAAAAATCTTTAGAGATCATTACTTGGAATACTGCATTAGAATAATATAAATTTAAATTGGAAATGAACATTTGCTGAAGATTCTGAAATACATAATACTCAAATGAAGAAATTAAGACTACACAGCTGAAGGGACCATTTTTTAGCACTATGGTTCCACAAACTGGCTTTAAAGGTTTTACGCCAAAGCATCATCACATATCACAAGAAATATAGTCTTCTTTGTGACGCAACAATATGTACTCTGATGTTACGTTCTGTCAAACAGTAAATACAGATGGTTTATGCCAAGAAAAAAACATTTTAAAATACTGTGTAAAGAAGCTTATATCTGTACATGAGGTGACAAATGTATCTGAAGGAAGGAGGATGTTTCTCTTGGTGTAATTTACGTCCTCCAACATTTAGTCATATCGGACGATGAATGAAATGGGTGAAATGATGCTCAGTGTGTCCGGGGTCCATGGAGCTTAGAGTTACCCAACATTCGTTGTTCAGGATAAGGCAAAACGCCGGAAAAAACCTTATCCAGGTAACTCACCCTGACCGAGATTCGAACTCGGGACCTCTTGAACATGAGGCAGACATGCTACCATCTACGCTATCGAGGCTGGCCAGGAGGATGTTTGACTATATAATAAATAATAACTGGATACAGGTCTGCAAAAATAGAGGCTTTTTTCATGGCTTTATTTCATTGTTAATTGCAGTTAAACAGAATAAATATGTAGAAAATTAAATACAAATAAGTACACTCATGCACAATTAATACAAGAAGAAAAATATGGCTAAAAGCCATTTCACTTATTGCAGGTGAGCACATGCACAAGAGAAAATGGAAATACTGCAGCTTTATTTTGCAAATAAAACCATATATGTACAACGGACATAAAATTAAAGATGAACAACACTAAGTGAACTGCTGTATTATACACATACACACACTCGCGTACACCCACTTATATATATGTACAAAAATGATGACTTAAAATGTGTGGGTAAGCTAATGTGATCATCAGGTATTAAATGAAATTGAAACGAGCAACTTCTGTTTATAAATAATAATTATGATACCTTACCATATCTTCTACGTACAGTCACCAAATACTTCTGAAACTGTCAAGTGAATTAACAGGCAAATAATACATTAAAGTATTTACATACTAACACACTGCACTATTTTCACCACCACAACATTGTTATTTGGAGTACTTATGCTCCAGGAAAAGAGAGAGCAGTTGTGAAAATAATAAACATTAAAACATATCAGCTAAAGTACAACATTTTCATAAAACTAGTCTATTATTTATTATACATTCAAGCCAAAGAAAGTCACCAACACCAATCAAGAAGTATAAGAAGAATAGAGGGAATGTACAACAAAATGCACCAGATAAGGTAACCCACATACAACAGAGAAAGCAGAATAGAAGACTATCTGTGTAATACACTTCTCCAAATTCAATACATATTGAAAAAGTGACATTCAGTTATTACAGCAGCTTGGCTTTCATACCATCCCAAAACTGTGAAATGATATCTAAAGCTACAAAACTGTAATAAATGAACCAGTGCACTAGACCATTTTTTGTGTGAATTTGGAAGATGTCATGCATCGAAGAAGATAGAATAGCGGGAGAGTAGAGCAAGATAGAAGATATCAAAATCATGGGGATGTCAAATGCATACCTCCCATCCCGCCCACTGCCGAGTTTCCGTATGGTGATGTGAGTGGAGAACCAAGGCCGTGCATTGCTGCAAATGGTGACGCCAGAACTCCAGGGGCACCTGTTTGCCCGACATAAGATGTACAAGCCGATAATACACAACATCCAATTCTAAGAATCCACCTCATGTACCTATTTTACTACTGTGCCAGAAAGACAATCAGCCATGAACATTGGGAACGTATTCCTCTTTGTTAAAAAATACAATTTTACTGTGTATTAGGACCCAATGCAGAAAACATGGCTTTTTATTTTAAGGCATACATAAACCAACATTGCAATTCCATCACATGTTTCTAATGTTGCTTTCATTATATGGGAATGAATGCATTATGGCAGTTGCTACAGTATGTAATTTTAATTTGAGGACTAGGACCATATGTTTAAGTGCTCTCTATGGTATATTGCAAGTGAACTATGTATACTCGTTGCCATGGCCTTTGATCAACAGCCATTGTGCTGTGCTTGCTTTCTTTTACTAGTGTGACTATGAAACACCTTTAGAGGATTCTGATCCTTTCATAAAGGTAGAAAATGTAAAATCTGTATTTAAAGTTAAGATGTTCAAGGACACACAAGTAAATCAAGACAAGTGCACATAGCCTAAATTTTTGTGTACATATGTTTTAGAGAATTGAAATTTTGTTTATGAAGAAAAACAAATAGTTCAAAGCTTAATTGAAAACATAGACTACGAATAGCTTTTTTAATTAATTTTGACGTCACTGTTACTAAACTCATCCAATCACACATAGTTCAAAGCTTGTCACCGAAGGATAAAAACGCTTATATGGCAGATGTATAGGTTTCAGTGACAATATCAATAGGCACTATGATGTCTTTGGCTATAGACATTATTCCTGTCTCACACTTTTTTTTAAATTAAATCAAAGTACAAATATAAACCTTTGATGTCTCTTTCTGTTTAACCTCTTCTTTATCTGGCTTCCCAGCTCAGAGAAGTCTATTCATCCTTTAAACCTCAAATAGATGTGTGTAATAAATTAGGGCGAGAAGGATTTGCCCGGGCAAGGACAGGAGTTAAAAATTTGAAAGGTATTAAATATGAAAAGGATACAGGGAAATGCCCAATGTGTGGAGAAGAGCATACAGATTAAAAATTAAATTTGTGTAATTATTGCCTAGGCAGCCTGGGTTCAACCCCAGGTGACCGCAAAGTGGGATTTGTGGTGGACAATATGGCACTGGGGTGGGTTTCCTCCAGGTCCTCCAGTTTCCCCCACCATCATTCCACCAATTGCTCCATCATTCATTCATTCATTCTTCTCAGGCGTTGGGCCGACCCCTCAACCCTATTTCATCTCTCAGGTCAGATGCTTTGGCTCCCTCGCTCTGAGGGAACCTAAGCATTTCCTAACGTCAGCATTGACAAGAAAGGGAGGAAAAAAAATTATTGCACTTACTTGCAAATATGGCTTAGAATCCCCTATTTGGGTATCAGTTTCTCTGTGGTGAGAGTTACACTATAGCTCTCATGGACAGGACTTGATATTTATTTTATATGTATATAATCTGAATTAATTGTTTAATTAATTAATTAATTAAAGAATGCAATTCAGTAATGAATTTTCAGCATTTTGTTAGCTTTTCTACCTGGATGCCAAACAATTCAAGGCTCATTGAATTACAGTACAGAATTGCAATGTTGCTAAATGTACACAGAAAATATTGTTGCTATGATTATTATGATGTCCACAATATAGATTTTGATACCAACACTGTCCGTAGAGTATCAACTTGAGTTTAAGCAGATAACTGAATTTAATCTATTTATACTGCTGAAAGAGAGTTTCAAATAAATCTTAAGCACATAAATCCCAGTAGCTGATAAGTCTTTCTGACAAAATACATGCAAAACTAATCTACTGTTCTAAAATTTAGGATTACACTTAACAACTAAGGAAAATTTCTGTTAATAACAGTAGAAAGAAAAAGTAAACAAATAAAAAGATTACGATGTATATCATATTTGTATTCAGGTAACTACTGAACTGAAGTCTAATTCATTCTTTTCTAATGTATATTTTTAGTCCCTAAATTAAATACAAATCAAAGTGGGTGGCAGAGTGGTTAGCACTTTGGCCTCGCTTTAGGAGACCTGGTGCATAAGATCATTAATTAGCCCACTGAAATTCTAAGTCAGTTGCGTCAAAAAAAAAAATTACGGCCAACTCCCTTCTTTTGCTAGTTGTCTGTTGGTCACCATTGTCTGCTTTTACTCTACAGCAAACCTTAAAAGTTAAACCACCACCACCCTAGATTATTGACTTTACTACAAAAATTGTTGCAAATGGGAAACAATTCTCAGACATACTACACATAGACACAACAAACTATTATTAATAGGAAAAGTGAGAACATCCACTAAACATACAAGTAAAACCCATAATTTCCAGAAAAAGGTAAAGTGTGAGAGTGAGAGAGAAAGAGAGACAGAAAAAGAGGAGAGCTTTGAAAGCATAAACTTTGTTTTAACAAATTCACATTTTATTTGTGGAATTTTCAAACAAAATAATGACAAAATTTCTGTAATCTGTATTCTTCATTACTACACATCATGCTCATTAGCATTGCCAAAACAAATGATGGCAAATGAAACCCAAGGACAATGTTTAGTAGAAAGAAAATCATTCAAGGCTTTTGACATGTGACTTTAAGCCTCCAAAACGCAATAAAGCATTACATTATCAGAATGTTGCAGCAACTGCAACTCCTATAGAGACGTACAAAAATGAACCTTGCATTTTTTGGTAAAGTTAAAAATACTAATTATTAAGCAATCCACAGACACTTAGGGCAAGATCTGCCTCACTGACAAATGGATTCTCTACTGGCATAGAGCTGTTCTTTTAAGCAAATGGTTAGATTTTCTATGCATATTTCTTTTATCATTAAACTGGTTAAAATACAATACAATTCTTATTTACTCAGGCAATTTATTTCTGGTTTTTAAACTTCTAAATAAATTATGTTTTCTAGCCTACGATGGTATGTAAAATTAACTTATAGTTTCTAAAAAGTGATATAGTTAACAGTTAGATGTTCAGATCAGTAAATGTGGGAATTAAAACAGACTGTAGGAATTATAGAAAGAACAGTCCATATGATTTATTAAATTGCGTTCCTGTGGCATAGCCTACAGATAATTAAGAACTGCAATGTTCATATGCAGCACCTTTGTTAACCACAAAATTGTTAAAACAGCCATATATGATGAAAGAACATGGACGACCATGTATAATTTTCTGGATACTGTGTCACAGTGGAGATAAAGAAAAGAAGAGCAGTAAAAATGAAATAATAGTTTAGAAACCAACGCAGAAGACTTGAAAGCAAATGCGAAAGTTCAAAACTCCATTTTTCAAAAGTATAGCAAAAAGATGAAACTTGTCAACCAGTCATGGATGTCAACTAACTACCTGGTGGGGCTAATCTCCCAGGTGCAGCGCCCGGCTCCTGTGCAAGGCCTCTGTGCCGCCCCCCGCCGCCCCCAGCAATCAACAGCTGCGGGATCAACTCACCGGCACCTAGACCAGCTAGAGTGGCATCCAGGCCCGGGTCACCTGTTGGTAAGTTAGGGTTTGTGTAGTCTCGGCTCTTGTCATTGTTGTACTTGACATTCAAGCTGGATAGCTTTGAGTACTCGATACGCAGTGTGCAGCATGAGTTGTAGATGTTCTGCCCATCCAATGACTGTAAACAAACAAAGAAAAGATGTTAGCTACAAACAGTTTCAACTTAAGCTTATACTTATCTTGCAAAATATATATATTTATACGTGTGTGTGTGTGTGTATGTGTGTGTGTGTGCGCGCGCGTGCGTGTCTAATGCTCAGAATTTGATAAAATCATTCTTCTTCCTTCTCAGTATTTAGAGACTAATCATACACATACTGTTATGTGATCAATGTTCACTAAGTCATCTTTACCATACACAAAGCATGTGAAAAGTCAGTAATCCAATCTTGAACAAATGTCCACTCAATCATGGCCTGTGATAAATTTGATGTGTGTTTATCAAGGTAATTCTAGAATTGTTTTAAGTGTAATTTCTGAGATCTTTCCAATTAAGCTTTTCAAAGGAAGTAAAAATTTGACTTAATTGGTTCTGAAAACGTTTTTAATGAACCTTTTAACTGTTTAATAGGGGATAGTTTATTTTGTTGCTTGAATAGCTTGGGAACCCTTCTTGGCCAACATATTCATTCTTTTATCATTGGCATGACAGCCCTTTGTTAGCCTTGGCCTTCTAAAGAAGTTTTCCCCATTCTTCCCTGTAAACTGCAATGCTCCTCCAGTTCTTGAATCCAATTGTCCTTATGTCCTCTCTCACCCCATCTTCCCACCTCAACTTTAGTCTTGGCCAACATACCCACCTGCTTATTTACATATTCAAGATATTATTATATAGATAAATGTTTAAATTTTAGTTTTGTTTGGTCTATTATAAAGCTAAAAGACTGCAAAAAGAAAGTTAAGAATTTGGAGGGGGGAGGGGGAAGCAATTATGGTAAGATACTTTTATTTATCCTTTGAATACAAAGATTTCAAGGACACGTCAATTCCAATTTTATATACATACATAGTTTTATCTTTTTACATATCTCTATACTTAAATTCTTCCAAACTATAGAACTTATTTGTTATTAAGAATTTTTTTATTGCCTTCAGTTTATATTCCATTTAATTTCTTCTGGTAACTTATTATATAGTTCTTTTACCCATTCTTTTACTGCAGCGGTTGTTTAAGAGTTCCCCTATGCACTGATCTAAAATAGTCGTAATTATTTCTTAGAGTATAATTATGTATGCCATGATTTTTGGTTCTTCTTTTCCTTGTAAAATAATTTTTATTGTTTCATATAAAAACGCATGTCTGTCTGCTAGTAATTTTTGCCATTATTCGAATTGATTTGAATTGCCTTTTTTTTTTTGTGTAGTTTGAATACTTTTTTTACTCCTGTTGTTGTGATGTTTCCCCATAAAGTTATCCCATATTTTATGTGTGATTATATAAATGCATAGTATACTTGTTTTAAAGTTTCATAATTCATATTTTTTCCTACTTGTTTCATTATAAATATACCTTTATTTAACTTTTTAGTTATATGAGATATAATATGGCTTCCAATTTAATTGTTTGTCTATTATTACGCCTAAAATTTTAGTGTGCTGAACTTCCGGTATTGTTTCACCATCTATTGTAATGTTTATATCATTTTTACTATAATTTCCTAATTCAAAATTTATCCACGCTGTTTTGTGTGCGTTTAGAATCATATTTAGGTTTAAATAGTGCTGTTTTATTATTTTAATTAATTTCATCGCTTTCTTTTCCACCTGCATTGCTGACTTGCCTTTAATTATTATTGTCATGTCATCTGCATATCCAATTCCCAAACCTCCATTTCTTAGTATTATTTAAAAAATATCATTCACATAGGCTAAAATAAAACTGGTCCTAGTTTAGAACCCTGTGGCACTCCTTGTTTAACTGACTGAAAATATGATCTAACTTTCTTTATCATACCAAAGCCATTTCTATGGTTTATTTCCACACACTGTGTTCTGTTTTTCAAATATGATACTATCCACTTTTGAGCTAATCCTCGAACCCCATGATTTTATAATTTATTTGTAAGTATATCTATATCCACACAATCAAATACTTTTGATAAATCTAAAAAATATAGCTATTACTCGTTCATGGTTATTTAATGCATGAATTATAATACTATTTACTTTATTTGCATAATGTGCTTGTTTAGTGGTGAAAATGTAACTAAAATATCATCATCATCCAAATTCTACATCACACTTATAGTCACCTCTAAATGATAACTCTTTAATTTTGTATTGATTTCAATAAAATTTGACATTTATTTACAAGTTTTCTTCACAGACGAATGGACAAACCACCAGGTAATATGAGGCAAATTTGTAACATAAAATGCTTCTAAAATAGTGCTAGTTTTAAAATTCTAAAGCTCTCTTAATTTTCACACAGCGCGTCCAATCTGCGTTTAAAGATGTTCAGTGCGTTTGGCATATTTTCCAAGCTTTAGGCTATGGTATAGTGGGTTTAAAAGTTCCCAACATTTCGCCAAAGATCTACGATGCCAAGACGCCAGCCGTGAGAACCAAATCTTGTACATACTCAGTAACAGAATTTTAGCGACACCATTCTGCAAACCAAACCTTTATGACTCTTCTACTCTACCTTATTTCGTAATTTCTTTGTGAACCTATAGTCTTCTCTGATGTAACGTGCTGTGAAAGCTCGGCATTAATTATTAATACGGCGACGTCAGAGAAGCTGCGAAATTCGCTAAGATGAGAGAAAGCAAATTCCAGCGGGCTTCGAATCCATATCCCTCGGGAAAATACGAGCCCAAGGATTTAATTAGTGTTATTCTTTATTTACTCTGCAAATGAATTCTCTTCATTTTTCTTTCGTTCCTGTTCTGTACGTAAATTATACAAAGCCCAAGTTTAATCTCTGGAAGCAGAAGCACTAACAGGGATTTCGTTAAAAGAAAGAAATGAAAATTAAAACGGGAATTTTAAGAGGGAGAGCACCTTTCCTTGGGCAATAAATAGTAATTAAATGACGCATTCTGTTGAAGTACCCTGAAGAATGAAATATCTCTCGCTTCCAACCTCAAGCCGCCCTGCTCATTTCCTTTCACGGAGCCTTCCGGATTTGTTAGCCGTGTATTTTGCATTTTTTAACCTTCCACGCACAAGCGCTTACAGAAATTAACTGTTTTCATGTTTAACTACGCCTTTCAGTGATGCTGCCGATCTGCTCGTAAGGGAGAACTACAACGCTTTCGATACATATGGCTCCCGAACGGATCCTTTGGTTTGAATCTCAATACCGTCTTGGTACTCTGTGGTATCCAACTGTCTAATATTTTGTGACGAACTTCAGATAAGTAAAACCTCTCTATAATAGAACGCGATCGTTTCGGCATTTATTTTCCGTCTACACAGGTTTCCGTCTTACAGAGGATTGTGTTTGAATTCAAAGAATTGATAACAGAAGCTATAGTCGCACATGCTTACAGTGAAGGAATAATATAAAATGTAAATAATAATAAATAGGCTGATATGTATAATATTATGTACAATATTTTCAAATTTAAAGCTTGAATCTGAGACAATGGTCCAGAAATAGGAATTCCTTCAACGCCCGCCTCGGTAGCGTGGTGGTAGCATGTCTGCCTCACGTTCAAGAGGTCCCGAGTTCGAATCTCGGTCAGGGCGAGTTATTTGTATAAGGTTTTTCCGGGGGTTTCCCTTATCCTGAAAGACGAATGTCGCGTAACTCTAAGCTCTATGGAGCATCATTTCACCCATTCGATTCATCGTCCGATATGACTTAACGTTGGAGAACGTAAATTAAAAAAAAAAAAAAAAAAAAAAAAAAAAAAAAAAAAAAAAAAAAAACCCTCTCGAACACAGCACGATTTAGCTCGTCATACACTGTAGATTTTGCATGCGGTTCACATGCTCTTCTGTTCCCTTTAGCCGCTAGTATCAGCTTTATGACATTTTGAAAAACAAATTTAAAAATATCAGTTTCCCCGCTTTGAACCGCAGTTAAATCTTTAGCTGGACTTTTTTTTTTTTTTCTTTTCGCGTTCTTCAATAACCTTAACTTTTTTCCTCCAGTGATTTATGGTTACAACTCATTTTACAGAATTTGTGCACATGTTTTTAAAAATCACCAAAGTTGACAGTTTTCTTCCACTCGTACTTGATCACTTGTAAGAATGAAAATGAGAATGAACACACTGCAAAACAGTTGTACCCTGTAACATGTGTGTTGAGAGCTAACAGCTTCTTTTCCTCGAAGGTCTAGTTTACGACTAAACTTCATGGAACTTCGGTGCAAGAGCAGTTGCCCTCAAAATGCATATGTTGTAACCCATTACACATAAAGTAATCGTTTTAATCAGGTTACTTACGCTAACGCTTCTCAAAAGATATTTCCGTTTCCGCGTTAGGCAGTTCTCCCGCTTCGAGTACAATTTTTCATGGGAAATATATCCGTTTCCGTTTATTATTAAAGGTTTCCGGCATAAAAGAGGTTAGCTTTAGGCAGATTTTACTGTACTTTTATTGCCACGCACGTGTTCCCAAAGAAATGTTCATAATCCTAGATAGACCTTGAAGCATTTTCCGCAAAGTAAACGAATCTTGCATTCGTCAAATGAAAACAAGCAAAACGTTAATCGAGTTGTAAGCAATAGCCCTGACTCGGCGACTCATTCTCCGTCATTAGAATGAATGATGAAAATTTAAAACGTAGGCCAGTTTCATTATTTTCCCAGATACCCATTTCTTGTTTAAAATACCACATATTAAACATATTCACATGAAACTTAAATATACTATACATCTATTTAGATGGCGGACGTTTTAATGGCACAGGAATATTAGCGTGATAAATGCTTTACAGCTACATTTGAAAAAGGGGAAAAATCGCGTACCAATTCCCGCTATACCTTTGCAAAATCTTAATTTAACCAGCCGGTATATAGACATTAATACCATTTTAGGGAAACACTTAGGAGGAAATAATTGCGCGTGGAATGAAAACTAAAAATATCAGGACTCACAACTGGGAATACTCCAAATTCAAATTATACCTAACCCAGACTTGCCCACTTCCCATATGGGAAGTACGAAATTTGGTTTATTTCTGAGCTACACATACCCACCCACCCTAAAACATTCTTTACTTGACTAAATGACAAAACAAAGTTGTACTGAACACACTTTTCACTAGAATCGTTAGCCCAAAGTTAACTTACAACCACTTTCACTGAACAAAGACGTCAGTTTCACGCACCAACTTGGGTTGCGCGTAACTTCTCGACGCACACAGATCATTTCGCTAATGTTTACACTGCTCTGCTTGCCGACTGACAACTTTCAACAAATGTTGCCGTTCATAACTCCGATACTCACTGGTCAACTCGTAACGAGGAACTAACTGCAGGCTGGCTTTTGCGCTCCTCTTTGGGAACACAGAAACATCTCGAATCGAAAGAATTGGAAGTGGAATTTTCCAGATCTGCAGAAATCGAATAATCTGGAACACTTTAGCGCCGAACAATGAAGGTTGTACTTCGGTCTTTATGTCAGCTAGTGGCTGCCCTTGAATTTTTTCTTTTCTTGATGGCGAACAACAAAAACCATGAAATGGGATGATACCCCAATTTCAATTAGGTAGGTATTCCATGATTTTATGTAAATCTTGAATTTTGTCAATATAGCCACGAAAGGTTTCATCCTTTTTTAATGCTACAGAGCTTGGAAAACACAACAGATAATGTTTATGTAAATTGTGAAATTAATTTATTTCAAAAAGTCCATATGAGGAATTGAGTATTTATTACAGTTTCGAGTGCAAACATTATAATGACGTCTTGTGTGCACCACGTTGTAATAATTTTGAATTAATTACTTGCAGTTACGTATTACTGTTAACTACCAAAAATAATTAACACACTATAACATTATCCGGTCCTGAAATACAGGCAACATCAACGTCTTCCACAAAGTATAACCTTTCTGGTCTCCAGTAGAGATTTTTTCTTCCCCGAAACTCGTACAATTTTCCTTGGAATTCCAGGTAATTCAGTTTCGTTTGTTTCTACAAAACTAATATCTTCCGGCAAAATAATCTATTTCTACTTTTAATACCAACAAACAAGTGAGGTAGCTCCAGAAATATGACTTCATGAAAACAAGACACACACACACGTAATTAATGGCATATGAAATTGATTTGTCACACAATTATTGCATTACAAACTGATCTCATAATACACTAATGTTATCTTATTTGCTCTTTGGAAAAAAATGTCAAATCGCTTCCCAGTGGAATCCTTCAGTTCAGTGAATTTTCACCACCTACCATTATATGGACGGTAACGAGCGGAGAAACTGCTGCGATCGTGACGTTTCTCTCTCGTTTCTCAGTGCAACGGAGCCGCCATTTTTCTCAACATGGCCTCTAGCTGCTAAATTTATATCAGATCATTACAAAGACAATTTTCATTAGAAGTTTGAGCAAACGCTCGTCTCTGAATCACGGACAGCACAACAGCCGTGCGAGGCCTGAAGCTACGAGAGACGGACAACTTGGAATTAAATTTTACGATTCGCTGCCAAGATTTCATCCCATTTCCTCCTTTGTATTCCGCCCAGCTGACTTCTTATATGTTAAAGCAACATTGCTCGGTTAATTACCGACATTTAACGTTGCGTAGAGGAGCTTATTTATGGCGGGCATAAAGGAAATCCACGTTTCCGGAAAAGTTGGGGGACACTAATCCATTTACAGAGCAACTATACGATTTACTCGACAAGCACGGCTTAGACAATTAAGGCCAGAAAAAGCTACGTACCCCCACCTTTCGTTCCTTAAATCTTGCTCAGGTAACCGAAAAAGGTTCAAACGCAAGAAACAAAGATTAAATATTGCTTAACCATTGAGGGGCTATCCTCTCAGGCGGCACATAACACTGTTCTACACACAAAATGTTACGGAAATGGGAATAGCTAATACTGACCAATTCAGGGTCACTAAATTCGAAAATGAAGTTTAGCTCTATTTTTCTAGTTACAGCCATAGCATATTACACATTTTTCCACTAAATACTGGATCTTCGCGTATAAACTCTTGGCAGCATGCTATAAATCTCACAACACTGTGTAACCACGTGATCATCCATTCTCGCTGCACACGTGTTCATCACGTGATTGATAGAATTGTCGCCTGGAACGGTTCTCAGTTCTTATAAAGTGTTGTACAAAAGTGGTCGTATTTCTCTGGTGTTCCGAAGTGTTTTCACGATTATTTTGTTGTTTTACATTATCATCTCAGATTCTATTCTTATAGACAAGTATGAAAATGCCTCGGAAGTGTGTGAATAATCCGAATATCCTTTAGTTATATATGCGGAGAGGTTATATTTGCATCGAGGAGACGTTCGACAACACCATATATTAAAAAAGCATATTTGTTATATTTTTGGTGTAGGAAAGAGGGTCAGTACAAAAAATTGGCACCACATGTGTGCTACACTACATGTTCATCGACACTTAAGTGTGGGTCAAAGGAAAAGGACGCTGTATGCCGTTTGCAGTGCCCATAGTTTGGAGGGAGCCTATCAATCATACTACTGATTCTTATTTCAGTATGGCTCCCCCTATCAAGAAAGGTATATCCATGAAGAACAACTCAACACTTGTGTAGCCTAATATACCTTCAACAATTCGTCCTGTACTTCATAGTGAAGGACTCCACATAATTTTATTGTTGACTCTGACGAACATAACTGTTTCTTCAAACAGTGAACAACTTCAAGAGATGCAGACTACATGCCAAGCACAGACGTGTCCAGTCATAAGATCACACAAAGTAGAGCTCAATGATTTAATCAGGGATCTAAACTTTTTTAAACATAAGGCAGAACTTTTGGTATCGAGGTTGCAACAATGGGATTATCAGCACCCCTCCGTGAAAGTGACAACATTTCGAACTAGAAATAAAGATTTGGAGCAATTCTTTATAACTGAAGGAGATTTCACGTACTGCAAAAACGTTGATTGCCTGATGGATGCATTAAATATGAGGCATATTCCTGATTAGTGGCGGCTATTCATTGATGCCTCAAAGACAAGTCCTAAAGCATACTTTTACATAACGAAAATAAGTTTCCTTCCATTCCTGTAGCATATGCTACCAACACAAAAGAAACGTATATAAATATGAAACATATTTTGATGGGAGTAGATTATAAGAAATACCAGTGGGAAATATGCAGTGATTTCATGGTAATTGCCATTTTATTAGGACTGCAAGCCGGCTACGCCAAGTACTGTTGTTTCCTGTGCGAATAGGATAGCCGTGTCTGAGACAGCCACTATGTTAGGAAAAGCTGGCCCAAAAAGACCAGGATTACAAAATGTTGCACATCAACTATTGATAAAGAGTCAAGCCAAATTTTACTACCCCCACTACATTTAAAGTTGGCGCTTATGAAGAATTCTGTAAAAGCTTTAGCTGTGAATGGTTCTGCATTTATTTGCGCGAAAAATTCCCAAGGCTCAGTAATGAAAAAAAGAAAGCAGGGGTATTTGTTGGACCTCAAATCAGAGAACTTTTCAAAGATCACCAGTTTGAAACAGTGTTCAGTAAAAAAGAGAAAGCATCATGGGAATCCTTTAAAAACGTGTCGAATAATTTTCTGGGAAATTTTGAAGCTGAAAATGTTGAAGAACTTGTAGAAAACCTAATGGACTCGTATAAACAGCTGGGAAGCAATACGTCACTAAAAATGCACTTGTTGAATTCCCACCTGGACTTCTTGCCTCCAAATTGTGGTGACGTCCGCGATGAACATGTTGAGCGATTTCATCAGGACATTTCAGTGATAGAACAAAGGTACAAAGGGAAATAGAATGCTGTTATGTTAGCCTATTATTGCTGGATGGTGGGGATGCTGAACAAAATCATCCAAGCACTAATGACTTCGTCCTCTCTTTTAGGACTGCGATGGCACATAATACTTCTTAGGACCAAGTCTCCGGCTGGAGACAGCGAATTTCCAGACACTACCACATCTGAAATTCCAAGGGCACGAGCAGGGCCTCGGTCATGCTCATGTCCTGGCGCCTTCTCTCCTGGTCCAGGCCACCGCCTGACCATTATATCCTCACCCTGAATCCGCAGGTGCAATTGCGGTACTGCTGCACATCCTCTCCCGAATACTCACCGGTGGAGGTTTTTTAGTGGGTAGGGCCGGTGGTTCGAACTCCCCAGAGGAGTCCCACATGCCAATCCCAGGGTTAGTGCGTAAATGCATTTTTCTCCACTTGCAAAAAAAAATCACCCCACAGAATATCAAAGACAGCCCAAAAGAAGTCGCCGTTAAGGTATCAATTTTTTTCGATGCTTTCAGTTTTTCATATTTTACTGTAACTTACATATAAGTGATATCTTAAAAACAAGAGCTAAAGTATCATTTTCCTGCTGAAAACCGTATTCCTTTTACCGTAACATTCAATTTTTCAAAATTTGTACAAATGCTTAACCGTGTTATGGTACAGTTACTGATGGAAAATCAAAACAAATTAGTCAACCTTCAGATACAAATCTTAAATATAAATTTAAATGTCTTGATTTTTATCTAATTGAGTTGTGCAGTGTTAGTCCATCTCAGGTGCGCGCGCGGCCGAATTTTTCTAGATTGTCCACCCCTGAAATCTGGTTGTTATTATTTGTAATACCCTACGTATAGATACACGTACTTCTGCCTACTACAGATACATTAAAAACCAAATATGTAAGCAAGATTATTAGAGTATCATTATGAGAGACCAGACACCGTTCCAACTCGACAAGTATGAATTCTAATGAAGGAATACTTTGAACTTTCTGCAGAATAATTTGCACAGATAAATTATTAAAATATGTACCCCATTCCCGAAGTTCATTTTCTCCCGTCGCTTCGAATACCTTTGAAATAAACATCTGAATGAGTATAAAGAAATCAATACCCAGCTTCTAACTTGTATCTAAGCAAGATTTCTTTAATCGTTTCTGAAATATACAAATCATAGCGCTACATTCACTTCGAGGGCTGGAGAACTTCAAAGAGTGCTACCGATACTTTC
Organism: Mantis religiosa; assembly: GCA_030765055.1. Lineage (NCBI taxonomy): Eukaryota > Metazoa > Arthropoda > Insecta > Mantodea > Mantidae > Mantis > Mantis religiosa. The sequence goes on from CM060958.1 coordinate 77,635,256, forward strand.
TGCAGAGGTTACTTTTTCTTCTTCAGCAAACATTCACAATGTGTTGGAAATCATCGCACTGATCCAGCTATCGTCCAAGGGCTTCATATTGATTCCCTATCGTAAAGGGAGAAACATTTTCGTATCAAGAGTGTCTGCATTCTGTCTTGGTAACTTGAGGCCCTTGACAAAGAAAACGTTTACCAACTTTATTTGCTCTTGAAGATACTACTACAAGTTGAGTAGGTCTGTGTGATAAATAAGGTGCTTATAGCAAGAAATGGTAAGTTCAACTACATGAATCCTTGCGGGACCTATAAGATTTGAGTATTAAGAGTATAAGTTTATTAACTGTCTATAATAGAATAAATACGAAGGCAATTTCTTTTGACTACGTCCATTTACTCATCCTCATAATTTTGAAGGTCCTTCTCAAAATAGTCTCCCCTGAATACGATGCACGTGTCCCACCGTTTCTTCCTATCTTCAAAGACATGCTGGAAACCATTTTTGAGAGATCCTTCAAAATCGCCTCCGCAGCCTTCACCACTGCTTCTGATGATGGATAATGCCTCCCACGAAGGCGTTTCTTTAAGTTAAGAAATAGAAAAAAGTCACATGGGGCTAAATCCGGACTATAGGGAGAGTGAGGGATGCACTTCACGATGATTTTTGCAAGATATTCAGCAACAACATTGGCAATATGCAGCCGCGCATTATCGTGGTGCAGCATCCAGCCTGCTTCATGCAAATGTGGTCTTTTGCGCCTGATATGGACTTGCAATGTTTTCAGCACAACCTTTTGTATTGTCCAGTTACTGATGTGTGTACAGGTACAACATGCTGATAAACCATTCCATGAATATCAAAGAATGAGATGACCATAACTTTCCCAGCAGAAGCAACCACTTTTGCTTTTTTGGGGGTTGGTGATGAAGGAGATTTCCACACTGAGCTTTGTTGTTTGCTCTCAGGATCAAAATGATGTAGCCAAGTTTCATCAGCTTACGTTTGTAAGAGACTCCGGATCTTCCTCTAACATCAACTTTAACTGCATGTTACCTCCATTGCAGCGGTAGGCGATACTGAACATGTCTGAACTTGCCTGGTTCTCACAGGCGAGAACCAGGAGTACCAACATTGAAACTACTACCGCGTGTTTCACATTAAGCTAGCAAAATATAATAAGATTGAATTTTAGTGCGAAAAATTATGACCGTAAAAAATTATGATAATTCTTTATTGAATATCCCTCGTAATATAACCAGTGATACCCAACATAATGCGAAAGAGAGGAGGTACTTTTGCCTTCACCTACTTATTGGTGGGATTCGAAAACAAACTGGCGTTACCTGAGTGAAAGGGAAATGCGTCAGGGCGCAAAACGACCGAAGTAGGGTAATGAACTAAGGAGACAAGGTGACATCATTAATATTAACTGCCCAGCGTGCACATACGAAAATTATGATTAAATGTTCAGATGAATTAAAATTTACTGAATAAAGATTTTCAGCCGCGCATTTTTTAATGGTTGTTTATGAATACAGTGCTAAAAATAAATGTAACTGTCAAACACGTACGAGATATAAGAAAACCAAAATACGAAGCAGCCTTAGGAAGACATATTTTACTTGAAACATTTTAGCAAATCAGTGCTTATTATGTACAAAGGGTCGGCTTCTATGTATATCTGTCACAGAATTTTTTGTGGCAAACTGTTAAATAATGTTTAAACGCATGTTTAACTTGCGCAAGGAAAAATCCGATAGGTGTCCTACAAATATAATTTAGGTTGGTGTTTTAATCCCCAGTCAGGTCTGGACTTCGAGCCTCAGTCAGGGTGTTATCTGGATAAAGTATTTCTCTAGGTTTTCTCTTATCGTTCAAGATGAATGTCGCGTAGATCTAAGCTCTGCGATCATTTGAGTATCATTTCACCCACTTCATTCAACGTCCGATATGACCTACGTTGAAGGACGTTAGTTACAGAAAAATATAGTAACTTTCGGTCAGGAACCCTGCCCTATTTGTTGGTTAATGTCGTTGTCAACTACGAGGATAATATGAGCGCCATCGGTGTGCCAGATTTTTGTCCCACTGGAGTTCCCTTTACATGCCAAAAATACTATTGGCATGGGACTGAAACTTTTAAGCAAACCTAAAAACCATCGCTCTGGACGAGCTACAAAGGCTACAAAGCCGAAATCCCTGCAATTATGTAAAACTAAATGTTAAACGCACTCAAATATTCTACTCTCAAAGTCACTTTTTCAGCAGAAATTGAGGCGGTAACGTTAGAAGGGTGACTATGATTTTCATACTCCACATTGAAGACCGGCGAAGACCGGTTACTTCTTCCCCTCTTCCTTCTTTCTTCTCGGAATAGCATGAACAGACATACACCAGTGATTTTCAAAAGGGACCCTAAATTCTAATTGAAGCCAGAAAAATTGAGCAAAGACGCAGATGACTTCCTTTCCCATAAACGAAAATTATAATTCTGAGAGAAGGGAAGAGAGAAGGAGAGAGAGAAGGAGAGAGAGAAGGATTAAGAGGGGGAGAGAATAGAAAACTAAACCTCTGTTAACACTTCAATTAATGTAGTTTAGTAACATGAAATAATCTTTAAGTTTAGTAAAATCTCCAAATATCTGGTTCAAGGAGTTTCAGAAAAAATTTTCTTTTCAAATATTTTTAGAAGTCTCTCCCCCCCCCCCCCCCCACATTACTCGAGTTACCACGAAGCCTCATAAGTTTTATAACACAGTTTGTAATATGATTTTCTTAAGCAATGATTTTCAATTACTATTACTATTTGCAACTATCGAAAATGAAAATGATTCAAGAGAATACTATAGCAAACGTTTAGTTTTTGCATATACTAAAGTTAACTAAAGCAGCACGTGTCAAGTTTCCTCTAAAACTGCTTAAATTACATTTTCTAATACATACATTAGGCAACTATTTTAGTAAATAAAAATCTAAACAGTATATTTTGGTAATTATGCTTTTGTTTCTCGTAGGTCACGCTGAGGAATAGAAAAAAAAATCGATAATTATTTCTTTTCAGCTATCTAGCTTAAATCGGCGGACTCCTAACTAATTACTGGATATCTGAAACTCTCACTGAATGTACCCTTTATACAATATTTCATTTTCATATTCCTTGATCCCATATCAATACCGTGGCATCACGTGTCACTTGTAACGAGATACGGGGGCAGTGATAAACCGTATGGTATTAGAAAATGAACCATCTGAAGCCAGATATGGAATCGGTAGACCTAATATCTCTAAGTTGGTACTGATAACATGAAATTGGTCACTAGGACGTAGTACTGCATTTCTAATAAAGGGAAGTCTCACCCTCTGCTGTAATTTATACATTATAATCACCTATGACAAATTATTAAACCAATAAGAACCTATTCCAAAGGCATGTATGATACGATACAGCAGATATAAATATCAAGAAAACAAAAACAATCCAAAATTAGATCCTGAGCATGTTAACTGATGCACCTTGGTTCGTTGACAATGAATCTATAAAGGATCTTGAGGTTTCTACAGTTACCACAGTTCTTAACAAGAACTACACAACAGGATTATCTAATTTTCAGTAATCAGCCTAACGCTTAGCTCAATGAAACTATAACGTAAATGTCTCATCCCTAAAAAAATAAATATAAAAATGGAAGACATATATCCCCTTCACTATCTATGGTGCAAGATATTATCACATGTTTCATGCATCTCTGTTTTTAAATGTTATCGTAACCGTAATGCAACCATGTTGTAACTATATTTTTAACTAAATTATATAAAATAAAAAATTAAAATTAAAACGGTTCTGAAGTTCTGCTTTCGTCTCAAATCTTCAGTTGAGGCCTATGGAGAGTCTGTTCTTCCCTATAGCACAGCTCGAAGGTGGTTTAAAATGTTTAAAGAGGGGAGACAATCAGTTTCAAAGGAAGTTGAACCCGGTGCTCCAGTTACTGCTCTTATGGAAGAAAACATCAACACCGCTGCTGCCATTGTGAGAGAGGATCAACGAATTACTTTAAGATCACTTTCTGAAATAATGCACTAATTTCATTGGGTGCCAACCACACGTTGGTGACAGAAATATTACACATGAGACGTGTTTGTGCGCGATGGGTTCCAAGACTTGATTCCCGAACCAAAGGACATTCACATGCAGGTCTGCATACAGTTAAAGTTGATGTTTGAGGAAGATCCGGAGTTTCTTTCAAACGTAATCACTGCTGATGAAACTTGGCTACATCATTTTGATCCTGAGAGCAAACAGCAAAGCTCAGTGTGGAAGTCTCCTTCATCACCAACCCCCCAAAAAGCAAAAGTAGTTGCTTCTGCTGGGAAAGTTATGATCATCTCATTCTTTGGTATTCATGGAATGGTTTATCAGCATGTTGTACCTGTACACACATCAGATACTGGACAATACTCCAGGGATGTCCTGAAAACATTGCAAGTCCATATCAGGCGCAGAAGACCACATTTCCGTGAAGCAGGCTGGATGCTGCACCACGATAATGCGCGGCTGCATATTGCCAATGTTGAATATCTTGCAAAAATCATCATGAAGTGCATCCCTCACTCTCCCTATAGTCCGGATTTAGCCCCATGTGAATTTTTTCTATTTCCTAACTTGAAGAAACGCTTCGTGGGAGGCATTATCCATCATCAGAAGCAGTGGTGAAGGCTGCGGAGGCGATTTTGAAGGATATCTCAAAAATGATTTCCAGCATGTCTTTGAATATTGGCAGAAACGCTGAGACAAGTGCATCGCATTCAGGGGAGACTATTTTGAGAAGGACCATCAAAATTATGACGATGAAGGTACGTTGTCAAAAAAAGTGATCGTTTTTTATTGAACAGCCCTCGTAGGGATAGTCAAATCTTTTAAAAAAGTCACTATGAAGGCTGTAAAATGTTTCTTTTTAGATGAGAGAGAAAACAAAAATCTACTTGTCATTTGACAGAACTATAAGCGTTTCTCTAAATCCAGGCATATCACAAATATAGAAATGGTAAAATCCACACAAAAAGGCTCAAAGTATACGACGTAAGTTGTCTTCTTTAATAAGATTTACATTTCCTATGCAACATGATTTTGTCTATTTCTTACTGTATACCGGTTAGGCAAAAGTTCTTCATTTTGACATGTGTAGAAATGTGTAGTGTTTAACGCCCGCTTTTACTACATACGGCACCGCAGGCGGTGACACTGATGATACATGAGATGAAGTTGGAGCACCGGTGGAATGAGATGCAGGGGGAAACCGGAGGTGCCGGAGAAGACCCGCCCCAGCGCCGTGTTGTCCACCACAAATCTCACTTTGCGGTCGCCTGGGATCGAACCCGGGCCCCCTTGGTGAGAGCCAAGCGGTCTAACCACTGAACCACGGCACGGCCTCTTCATTGTGAAGACTTCAGAAAGTACTATTCCCAGAAAACTATCACATTTTTGTCATATCTTAAATATAATATTTTAGTGAAAATCGTAAGTGCCGTTTTAGAGAAAATCGAGAAGTTATAAGTACCCAGGAATACTTCAAATGTAGTTTTTTTTTTTAATATTTATGTTATATTCTTAAGTGAATTTAATATATCACGTTTGGCGCTTAAGTTTCTTGGGATGGAATACAATACTTAATTGAAGTACGAAGTATTAAAGAAAGTCAATTGAATGTAACAATGACACTACACGACTAAAGTTAGATCATTTCCTGGACACGATAGAGCCATTTTATTCGAAACCGCGCCACTTGTTAGCCGCTCCATCCATTAGTGAAAGCTTTTTATTTTGCTTGTTATCTATCTTTCGAAGCTAGCCATACGTACGTAGTAGGTACGAAACTAGCGGTACAGCAAAAAGTGAGAAGGAAAACATCATTCAAGTAAATAATGTTATATCTTGTACTAATGGAAACAGTCGTGGTAGGGCTAATGGGTTTTAATATTGCAGCGCTTTTGCGGCACAAATATAATACCCACCTACCCGCAATCCTAAAACTGCCTTTTTACGTTTTAATCCTCCTTGCTTTCCTCGGTAAAGTACACACACACACAACCTGGACTAAGGGGTCATCTCCAGGTTTTCGGATTAAACTAACGCACGCATGGGGTAGACGTGGCTTCAAAAACTGTAACTGATTTTATACTTTCAGTAATTAGCAGTTGGCTTTCAAACAAGTTGAAAATATCTGTTAGTGATATCTCATATTTAAAGACACAAAGAAATCGAATGTTTAATTTCTCTACCACATATGTATAAGCAGAGGAATATTTCATCCACATAAAATATTACAGCAAAATTTCACTGTCCCTAAATATATAGAAAAAGGTATGTGTACGAGTGAATGCGATCTCATAACCCAAAACCGCAGAGTACCAAACTTCGTTTACCCTCCAAGGATGCAACTCGAAAGTTTTTTTTTTTTTTTTTTTATTTTTATAAATCTCTGCGTCCCAAACTATGTTTTCCAAAACACAATTTCCGTATTACTTGTAGGTATGCAACAGTGAGGGTGTTTGCTTTGGTTCCCTGCCACGAGCTGCTCCCGGGTATAGCACCGGTAGCCACTCAGCTTCGTGAGGAATTTAAGAAGCTACGACAGATAGCGAATTACGGTCAAGAAAGCCAACCTTCCGTAGGTACCGTGATGCTGACCACACCCCTTCCCCTATCGGCTGGATGATCGCCCACCTCTGCCTAGCGTACGTGGGCGTGAGGCCGACAGATTGGCAAGCTTGCGGGTTGTTTAGCCATGGATTACTAGATTATTATTGTCACGGCAACGGACATAAAAATTTCGGCACAAACAGATAAACGGCGGATAATGTTTCACGGTAATAAAGAGCTTGCATAAGTAGTTTACAATCGCGCGGCTAGTGTACACAGAGGAACTGATAGGCGGCTAGCGTTCACAAGCGCCGATAGTTCATCACAGAGGTGAAAGACTTGCCGGCCCAGATAAGGTTTCACGTTTCTGGAAGGTGATAGAATATTCGGATTACGTCATTAGATGCCTTGTTTATTCCAGGAACATTTAGTGATTGACAGAAGTCTGGAATTCATGAATGGGTGTATAAAAAGAAGCCATGGCTAGTGATGAGTCAGTTGTGTTTAACGGGAGTGTAGTAAGTGATGTAATGTTGTTACGTGAGAATTGAACAGTTTATTTCGACGGAAATAAAGAACGATATTTAATTTCGACAGATTGGACTTTTAATTCTACGAACCCACAGTCACATTATGTACGGAACAATGTTATAACCTCAAAGTTGAAGGAAGTTGCTATATTCTTCACAATAGTCGTACCACAGAGCTGTGGTAGACACGTTTAGAAAGCATGTGAATTGGGAAAGAATCACATGTTGGAAATGGAAACAGCGACTAATAAAATCCCAACAGTTCCTACTTGTATATTTGAAAGTTATTTCAGGGCTACTTCAGGTACCAGACGTTTCGTCCAAAACTGCGGTGGACTCTTCAATGGTGCAGTCAAAGACTTCTCGAACGATGGATCGCTTCTCAACGGATGACATTTTACACAAAATGGATTTTTAAATGATGAAAGTGGCATTAAAATTAGCTATGTCCACAAATTTAGAAGGTAGATATTTGCTAATAACTGCTGCTGTTTTAATAGATACATCGATTTTGAACTTCACACTATTTGAAAATGAACTGTTATTTGCCTTTCAGAAACATTTGTGGATGTAACATGTACACAAGTAATTCTTTTTAAAAATACCTCAAGTTGAGATTTAAAATCAAACAGCTATGCATATTAGGAATATTAAGCATTATAACTATGATAGAATATATAGCTATAACTTGAATAGAATTATAAAAATAAATAAGACAAAAATTCCAAATTTTGTTTACTTCTGGGGAAAGTTAAGCAACAGTGGTCATGGAAAACTATTACGATTTCTTTCCATTTACTTATAGGTATCATTTTTTATCCAATTTCAAAAAAGTATCTTTTTTTTAAGTAAACAAAAGGTGCGTTCCACTTACCAACTTTGCAGCTTGGGCTGTCACTACATCAGGGTACTGAATCAGAGCTTGGAAAGTGTCTGAAAGATAAGAACAGCAGTTAAGCAATCGTCCAGAATTACTTATAAACTACAATTCACATGTCACTGTATTTTGTGATTCTACTTACTATTTTTTGTGAAGGTCACAATCTTGAGGACTTTTCCAAACCTGGTAAAGATCTGAAATAAGAAGAAACACTGCTGTCAGAAGGGGACGAAATAAATCTATTGTTTTCTAAGTGCTGCAAATAGATGTCATCATAATGAAAATATTCAAACAGAATTGTTAAATAAAAACCACAGATAATTATATTAAAATCTTCCAGGTACTTTAATATAGTTTATCATTCTTTGGTTACTTTCACAAAAAAGTGAGCACACCTATTTTTATGTAATGGAATGCCATGGTTCCACGGAGCATAATCAACCAAGACAGTTGACAGAAATACGTTAACTTTTTTGTTACATAAATTTTTTAGACGGTTCCGAAGGTAAGCAAAAGTATGGCAGTTTAAATATATATAATAGATAATGGCTAAATGTCAAACTACTTCAATTTTTCGTAAATAGCCAAAAAGAAGAAGAAGAAGAAGAAGAAGAAGAAGAAAAAAGATTCTTACAACCATCACAATTTCAATGACAACCCCAAAACCATTTCTTTCCTTTAGAATTTTAATCTTGTCATCTTATTTCCAAAGAATTTTTCAAAAATATTTGGGAGAGCTGAAGTTTTTCATTGACTTTAGAAGTATGCAAATTGCACTGATTTTTTGCACAATCACAAATTTTACTTCGCAAAATAAACATAAATAGTGCAAACAGTATTGTTAAGTGCAATACCGAAAATGCAACATTAATTTAAGCTCTTTAAAACACTGACCGCTTCACATAAGAAATAGTCTTGAAACCCAGGATGTTGAACTCCATCCTAACAATGTCTTGTCATAAACATTTTCACCTTTCTTAAAATTAAATGCTGCATTACATTCATTACGCATTTGTCTCTGACTCCCTAACGTGAAATTAGGTCAATATGTCAACCATGCACGTATCTTTTGTCTCGGAAACATTGTATATAATGACTAATGCACATCGAGAGACAAATATGCTATATGCTTTTTCTTTTCGCCAATGGGTTAATGGATTCTTTTGGGTCAGGGAGAATGCTGTTTATACGCCTATATAATACACGTAAGTTGGTCTTATTTAAAATTATAATTGCCACTTCCAGTAATCCATTCCGAATCAGAAATTGCAGGTCACTTGCCTTGTAGTGTCAATCTCCAATATCCCCACGTGGCATATCATTTCAAAACAAAAACAACAAAAATGTTTCTATTTTCTCTATCCCTTACTTATGCATAGAAAGTATTACATTCCACCAAACAATTCAGCACCTACCGAGATCTTACAAGAGATGCAGGCTTTGAGATCCACAATAAGGAACAGGAGGGGGGACAAAGAGGAAAAGAGAACATGAGGTATTTAAGCTCAGCGTCCTCAAAATTCAAGAAAGAAAATCAAACCATTCCGAATAACCCTTTACATATAAATAGGTTCGTTAATGATTAAAAAAAACCTGTTTCAATTATTTTTAGTGAAAGATATATTGTAAGATATTTATGTGTCAAATAAACTGTATATTCCGAATTTTCTGCAGACAGACATTTCTTCTGAATGCTCTGTAGAAATGATAAATCCTATGACAAACCAATTTTAAATCCCGTTAAAGCAAACAGATTATGCCAAATACAGTTCACCATTAATCCTATATCCACTTCAAAGATATTTTTAGTTATCTGTTTGAATTTTCAAATGCTCATAATACGTTTTTTCAGTTTGTTTTTTAGTGCCATTAAAAGAAATATCGAATTTCAAAGCGACTATTTAAACAACCCTTTCTTTTAGATGAATCACTTAGGATTACTTTAACCTTTAAGACCTATAACCTACAATAAGTTATCAAATCTCTCCCTCTCCCCTCTCCCACCAGTGCTATTAACTACAAACATAAGTAAAAGGTTTAGTACACGAACTTGCTACTGTTCCCAACGTATGTTACACTATAGGAAATAACGGTTTAGCTAACAAAACATCTTTCAAAATCTTCCTAAATAACAAAATGGGCCGGAAAGACAGTGCTTAGTGCCTATTATGAGGTCAATGTATTATTTAACTTAAGATACGACGAGTTCGACAGCTGCTAAATGCATTACAGCAAATGGTGTATGCACAGAACATGTGGTGTAGTTGACGTCTCTTTAATATAAGTAAATAATACAGAACCCCATGACAACTATGCTATACACTGTACCGTATGGACAGACATACTTGTAAAACAGTTACGAGAAAGGAATATCATTTGAACAAAGTGCAGTAATCGTTCAAGCAGTGATAATATTCCATAGTCTCTCTGCTACAGTTTGAAAACGCAGCTGTGCGCGTTCACATACTACCGCTTAATTACGTTAATATCCGCAGGGTAATGAGGTGTCATTGTTTTCTGTGGGCTTGCACAGGCTGTTTACCTCCCATTAAAATTTAAAGGACTGCAATTAAATGGCAATATGCGAACGATCGGAAATGCGCAGATTAAAAATTCGCATAGCAGGAAATTCAAAGCTTTTCATGCATGAGAGAAACTATCATATTTCAAACATCAGGTGTAATTACAACCGACATGCAGCACGACTACTAATAGAGTGTTGTTGCTGCTGTGAGATTTATAGGTATTCCCAGTATCCACCATGCGGTTTAACGCAGAACTGTTTGCATCACCGCTACTAAAATAAGTATTTCTATGGGGAAAAAATCATACTTTAACGTCCCTATTCTTATTGCAATTTCAAATATTTATATCTGAAAATAAACTGACACTGGAGTCACGCGAGTTTCTTCATTCACTGTAATACATACTCTACAAAATAATGTATTCCCAAAAACAGGTTAAAGTTCGCTCCAAAGGTAAATAATATGAAATATATGCATGTCTTACATTGAGAATACATTATGCTTTGTCGACAGGTGATACTCTGCACAAATTGATGAGAAAGCATATGGTTGGTATTACTGACAAATTCAAATAGACAATAGAAAATATCAACTAAACAGCTTTGCTGGAAGTTTAATAACTTTTCTCCAATAAAATTGTCTTTTGTAGCTTCTGTCTTTTGAACTTACGAGGATGGAATAGATTCCAAATATTCTAATTGGAGTTCTGCTATTCACACATACATACAGTTTGAGTCCAGAGGCTCTACTCCCATTAGCCTTGAACCCGTACGAACAAGACCCGGGCCTCCTTCAACCAGGGAGTATCCGAGCTGTCCCAAAGGGCGCTCGGCGTCCTCCGAGGTGCTTTCCATAGGGCAAGACCTAGAGACTAACAAGCGCCCCCCTCTGGTCCTAGGGACACAAGACGGGATGGAAGTGGATACGCCACTTACGCACGTCAACACTCAAGGTCACACATACATACAGAGAGAGAGAGAGAGAGAGAGAGAGAGAGAGAGAGAGAGAGAGAGAGAGAAAATGTCGATTACAATGTTATATAGAGATCAGGGGCGGCTTCTGAGGTAGTGCCGCTGTAGCACCACCTGTATGAAAACGAAAGAAAGAGAAGTTTATAGGAATTGCGCAAAAAAGATTGTTTCTGAGTGTCTGCTCCCTCGTATGAATAGGCGCGTTAAACGCAAGCGCTGTGTCCTGATTATTTTCCGTGGCTTGGTGCCGATTCTAGAACGGCACCGTCTACGCTCATAAGCGTCTGTGTTAAGGGCTAGTATGTCTGCTTATGCACGGCTTCTTATGGGAGAAGGTAGTGTCGAGATTTCTCTGGCGCATAACTTACGCTTTATCCGCTAGAGTGCAGTAAAGCACGGGACTTGAGATACCTGACTCTCTGTCGCGAAATCGTACACGAACACTTCGTATCACATTCTCCATGAATTGTAATATCAAACTTTTACTGTACTCGTTACACCTGTGCGTAACAAGAGTACGGATGTAAGAACTGTCTATTTCCGTTTCCCTGTACGTTATGTTTGGTACAGTATATTATAAAATAGGATGGATTATTGATAAGATTACCTAAATCGTTCGAAATTGGTACGCATAAATTTTAACAACCCTTATTTATTTATTTATTCATTCCTTCATTTATTTATTCACTTATTTATGTATTTATTCATTTATTGCACCACCAATACAATGCCTCCCCAGCCGCCCTTGATAGAGATGCTATTTTTAACTGTTGCATCTCAAAATATTGTTTATGCACACTCACATTTTAAACTTTGAATAGCTTGCAATCTATATAGAAAACGATGTAAGAGCGTTTAACTATCGGGTTTTTCTGTACACAATTTAAAAGTTTCATTGCAGATCATTCTGGCAAGATAAACCGGCATTTAACATCTGATTGGCCATGCTCCACATTCTAATAACGCTTCTCAATAACCTAGAAAAATATTGGCATATTCTCGTAAATAAAATATTCCTAGTTAAGATATAATACACGGGTCATTCAATAATTAGTGTCCACAACGTTTGTGACACTATCATCTAAAAATGATGCAATGTGAGAAAGAAGGGCATTCGAAGTGCATTAATTATGAGTATGGCGTCAACAGGCCTTTTAAAAATATTTGTAAAGGGCTTAGTTTGTCGACTGTTATCGCAGTATTACCGAAAGTTTGTGACAAAGATACCGTGGCTAGGTGGACGCATGCATTTCACAAAGATAGACAGCAAGCTGCAAGTGATGAGGTGCATGTAGACGTATTAAAACGCTGCCAGACACCTCTGATGGACTTGTATTGAACTAGCAAGGGAAGTCGAAAGCCCTCCTGGTCGATTCTTAACAAACTTAAAATGAGGAACATCTGCGTTCAATGTGCTCCACACAATCTTGAACAGGGACACACGTGGCAGAGAATAGAAGTAGTGAGATTGCACTTAGAACGCTATAGACGGAAAGGGGAGTATTATCATAACTTCAAATTAAACTCCGACTCGGTGCTACCATCTAAAATTGAAGAGAGGCACAAAGATTCTCCACGGCCAAAGAAGTATCGGAAAGAACAGGATCCACTTAACGTTGGTTCATAGCTACTTACGACTTTGACTGTTGCATATTACAGCTACTTTCTGAAACACCATTTATGACCAGCTGTGCGTCGTAAACGTCTGCAGCTCCTCAATTCTCATCCAATTGTGCTACATGATGCTGCTCGTTCTCAAATTGTAGCTACTACTTTGGTTAATCTATTTCGCAAATGGAGCCGAGAATTCTGGAACATCCACCATACCCCCCAGATATGAGCCTATGTAATTTTGATTTTTTCCTAAAAAATGAAATTACCTCTTACAGCAATTCGGTTTAGAACCAACAGGCAATTAGCAACTGTAGAACAATCTGTTCGAAGATTAGTACAAGACGCTGTGAGTGGCTGCTGTCGTTTTTCTGAAGTATGGATATAACTTCTGAGCATAGCAAAAATGTGACTATTCCAAAAACGTTTTCTGTCCTGTTAATTCAAATGTTGCCAGTAATTATTGAATGATCCGTGCTGTATGTACTGTCTGCCCACCCCAAGTAGGCTAGCGGGGAATGACGCTGCCACATCCAGCTTATTCCAGTAACTGCAGTAACATGCGGTAAACACGCATACCATTGTTAAATTAATTGGGTTCTAATTGGAGCTTAATTGGAGCTATGAGTTGTGTTATCCTCAGGTGAATGGTTGTAGGAAAAGGATTTTGGTGGTTGTTGGCTACTCAGTTGTATTAATAATACTTTGTTGTAGAATTATGTGGTTTAATTCTTGAATCTATGTTTGCTTATCGACTTGGATCGGTGACCACCTGTTAGTAAAATTCCTAACATTTCAGACTTCGAAATCTTCGCTTCTCTTCTCTTCTTAATGCACATGAACACGTCCTTCCTGTCGTAGTATCAACTTGTAAGTAAAGTTTTTCTTACTTCACCATTCAGTTCGAACCTTATTCTGATCCCCTCTCTAACTTTATCACATGACCAAACTAGCTCACCCTTCTCAAATGTTACATTATTATTGGTTTCTCATTTTATTTCGAATTTTTGCATTGGTTTGCAGAACTCATGACTCACTGACGTTCCGCCCACCCTGAGTTGGGGAACGCCTACCCTGAGTTGTTTGTAACGGTATACATCGTTATCAAATCAGCGAAGTAAATCTCTTTAGCGTTCATGCTCAACTGCATTTTGGAAATCCTTTGTCCCAAAACATTCCTGGCTGAAAGAATACAATAGTTCTCAGACATTGAAGTTTTACTGGAACAAAGAAGGTAACGGCTCTTCTTTCCTGTCTCTCCGACGTGTACAGATGTTTACAAGAATATCTTTTCTTTCTTGTCCGGATGCTAGTATATATGTTATGTTAAATTCTATTCTTCCCTTCTTATTCTTTAAGTCAACTGCTATTTTAATCATTATTTTATTCATTCTAATTTCATATTATTATAACAAGATTGTTATATCAGTTTAGCAAAGCATTTCTATTAATGTATCTCCTTTTTTAATTATCTGACTTCGATTAATTCGCCGCCTCCTAATCGCTGCCTGATACTGCGGTTACAAACAGGTATTATGATTGGGTGAGTTATGCGACAACACTGTGAACCTAGCATCCTTATCATATCCGGATGGCGAGCATAAACACAGCAAAAGCGTAAGACTTGAAGCTTTCATGGCGAGCGTTATTAATCAAGGCTCCGCGTATCAGGTTTATGAACGTCGAGCTTTCGGCCATGGAGTCTACAATGACCGAAAGCTCGACATTCATAAACCTGACAAGGTTGATCATCCACGAAGCCTTGATTAACAGCAAAAGTGATCGTTACACATTCCTCTGCCTTGCCTTCTCGTTTTGGCAGACACAGTACAAGTCCGATTACTGTTCAAATAAAATGTTTAACATCATTATTACGACTACGTCACTAATATTACGGACAAATATAGTTGAAACATATCTAACCTCCAATCTGCCTACAATGTAAAACACAACTCACCTTAAGCACGTTAGCACCTTGTACCAACTTTGCAACCAATGGCAATAGAATATAAAATAACTTGATGACAATTACTTCACCACCTAACTCCTCACTTAGCTGCCTCAAGTTAATTCAATTCTTAAAACGCATACAGATGATACAATGTTTTGTTTTAAATCTAATGTTTAACATCAAAATAAATTGCAGTCAGAATATGCCTTCAGGTTAATGCTACTGTACAAAGTTAAGGATTATTCAGATATTAGATACAAAGAATGAAAGGACAAAAAGAAAGTATTACAAATACAGGATCCAAAGTCAGTCTTCTAGAATAAAACTCTTGTATGACGCACGAGGCAAACTATGCGAAAACAAATGTAAATACAAGTTCATTAATGTGTATTGAGTTTGTAATCTTTGTGCTACTTTCGCCACAGCCTATCGACATTTCCAGATGTTTCGACGTCCCTCATCGTGCATAAATGCATGTACATAGCAAACACGTGCGCTATCAAACCAGACCATTTTCTTACTCCCTTCTTTTCTTAAGCCGAGCCCAAAAGGGTACCTCGAAAGACACTTTTAAGGCCATTAAGCTCGATAAGCGCCCCAGCTTTAAATAAGTAAACCTGAGCCCTTTATTGTAATGCAGGGGGCGTAACGGTGTCCAATGAGGCAGTAATGGAGATGAACATGTGGTCCCTCACACACTAGCATTCCAAGCGAGTAGGGGTAATTTGCGCATATTTTCTCCTCGTCTTAGTTTACCCTCTCGGGCGCGGGAAGGAGAGGGATGCCAGTAATGAGGATAAGTGACCGGAGGAAAGATAACGACACACTAGAGACCTCTACCTCCGGAACACGTTCCGCAACTTTTCTTCTTTGCTGCAGTCTTCTTCACAAAAAGAAAGAAGACGGTCGGTCTGGAGTAAGGCTGGGGAAGTGTCTCGTCTATGTAAATTCTTGTGCTGCTTCTGCTGCAGTTACCTTTCTCCTCTCATTAGGGAAGCCGCCACGACGCAGACGTTCCAGTAGAATGTATGTGTGGCCCTATATGATTTATGCCACAAAGAGCGTCGCAAAGATTAGTTGCATGTCATGAAATTTTAGCTCATTTTGGGCGAGAGCTTTGTTAGATTTCAGCACCTCCTGTGCAAGAGCTTGCGCTGGGGTAGCGGAAGACAGAGTAGCGTCACTTAATTCTCAATTACACCTATACCTTTAGTATTATCTCGAAAATTACTCAAGCTTCAAGTAATGTACAGCTGTGATCCAATTTAGACCCTAATACAAAATAAACTTAGAATATATCATCTCAGTTACTGTGTTGCCCCCTTCCATGCTGAAGTAAACAAAACCAGAAAGTAAATTAGGTATCACCACCATCGTATGAGGCGGTTTTACGTTATGGCCTGACTAGTGCAATTCGTTTCAAAACAATGATACATGACGAAAACGGTTGCTCCTGTTAAACACAGTGGAGGGATATCTCCAAGTGTATTTGTCGGAGAGGGACGACACTGAACCATTCAATCGGTGCCAGGAACCGAAGTGATCATTCAACAGTTCCAAAACGTGCGGTTTGCCGCAAGACAAACTGCTTATCGCTGGCTTTCGTATATCACTGGAGTGTTAAGGTAACTTTTTCAGAAGATGGCGCGGCGCGTATTACTATTTAAATGACCGTTATACAATATACTACATTTTTGTGCACCTTTAGGAGAATCTAAGAGCATTAATGTACTCAGTAACTGCAATACTTCACACACAACCACACCTCTTAACCATGAAGAGTCGATCTCTGCACCGTCAATATAAAGAGGCCAGTGACGGAAGTTGTGAGTTCTTATATTTTATGACGCCTATGTAACTTTTCTAACAAAAACCTGGGATCCACGCCCACCACCACCACAGACATGTCAATGCAGTTTTCGGAACTTTCCCTGAACAGAGATGCCACGTCAGTCAAATTTGCTGCGTTATCTATTTTATTCATTGTACTTCCTTCATTTAGTACCTCAATGTCAAACTTAAGAGAAGAACAGTTCTTTCGGTTTCCGTTTCAGTATACAGAGTAAAACACCATTTATTTATTAATGCCATTTAATTTGGTAGATATCAGACAAACAAACTGTATGAAATTATGATTAATTGAAAGCGATTCCATGAGCTTTGTTACCCGCCGTTCCTTTTTTTTTTTTCAAGATAAGGGAAAACTCCGAAAAATGCTCTTAGCCGGGCAACTCTTTAACCGGATTCGAGCTCAGAGCCTTTTCAATGGCACTTTTTGGTGGCGAACTCTCTACTACCACATCACAGAGGCGGCCTAGGGACCATATTTATAAAAACGTACTTGCCATCGGGGTGAACTTTACAAGCAACGCTGCAGTATATCACCCACAAATGTGAAAAAAAAAAAAAAGAATACGCTGGGTCAATTTTTAATATCTGAACGTTCTAATATTGTACTATTTAAGTGTTAGTGAGGAATTTATTTTTTAAGCCGCATGTTAATAATAATACAGTGGTATAACTTATCAGATCTTAAGGTAAATTAGGTTTTTCTAATTTTATATGCTTCTGCATCCAGATATGTACAGAGAATAACCAACCAAAAGTCTGTAACTTTACGACATAAGGGTCGGTAAAGCTACAGTGGTAAGCGAAATTTTCAACTTAAACTTTTAAACAAACGTTGATAACAATCGCGCCGTGGCGTAGAGGGCTGGAGCGCTTTCTCTGGTTCCCTGCCACGGTACGCGCCCGTATTGATTCCACTATGGAGGTAAAATGCATTTGAGGAGCTGCAATAGGTAGCGAATTTACGGTCTATGAAAATCAACTTTCCGGTTGGGATGCCGAGATGCTGAACACAGCTGTTCCCTGTATCGGTTACATAATCAGCCGTCTCTACCACGTGGATTATTTATTTATATTGATGACAATAGAAGTAACACGCAATATTATACATTTGTTACTTAATCTTCATCCAACTACGTACTTCTTCAGGGGTGGCCAATTTCTCAAAGAAGCAAACGGTATAAACTTCTGTGAGCAGCGACCAATTTTCAATTAAAGGCCACGACACCACTTCTAATGAGGCCAACATTTCTTATTTAACACGATTTTAACAACATGAATACAAACCTTCTAACCTTAGATAGGTTAGCTATTAGTTTACACTAAGTATGTCAGCGTAGTACGTTAATTTTTCTGAACTGGAACGAAATGTCTATTATTTTCCTGTCGTTGCCTCTGAGGCAACGCAAGGTCAAAACTTTCCTCTCGGATAACAAAAGTATTCACCATATTGACAAAAGTCGAGCACAGCGAAGGGATGTGTACAAATGTCAGTCCTTAATTGGCGACTTGATATGTGTCCTTTCTCAGCCGGGGGATGTATTATTTCTGTAGGCGTGAAGGGCTGTGCCGTATCCAGCAAACTTAATGACAAGTTGAAGGGAGGGTACATTATACGCAAACAGTGTGGGGATGAAAGCAGGTGGGATTTCAAATTAGGCTCGTCTGACAAAATAATGCTCCGAGCTAGAGATACAAAGGAATTCCCTGGACTTATTTAACAAATCACTAAACTTCAGAGATTCCCTCAACGCTCGCTCCCCATCATCTGGTTAGCGAATCAAACGTCACCCATAGCTTCGCCAGGGAATTCAAATTGATGGATTACACCTAAGCCAGGTTACAAATTAGCCCTCTCCCTGGAGAATCCTGCACATCACAATGGGTCCGGCAAATTACTTTCGCTGATTCAGTCTTGAGTAAGCTCTCGCTGAAGATAAAGGTTTCTGAATTCAAATTCCTTACCACTAGAGAATGTTTAGGAAGTAAGAAATAAACCTCCCAGGATTACTAATCCATATGAGACTGCAGAAAGGAATTTCGACATTTCCAGACTTCAGTACATACTCTGATGTATGCGAAAATAACAAGAGGCATCTCCAAATCAATAACTACAGTTTCTATACTCCCCTCACCGAGAGCATCGGAAGTCCTCAGTCTAGTGTACGATTTTATAATAGCTTCTTTAGTGCCAGAAAAGTTCTCGAATACATCAGTTAGTAAAATCAATTCAACTTCATTTACATCAAACAAGTCTGCTTGTAGTACGCCATTACCACAGCGCCTGTATTACTAGCATTAGGATAAAGTGGTGATCCAGTTGACTTTCTGCTGGATTGTCCATACCGTCAAAAGATACACGTTTTATCCTAAAACCCAAATGTAAACCACTATCACTGCTTTTGCCGACAGCGAAATCTGCTCCAAAACACGGAAAATTACATCAAGATGCAACTGAAAGAACAGCACCCAACACATATGGCCAAGATATAAATTCCCAATTTGCCTTTGGGAAACGGCCTCTTCCATATCAATAGGACCTGGATTTGACAATGCTGGTTAGCTATTTCGGGAAATATTAATCTAGATGTAGAGCCAGACTGGACAATTCAATATCATGGTTCTTCCGGTTCAAATCCCGGCTATGCCATTAAATTTTTCAGTTTGACTCCACCTTTCCATACTTCGTCCTACCTACACACGCCCAGTGTGAAAGACAATTAATCATCCAAGTTTACTGTCGTACTGGCTAGGTACACTGTGTTTGCCGCGTTTCTCTCTATCATGGTCCACCTGTTGCGGAAGGTCACTTTTCAATTCGTATGCTCAACGGGTTCTCTGTCGACTTCCCTACGTCCAATTCCTGTCTGTGTCCGTACTCTTTGGTCTTGTCTGATAGCTTATCCTACAAATCTTCCTTTAAGGAACTATCTTATGGTCGCATCTTATCAGTGTGATATCTAAGATTTTCTTTTCCGTTTTCCTTTAGTGGTCATCTATTACTACGATGTACATATGGTTACTGACGAATAATTCTTTATACACGATCCCTCGAACTTACTAGAACACTTTTCCACTTGTCTCCCCCAATCTACCTAAGATGATATATGTCCAAGTACGTTAGACTGCAAGATAAGTAACTTTTTAGAACAATCATGGCAAAACCAAGATATAGACGTAAATACTATGTAAAAATATACCTACGGACTATAACTATAAATAAAAAAAAAAAATAAACCAATTACAAACAACTATGGAAGACGAACCACATATTAATACTGCTACTGAATATGAAATATAAAGCAGAGATATATACTATAAAAGCTTACAAAAGCCAGGGGTAGACTCTCTACCTTAAGTAGAGAGAGAGAGAGAGAGAGAGAGAGAGAGAGAGAGAGAGAGAGAGAGAGAGAGAGAGAGAGAGAGAGAGAGAGAGAGAGAGAGAGAGTGTGTGTAAATGTGCGTGCGCGTCAACAGATCACTAAAAATGACTAGTCGGTTAGAGAACCAAACTTTTTGGTTTAGCATCCTCCAAGGATGCGGCACCAAGATTTTCAAGAAAATTTCCCCTACTCACACATGGAACATTTTTTATTGTTAAAAAAGCGACATACCTTTTTATTTAAACACCATATGTTATTTTCCTGACAGGTGAAATATATCTTGAATATAGGTGAATATATCTTGAGGTTCTCTTCACTGAGGAATGTTTGCATAAACTTGATATAACTTCAAGCTTCAAATTAAATTGAAATTAAATGCAGATCTCATTACAACGCACAGGCCAATTTTTGTAATATTAAACATTTCCGAGATATTTGATCATGGTTTTAATTTTCTAATGCCTTATATGTTTAGATGACTGAAGCAAAGATTTATTATCCTAATGTCATCCAAATTCTCTGTCAGCAACTCCTAATTAAAATGTTGACTTTCACTTCTGCACCTTATATTTCTTCTAATACCTAACAATAAAATACGCAATGACCCATTTCTGCTGTTTTCTCAGATGACATATGAATTAGATTAAGTTTCCCTAAGAATAGTAGAAAGCGACAGTGGTCAGAAGTTATGTAAATTTAATAAATCCAATTGTTTCTCTTAAATTAAATCTCGTCACAATTTTGCCAAGTGTCTATGTGCCCGAGTTCCTCGCTTACATCAGATACACTAAATATGTTTATGAACGTATCATGAGATGTCAATCAACAGGGCACAATCTATGTTGCACTCTCCGACTCAGGCGCCAAGCACGTTCCACCCTCGTTACTGCTCCCCACTTGTGACGCCCAATGTGGGGGTTGCAGCGGTAGCCCTTGGCTGTTGTGTCACGGTACTTTACATGTTATCGTCTAAGACTGTTGGAATTAAATGGTAACGTGCATAAGAGCATATACACTGCAAAACATTCTTACAGAATCTAGCAGATTCGATGCCAATAGCATGTTTTACTGGTGGTACTTTGCTTTTACAAAGTAGAGCTTTAGCAGAAATAAGAATGATTATGTACTCGGAAGCCAAAGATCCTCTATTTGGGTTCCGAATGTAAATTAAATGTCCAGTTTTAACCCAAATTCGATATTCTGTAATGTAAACAAACTTACAAAAACTTAAGTCTAGGACGTTTTTAGATGCATTAAAGTCTCTTTTGGCATTGCTAATGAAAAGAACCACAGAGAAACTATAATTCATATAGAGTTCACATATTTGTTACGAGTATTATTGGCCGACTCGTAAGATGAGCTACTTCTAGTTGACAAATCTTTGAGGACCAATTGTGGAAAATCACGGTTTGGCAAGAACAAAAAGAAATCTATCTTGGATTACTTATTTTTTGCCCCTCCTTCATGTCGCTTGGAGACGATGGAAAAGACAGATGTTACGGAACAGTGATCTGGTAGGAAGCAACGGCCTGAAAAGATTTACTGCCGCCCCGAGCAACCAAAGAAACGATGAGAAAACATTTCTTTCTTCACTGAACTCCCATCTCTCCAAGGGTAGTACGGTTCTCTTTACCCATCAACCGTGTAGTCACCTCATTACACTCTGTACACAACCAAACGTTTACTATCCGCCCCGTCCGACTTGGGACAACCTTATCTAAAACCTTAGCATTAACTACATCACCGTTCTTTGGTTATATTGGGTACCAAACGGTGAGGAACGTGTAGGTCGCCTGAGAACACATCCGGGAGTAGAAAAAGCGGTCCATATAGAAACGGCATTTCTTTAGGATTGAATAACTACGCAAATGGGGGCTGCGGTAACGATGACTCGTGGATTCGAGTCCCGCGGCCAACCTGAGCCACTAGACTAACGCTGGAAATGTTTATTGAATCTCCTCAATCTTACTTCAACTTCCATCCTGTTTGACTGTTTCAAGGTATCTTCAATAGATCACACCTCATTGTATTTAATAGTAAATCTGTCATCTACTTCCCTACTTAGGTCCTGGTTCGTCTGGCTTAACCTGAAACATGACCTACTCAGCGCTACCCCTCCCCGTGACAAACGAAGGATGACAAATTTCGTTAGCACACTGCCACTGCTATTCGCGACTGCCTACTGCCCTCCACAGGAGAGATAGTCTCCGACGCCTGAGACACATCGGGGTTGGCGAAGGTTCCCACACCCTCCCTGGACAGATTTATGACACCCCATGTCACTACAGTTACAGACCATTCAAAAAACATTCTGACGGCTTCTACTTTTGTGAATGAATCTTCCCGGTTTTAGTGTAAAGAGTGAATAGGGCGCATGTTTTGTAAGGACCTGCTCCTTGTGTAGCAAGCGTTCTCTGCCACACATTCGCTGTCCTTGTCCCACTGTGTAACGCAGCACATACCTTCCAGGGACGTTCTTCGCGTTGCTGGATTGTAGACTTCGACAGGTGCTCCAACCAATGCAAGGCTAACTTATTTACAAACAATGATTTATATTGATAGTTAAATTTGATAATAATGGAAATATGGCATCAAAACCGATCTCGTACGTCATAATTAAAAGAAACAATAATAAGTTTAAACGGATAAATGGATATACCCTATCTCTGTATCATTGTGATGTCAATGCTTTCGAGCTAATGTGAATACAAATCAAAGTAGATGTGACGAAACATGTGACATCAAAGAGCCAGATCTTTCAGAACGCAGTATATCCTTTTTCTTTTTTCTTATTTAACCGTTTTTTTTCATTATTTCCGTTTATTTTCGTATCTGTTTTCCTTAGTTTCACACATATTCACTATACACATAACCACTGTTACAAAATTGTATGTGGCGAACGAGTTCTACGTTGCGGCGCCAATTTGAAACTAAAATGTTTCTGGGTGCACACAATTCCACGTTGCGGACGCCAATTTGAAGCAATAATTTAATGGCGAGCAAATAAGTCGGCGAGCAATGAGGTTTCTCTCAGGGTATACGTGGATAGGTGTGAGAAGGAGATTTTAACAACACTGGAATGCCCGTTTCCAACTTATTTATTTACTGCTTCTTCTTTTCAAACATCGAAATGAAAGTTGCCGACCGAGGGTTAAGAATCTCGGTTTAGAGTTACTGAATGCAAATTGTTTATTACTCGATAAATTTTGATGACCCGACAAATATTCAAGACAGAACAAGTTGACCGCTCTAATAGGCTTCACGCCTCAGACTCTTCTCATCGGCCTGACGCCGAAGACTCCTCTGATCGGCTTCAAGCCGAAGACTGCCCTGCCTCACCACAGCTGCGCGTGTGTGTATATCTAACTTTCACTCTCAGGAAGCTCCTTTTCAACCAAAATCCCTTTGTGGCTGTTTTGTCGCCATTGTAAATGATCCAAAGAATTTCTTATTCATACTAGTCAAGTGGGCTAAGGACACTGCTTTTGTTACAACACTTTCCCCCAACTCAACTGGCCTTGCCCTTGTCGTAACAAAGAACCAACATTCCTTTGACATCCATCATGAATCTTTACTTCTTGCAAACCTTAATTTCGGTATCACCACCCATGCCCAAGGCGGAACTCAAACCCGCGACCCTGTACGCGGCGGAACGCTTGAGACATACGCTTTAGCGACCATGGATACTTGGGCCGGCCTTTGGACATGTGAAGAGGGTAGAAGCAATGATCTGGGAGTAAGGACTATTTGATAATATGTTGGACAATTTCATCATAAATTTACAGGAAAGTGGCTGAATCGAACAATAACTTTGAAGACTGCAGATGTAATCCAGTTTCCGATGACTGGAGCATATTAGCAGCTTGTCGGGACTCTCCAAGAAATCTCTAATGGAACGTATATCTACCAGTAGTCGTTAAAGAGCTGTAATTTAAGGTACTAACACGATAGCTACAATATAATCACGCGGAGTCAATCACAATGTTACGTGGAAGTGATGCAATATGAAACTGTGCAGTCATGGTTCATGCACTATAGTTGCTCTCATCACCTCATAATATGGGCGAACCTAAACACGTGTCAATAAGCTACGCTCTGAGACCTACCTGCTCTTAATATTAATAGTCCGTTTATTTAACAACGCTCTTGACCAGCACGAAATTTACGCCCCGTTCTGAATTACATTTTAGCATACTATTCTGCAGGAAAGCTTCTACAGATGTTTTAACATGAGAGCATAAGTGTTCACGGGAGTAAACAGTTTATTTCGATTATGAAGGTAGGAAAGGAAAACGATGTTTTCAAAGCTGCGCCATTCCATTCCCCCTCTTACAGTTATTAACAATGACTGTACACAGGATAAATGTCTAAAAAAAAGTCCAAGAGTGTTTATAGCGGAGCACTGCTGTGGATTAGTAAGGTGATAAGGAGGGAAATTTAATTTTCAGCGCTCTTATTTCAATTTAACGGGATGAGCAACTTGCTCGCATATGGCGTGCGTGTAAATCTATGTCACCAAGGTGATGGCACGACGTTATCGGAAAGTTCTTCTGAGCTTAGCATCGCCAAGCATACACCAGATTACAAAAGTGTTGCCACAATTTAATGCCGGGGATACACCGATGGCATTTTTACTACAGGAAGATTTCTCTGTTGCAAATTTCTAAGATGTTGGTTCAGTTTTCGAAAAAAAGTACTGTTTACGGTGTTAGCTCTAAGATTTTGAGGAATAAGTGAATATCATTTTACAAAAATAAATGTTAACTAGGATTTTGTCCAGTTATACCAAATCTGTTAGGTATTCTCAATTTCACATTATACTTCAGTTATATGTGCTTGTTGTAGCTATAATAAATAAACAAGTAACGCCTGAAAATGTGGACCAGTGAGAGATTTCATAGCCTACAGGTTCGAACAGTTTATCTTAAAGATGTATTGAAACGTTAATCCCCCCACTTTTAATGAACCTGATATACATTTATTTTGTGTTTTAATTTTCCCCTAGATCCAAAGAAATATCAGATTTACTTTATTCCTATCTCTTAATGCTCCTATTAGCATGTACCTATCCAAAGTAATGCCCCATTGAAGTTTGGTTGGGTATTATGGTTCGTTTCCACAGGTTGAGAACTGTTGGTTTGTGAGCGAAAGTCACGTGGATAAATTATACATGGCTTCCCTCTTGACTCCAACATTGATCTGTTTTCAATCCGGAGCAGAGTCAGGGGACACTATACTTAACAGCTAATGAAGCTACACTTCAGCTGAATCTGGAGAGGCAATTCAACTGCGAGACTCAAGCATTCCAACCTGGTAATGACAGTTTTTCGCTTCCTGGAAAGATGAGAACGTTTCACACCGTACCGAGGTGGTATAAAGATAAGCAATATTCCACACTAAATATACCATCTCTATTTAACTTTTTAATTAATAGCATATTGTTTGCATTACATTTAATGGCAAACATACCTACCGTTTAGAATATTCACTTGTTTACGTCCAAAACTCCAAAGAAGGAATATATCTGAAGTTTCGGGAGGGTTAAGTTAAAAAATGATTTTTTTTTTTCAAATACGCCTAAAAACAAAACTTTTTGTAGATTACTACATACAAAAATACTTATTACCAACAGGAGTTTCTATTAAATCCAGAAGAAAGGATATAAAGTTGAACTGTTCAACCATCCCTCATGAGAGTATTCATCAGTCTTGTTTACCTCCCTCTTAGCAACTCTAGACCGATAGTTCTTTAGTAAGACAATATGTTTGTCTTCTCTGAATAAGTAGCAAAATTCAAAATATGGCACGTGTGCTTAATGAAGCACACAGGTCACAGGTCCGGTCTTCGGTAACGTCAGCATAAGGTCAACCAA
The DNA here is from genome assembly GCA_030765055.1 of Mantis religiosa. Classification (NCBI taxonomy): domain Eukaryota; kingdom Metazoa; phylum Arthropoda; class Insecta; order Mantodea; family Mantidae; genus Mantis; species Mantis religiosa. Next base: position 77,661,452 of record CM060958.1, read on the forward strand.
TTTCCAAAGGCAGGATAATTAAGAAAAAATGTGTCCTCAAATGAAAGAGTACCTCGATCGGATACCGGCGTTACTATGGCGTTACAATGAAAAAAAGAAACCCTTGCTGTTTATGGGTATTTCATTTTAAGACTTTATCTAGACCATTGAACAACAAGTGCTGATCCACCTGATGAAGAGAATGTACAAGTTGAAACTGAAGTCATTGCCGATTCTCTCATCAGTGAAGGCCCTAATTATTTGCTCAATTTGTTGGTATTGTCATACAGTGGCTGTTGCGGAAGAATATCGAAAGGTCGGCGAGGGCAGTCAGAACAGTAAAAAGATAAGACGCGCGCTCTCCCTGTGTAAAGACTTAGGGAGCGTTCTCTCGAAGAATCTCGCGGAGCGAGTGGGCGTCTGAAAGCGTTCTGCGAGCGACCAGATTGAACACGTATGGTATAAGACTTCTCAGCGAGTAAAGTAAGAGGGGGCTAAGCGAACTTTGCGCGAAAATTTAATTGGATCATTAAAAAGTGACAGCGAAAACTGGATGAAGTGAAAGTTATGATAAACTGCACTCAAAGTTACAGCACTTTAGCTACAAGTAAACTAAGTGCAGTGGTTAGAGAGTTGGCACAGCACTAAACTGCGCAAACAATAAGATGGTTTAGCTTGTATACAAAATTGAAATTTAATGAGTGTTAAGTATATAAACTGTGCAACAAGTACTCCAAATGCGAGTACTCTCTTCTCGTGAGAGCTATTCTGCTTAATATTAAAATAAATAATGCCCAAATGTGCCGCTGTTAAATAATTGTCTTATTATAAATACAAATAAAATATAAACCTTTACCCAGTTCCATCAACTTCAAATTAACGAAGTTATGCTATATATTTCTATTTCACATAAAACACTAGTCATAAACTTGCTGCCGTTCGATGTAGTTTTGTTCCTTCTGAACTTGATTCCGCCGGAAATACACTGCTCTCTGCGAAGACATAAAGAATCTAATATTAGCTTTCCATTGTTGCCCTTCCGCTAAAATTAGGACACAACTGCAAATTTGCCATCGATCGCCGTCAGTAGAATGAAAAGGAATGCGTTAGAGCTGGGACTAATGGCTCGGAAGGTTCAAACAAACGCCATATATCCGTGACCACAGAAGATATCCCTCCAAAAAAAGAGAAAAAGAAAGAGGGAAAAGAGGGATTTGCCGTTAAGCCCGCGCCCGAATTACTCTTTGACATGCTACGCGATATCGTCATAGCACGCGATGAAGCGAAATACCGATCATCTACCTACCTAACGTTCATAGAAAACTTGCGTGTGGTACTGACAAAAAAAACTTGCCAATCGCATTGGTATGCAACAAGCAGCACACCATTTCCGTTGGGAAGGAACGGAACTCTGTTGATATCGTCACGAGAGACAAAGGGGGGACTCCTTCAAATGATTTATACGCGCCATGGACTTTTCCATATAGTGACACACTTCCGTAATGGCTTCTAAACCGCAAGCGCTGCTTGCTTGCCTGCCTGTTGCACCTTTTGGAGCGTCCTTCAGATAACGCTACCCCAAAATAATGTGCTACCTGCAGAATTATAAGCAACTGTCGCTCGTGATTGATGATACAACTATTTGTTCATCACGTGGATAAAATTATGTTCTGCATGTGACTCTATCCATTTTGGACATTTGTGTGTGATTTTTTCATCTGTATATCCCTTTTCAAATAAAGTAGTCCATTCTACGAAAAAAATTGAACATCAAGCCTTCAATCAGTGGCGGCTGGTGGGTTAAATTATTGGTGGTGCACAAATGAAAAATAAAATACAGAGTAGTAATGACTCACCTATTTATACAGATTCCCTGCTGTACTCTCCTTACACCTGGCGAATCTATCGATAACTTTTGCGTTGAAGTCGCTGATTTTCATAACAAAATCTCTCTCAATTGAAAGCATTACTAATGCTGTCAATGGGTCCTGTGATATTGTGTTCCTAAGGAAAGTTTTTATTCTTTTTAAAGTTGAGAAACAGCATTCTGCTTCAGCGGTAGACATTGGGATAGTTAACAGTGCTCGGAGTAGTTTGACATATTCGCTGAATGTAGCACACACATTTTTTTCCTTACTGAAGTCCATCAAGCACAAAGCGCCGGACATTCCACGAAATTCCTCTCGACTGTAAATTACAGTCAGTTCTCTACGAATTTTTGTTCCAATGATAAAAGGATAGAACCTTATTGTTTCTCTAAGGGAATCCTCTGGAAATGTCTTAGAAATTTTCTTGATGAAACAAAGTTGAGGCTACCAGATGCCCCGTGAAGCTAAAACTGTCCTTTGCTTCTCTAAGAATGTCACATACTTCAAGAGCTTCTCTTCTTTTCACATCATGATCTTCTATTCTTCTCCTCTTACTTGCAGTTTCTTCGTGTTCCTCGATATCCACGCTATTTCTTACCTTTTGCACATCCCTTTCAAATGCGTTTAGCTGGGCGATGGCAAATGTTGCATTGCAGTCTCGTTTCTGCAGCTGATTGTACAAAATGTCCACATGTGGCATGATCTTGTAGAAGAAAGACAGCCAGAATACAAAATTATAATCTTTCAAAGTGACCATAAATCCAGAAGCCTGAACAAGTGTGGCATTGTTGTTTAACAGAGCTCTCTTCTGAATAACCTCCATGCATTTAATTAAATTCTCTCTGTGCTCGAAAAGCAGAGCTAAGCCTGAAGGTCACGCTATAGCCGTTGCTAAGAGTAGGAGGAGCTAGGTTTATAAACCTCCATTTAAGCAATGTATAAGAAGCCCCTCCCATCTCTTCACCTTACCGCAACCCCCTCAGAGAGCCTACATTTGTGTGAAATCTTAGGTTAACTCTTCGCTGCAAACCTGCGGCTCCTACAGCTAATCACTGTTCATTGACTTCTGCGGTCATGGGCAGCTACAGACGATAAGCGTAATTGAAACATGTTTCTATATAAAACAATGCAAACAAGTACAGCTTTAATGTGCAAAATGCACCTGTTGTATATTCAGAATCAGTGGGTGTAGCGCAAACCTGCAACCTTATGGAGGAACCGCCCCTGCCTTCAATGCGAGGGCATATTTTGAGAATTGCGAATATTTAATGTGTAGCTATAAAATGTAAAGCCTTGGTATTGAAATCAGTGCATCTAAATCCAAGAGTTTCAAGATATCAACATCTACCCGAGCATTGATCTTGAAAAATGTATATATAATTAATATAAGGCACATTTTTTTAAAATGATGATTTTATGTAATGCACGTCTACTTTTAAGAGCATGAAATAAATCGGCTGCACTAATCCTCGAAGTTTCATGCTAGAAGAACAATGAAATAGCTCAAAATTTACTTGTACCTAGGAATTAGCACGCTCGTTTCGTCCAACCTCAAACGTTTCATCTAGCCGATGTAGGTAAAATATCGGCTTGACAAAGCAGCGCCATTTCCCTTTACGTGGCAACTAAAAGGCATCGGTTTCTTTAGATAAAGAGCCTGGTGACAATAAAATAAAATTTAAAAACGTAGTGATACATAAGACATCTTGATATTATCCCAAAGTAACGCATTAACAAAATGTGACCGATAAAGACCACTGAAGAAAGGAGGGCGGGCACTTATGGTGCTAGTCTTTTCCAAAATACTAACTTGGGACATTGAAATATCCAGAGCTCCAGAACGTTTGAAATGGAGAAACATTCAGGTGCTTATGGTCAACTGCCGATAGCACTTCCTATGTTTATGCTGGAAGGGCGCTCTACTTATCTGTTTATCGTTCCGGCTGCCCCATACGAGCATCCCGATAACCTTGGGCTACAGCCGCTGCGTCACAATATTATAACAGCCAGCAGGTCAACATTTGACGAATTTCTAACGAACACGTTTTGGCGTGAGTTTATTTATGCTCACATACGCAAGCTAAAGCTAACTGCGGCATTTGCTTCACTTTTGTTTTCGGGAGTCCAGAGTGCAATAACGACAGATAATATGTGAAGCATGCATGGTATTTGTTTTCCAAATCAATAGAATCAGCGCAGTAAAGGAGTTCTTTTCAGCTTATTTATCTACAAACTGCAGCTGCTGGTTTCAGCCATGGAATTTCAAAGGCAGCCTATAGTTACCCATTTCTTATTTTCACTACTAGGTACTTACAGTAGATATAACGAGTAGTCAGCATTCAGCATGTTTATTTAACAAAAAGGAAGGGCGACCGTCGCACAGGTGGCCCGGATCTTTTCATCGGACTCAACATCCGCAACGTGACTAGCCGATACTCATTGAAGAGATGACACAATCGGTCATCGACTTCTCAAGACCGATTTCTTAAAGCCTACAACCTCACTATGCATTCAATAGTATAGCTTTCTCTATCACTAATGCAAATTAACTGTATGCCCTTCCCAAAAAATATCGAAATATAAACAATTGGACAGAAATAAAAAGGTTTCCCTTGAAAAAAAGGAAGACAACACTGGTGTAAAACTCGCATTACTAAAATTAAGCAGCGAGGAAAAGAGCAGTACTAGTATCCTCGCCCCTGCTCAACTCTGAAATAGCGATCTGGGGGTTTTTCCCCCCTCGGACCCTTAGCACTCGTGGTACCTCTGACGTTACTAGAGGAACCTCGGGCCGAACATTCGAGCCCCTCACTGATAGGGAGTTGTTCAGATTGGGTTGGACTCGAGGGGGCAGTGGTTCCCGATACCCGTGGGAGATCGGGTACGTCTCCGGACGGGGTTGAGGGAAGCCATTAATATTCCCGCGTACTAGCTAGCGTAGCTAGTAGGTGTGTTAGATCACCAGGAGGCCCCACCGAGGTCACACCTGTCATCCGCGAGAGGGCACGATCAATGTACGACAAAATCCAAAATCACAACCCTTTAGTGAACTCCCTAGGCAGGTATGACCAGAGGGAACAAATACGATTGCCATCCTTCAAACTACCAAGAGAGGTCTTGGGGCCCCTTGGTTAACCCAAGACAAACCCCAGATGTCTCTAGGACCCATATTTACGCCTGATGGATCAAGCGATATGCAACCCGTAACCAAAACGGAGCAAAACCTTTAAATCGTGTCTCCCAAAACGGGGGAACGCATAAGTGCAGCTGTCTTTTGAAAGCGGCTAGCTACTGCGGCTTAAAGACACCCGGACGGGGAGAAGCCCCGCCCGACTAGGACTACCTCTGGACCTCACATCGGTAGCCTTCCCATTTTGGAACTGTCGCGCGTAAGTGGCGTATCCACTTCCATCCCGTCTTGTGTCGGTAACTCCCTGGTCAAAGGAGGCCCGAGTCCTTGGTCCTACGGGTCCAGGACTAATGGGAGTAGAACCTCTGGCATTAACTGTAATTTACGTCCTCCAACGTTAACTGTAATTTACGTCCTCCAACGTTAAGTCATATCGGACGATGAATGGAATGTGTGAAATGATGCTCAAATGAACCTGAGGTCCATGGAGCTTATAGTTACCCGACATTCGTCTTTCAGGATAAGGGAAAGCCCCGGAAAAAACTTATCCAGGTAACCCACCCTGACCAAGGTTCGAACTCGGGACCTCTTGAACGTGAGGCAGACACCACGCTACCGAGGCAAGCGTAGCGATCTGGTTTCTAAATCAATGTGATATGAATTTACTCTAGCATTTGGTGTTCTGTGACTATAGTAACTAACCTTCATTGATGCCAGTTGAACTTTCAAAAGAACCAACATCAGAAAGTTTTAGTGAATTTATATATATATATATATATATATATATATATATATATTAATTTGTATAATACTTATTGCTTCACTGTAACTAGCTTCATTTTCTACGTAAACATTTTAAATGTTCACTGCACGAGTACATTTTCCCCGTCTGCATATAAAAACATCGCAGAGAATTAAGTCACTGTTCGCTTGTGGCCGCGCCGTGGCCGAGTGGTTAAACCACTCGACTCTCACCAAAGCTGCTCGGATTCGATCTCAGGCGACCGCATGCGAGATTTGTATGGGACAAAGCCATGGGTTTTCTCCGGGTACTCCTGTTTTCCCCACCATTCATTCCATCTATTGAATGAACCCATAACTATCCTCCTGCAGAACATACATATAATGAATTAACTTTAATTACTAAATAATTAATATCTTTCTAATATGGCAGAATAGTGCAGGATTTAGGCTCCACAAATAAAGTTTATACTTTTTTTAGAACCTATGGCTACATGTGCAAATTTATTTCATGTATCATCGTATCACTGTCTACGGTGCCACGCGTAGTAAACCCGAACATTAAACGCTACAAATAAACAAACAACTCTGTTCAATTGCACTCTATGCGTCATCTCCTGCAAAGAAGTCAGTTGGCTTAAGTTGGATGCCAAACATCTTTCTTTCATATGAGGATTATTGTTGACGCGCTTTCAGTAAAGTTGTCTCTATAAAATATGTTTGAGCTTCACGTATTTTCATCAGGCAACATGAACTGCCGCCAAAACAATTCAACGACATTTGCTCCCACACGGAGAAAGAGAGAGGATGTTGAATGGGCTCAGAGAAGACCTTGCGTGACTTGAATTCTCCACAAATAGTGGCACCAGCTTGAGAATGTTTGCACTGCCGAAGTAACTCCAACAAATCGTTCTGAAAGAGTTCCTAATAAATTAAGACTTTTCGTTCAGCAGATAAAACTGTGTTAAAAGGTTTTGTAAACCTCAAACACGGGAAGTTACTTTGTTTCAAGTCAGTCTCAAGTCGGTCATTTCCAGAAGTTACCGACAGACAAACTGAACATTTTCTTAAGTATGCATAGTTCATTCAATTCATTTTGCAGATTAATTACGTGATTGTAGAGGGAAGAACGCCTGCACCTGCAGAAGCTTTAGAAAGAGAGGGAACGAACAAAGCGTGGAATGAATTACTGGGAAAAGGAAACCTCTCGAAACTGACGAGGTGTAAACATAATTTGAAATAAGAGCAATACAGGCTGATCAAAGAATTCAAGTAAACAGTGTTGATAATGGATACATCAGCTATCTTTAACACATAAAAGCTTATTTCTAGTAAATTGTGTTTTAAAATGACCTACATTTGAAATATAGCTACATTAAATATATGGGAGTTTAATCAAAATGGTTTGAGGCATTTCTGACACAATAAACCGTCCGTTTACCCATCCATCCGTTGCTGCTGGCAGGCTGTGGTCAGCCTGAAAGATTTTGCTACATGCCCACCCTCAATAAGGCTTAATCGCAAATAGGAATAAGAATGGATAGAGCCGACATGAAAAATTCAATGCCATGGCCGGGATTTGAACCATGGATCTCCTGGTTTCCGTCCAGTCGCTCTTAACCTTTGAGCTACCATGGCCAACGCACCGTCCTGACATTAAATTCTCCAGTCGACTCATATATTTCCCCGATGCAAAGTTCCTGCATCACGACTAATCAATAAAGCAACACTGATAGCAACATTTCAGAAGGAATGCAGGCTTTCCGATGATATTCTGATCGCGCTAATGAAGATATCTACCACAGCTGTGGACGAATCTATCTGAAGATAATCTTCAGCAGACGACGGTATTACAGCGAAAAAGTTCGAGTTAAACTGAATTCGGCCATTAAAGCCTACGTTCTCTCAGTTATGCAACGAAATTGAATTTTATTTCGAACTCTTTATATGCTGGAATTTTCAGCTTGCCATTCTATTGGGCGTGAAAGACTGCTTAATTTTCCTCAGAGGTTTCTATCAGGCTTGAGGTTCCTTTACGTGCCAAAATCTACGACAGGGGATCATCGGATTTACACCCTTTTTTACGGAAGCTCAGCTAAGGGTTTTGGAACAAAAAATAATTAATAATAATTAATAATAATCCGTTGCCACCCCCTGTGGGTTTGAACCAGCGACCTCTAAAAGCAGAGGCTGTTACCCGTACACCACAGAGGACGAAAAAACCCTTCGATAATATAAATACACCTCGAGCTATACACATTTCATCTTCACTGAACATCCGTTCAACAATGAAGCCCTTAAAGAACCCCCCCCCCCCCTTTTTACTTGGAAATGTTTGTTCAGCTCGTTTTTACTGTGGTGTTATTTTATTTTTAAAGTGATCGTGCATATGTTAAGTCTTGTTTCTTAAATACTCATACTTACAGCGGTTAATTCCATATACATATAACATATTAAATGAATTATTAGAGATGGTGATCGTTATATTTAACTCGATTTTTATTACTATGTTGCTCATTACCAAGCAATGGTCACTTTTATTTCTCACAGTACAGAACAAAGCACTACGTGGCGTATTTAGTTTGAACAGATACGTAATGGTGCACCTGTTGAACGTGCCACGCTCAATTTAAAGCGATCTTTGTAGAGGGAGATGAAAGATAAAATCATTAGCATACAGAACTTGGAAAGTCTAAGGGCTAATTCAGAATTATAGCGAACTGAGAGAAAAGGAGTTCCAGTCGAAACACGTTTTAAGCCATGGTAAATGGTAGTAGACTGCTGATTATCATCACGCGTTGCTACTGCTGGCTAATTCCAAGTGACAAGGAATTCTACCAGCTGCCCGCAATGGTTAAAGTAATTATGTACGATTTTGCAGCATCCGAGCAGTAGCAGCAACGCTAATGCTGTTGGAATGTGTTTTACCCATTCCCATATATTCCAGGCAGGCATTTCATGTTAATAATTCAAGCTTTTATCTGAGATAACTGATGTAGATTTGACGATTATTTATATTCAGATATTCAATGACGAAAGAGAAGTATTTGTCCCATGCACTTCATGTCCAATGACGTTTCGGTTACTTGTTTTGTTTTTAATATTGCTGGTCATCATCGTAACTTCTACAGTCTATTTTGTTTAAAATGTGGCAAAATAATTGCAGCTAGTAGTCAAAGACTTCTACGAGGCGTGTCTTTTATTTAACATAGAAAATATGTTTATTGTCAATGTATGTTATATTGATGGAAAGGCGGAACTTACAGCTATTTTTCAACGTAATCACCATTGCGATCGATGCACTTTTGCATGCGCTGTGGCAGTTTTTGTATACCCTTGCCATAGCACTCTTCCACCAAGTTGCGCAGGTAGCGCTCAACCTCGTTTTCAAATCATCGTCGGTCTGGAAATGTGTTTCACCGAGGTATGACTTCAACTCGGAAAACAGATGATAATCAGTATGTGCTAAGTCTGCACTGATTGGGGGGGGGGGGGGATGGGTGAGGATGTCCCATCCGAACTGAGCCAGATCAGCCTTGCACACATCTTGCGATAATGCAAATGTTCGGTCAAAATCCTGTCAATCGTATTCTTACTTACTTCAGGGATAAGTTCGCACAGCCCGCGAATTGTCACACGCCGATCTTTAAGCATTTCTTAATCCACTTTTGCAATTGTTTCGGCTGAAACCGAAGCCGACCAGAACGCTGTTCGTCATGGACGTCTGTACGTCCGTCTTTGAACTCTCTGACCCACTTTCGTTCGTTTTTGACGTCCATATACTTTGGCCCATAGACTTCGCATAACTGACGATGAATTTCAGTAGCGGTAAGTGCCCTTGGCAATCAAAAACCGGATAGCTGCACGCAACTGAGACTTGGATGCGGAAGTGATAGGAAGCTCCATCGCAAACGGCTGCCCAGCCAAGTCTAATAGTTGCAAAGGGTTCGTCGTGGTGGGGAGTTGAAGAGGCGAAACCAAACTACACGCCAGTGTTGCCTGATCTCGTGTACTAGCGTTCCTCACGGCTCCAGCGCCTTGGAGACCTTATTTTACGGACAGGCCTCGTAGATTTCTGTATTTGGAGGGACTCCTTGACAGCACACGTAAATAAACGCATAGACATGTGTGCTTACTTTTCATTATACTGATCACAAAGTCAAGGCGCGCTCACATACAGTTATTTGTCGAATGTTTTTAAAACTATTTATTAGGAAGTCTCTAAATGTGTTTTTCAGAAAATCTTGGACCCAAATTTTTTATGGAGCACAATACTTCCTCTGATTGCTACCACTTGCTATAACACTGAAGTTTTCTAACATAATCCTGGCCTGACGAGCTCTATTTCAGCCTATTTTTTGGTTCTCCTGAAAATGACTCATTTTGCCTTATGTCCTATGTGCGGCATATTCCACCAGAATCCAGCAATTTTGCTCACAAATGCACAGGAATGAGTCCTAGACTTTGAACTTCATTGGCGATTTACTTTCTTATTTTTACTTTTGTATTATATAGATTATCAGCAAGTATTACTGGGTTTTACATATTTCCCCTTGGATTAAATTGAAACAGTAATTACTTGTGATAGAGAACTGACTATATATTAACAAATTCAGCACAGAAATATAGCTTTTTTTTTATTCCTGTGTCACATTTAATAACAAATAATGCCAAGCTTCATAACTATTCCCAAAAGTTTAGAAAGTTAATTCGTATTTTATGCTCTTCTATGAACGGCTGAATCTATCAGTGACTGGAATATATTCTCAGTATACAGAGATAAAGAGGTAGGTGATCAATTGAAAACACTGTCGTAGTAGAAAAGCGGCTAAGGGAACGGTGGAACTTTCTGTGAGGAGGGGGGAGGCTCTTGAATACTAGATGAGAAACCCCAAGACAAGTACACAAGAAAATATTGCCTTCTGTAAGACAAGCTGATGTGAAATCGTAAGAGGCGGAATACTACTACAAATCTGTTCTAAAGGATAACAGACAAAAATTTGCATTCAATCCGAGATCGTTCTGCGGGAGTACCAACCACCGTGTCTTCTCCAAAGAGCAGTGAAGCTGCAGAGACGGCACTGATAAATTTTGTGTCACAGTGCAAAGGAATTCTGGACAATTTTCATGGCAGCATAACTTACGAGACACTGCTTCGTAATAATGCTGCCTGGTTAAAACTCACAACATAGACTGCATTTACATAAACCGATTGAAAGGTGAGGGTTTGAGGTATATTGACGACATCTGAATTACTGACGAAAATATTGCACTGGAATGTCGTGATACACAGAGAACTTCTTTCTCTGGTGCATATTTTCTCTATAGCGAGCTAAGCAGAACAAAAATTAAGAGTAGTTAAAACAATGTCGCAGAAAATATACAGACAACAATAATGGTTGACCCATTTGCTCTGGAACAAATTACCATTTTAGTAAAAGCCTCACAATAATTAAAATCCCACACGAGAATCTGACGTTCTCCAGTAGCAACTACAATCAGGAATGGAGAAGAAATTAATGTGAGCTCTTGAATGAAGCGCCCTTAAAAATGTATAAATTATTTCCTTGATTATGTAATGTTCACGTGCTGTCAGCCTTCACTAGCAAAGTTTCACAAATTTGTGTACTTTCAGGCTGTACATTGGTTTCATTTGGTAACTCATTTCTAATATATTTGGAGAAAGTTTAGAAGGCGCTTCATCCCAATCATACAATTCGACAATTAAATCAACTTATATCCAAATGTGCCTTCATTGTAAATGTTTTAGGACCGACAAATCAAGTATATTGGTACAGGCCGAAAATTGTATTAAAGAGATGTCCCAACAATACAGTACACTAGTTTCGAATCTTATCATTTATTGCTGCTTTGGAAACTTATCTGTGGCAATAATCCTGTACATATTTCCTATGATTTGAGCAGTATCTTACTATTCTACTACCTGCAGGGCATACGAATGTAAGTTGTATCACATTCTACTGTCAAATGCAATGCATACGAACACGACATAATAGGTATACTGAATAGTTAACTCACCATAAAGTTCCATAACTGCCTTCAGAAAGGTGGGTGTTAATGGTGTACTGTCCTGATAAGTACGGTGTCACAAGGTCACAGGCAAGCTCGTGTTTTTAAATTTGGAGTTCTACCATACAAAAGTGCTGGATGAGGTTGTATATGGTGAAGCAAACTCAGAAACAGAAAGTGAATTTGCCACTTTGAATGACAAACGATTCAAGTGGAACATAAGAACTTAAAATATTACAAAAGTTAAATTTAACGTGAACGCAACGGATAACACAGTGTAACAAGTGAATGTACACACCAAGATTGGCCGTATTGTATGTGTACCAAATAGAAACAAAAATCAGCATAATCCAACCAATATGGAAGGGAACTCAACACCTCGAGACCCCTTAAAGCTACAGGTCATCAAAACAACTGGGCATCAAGCATCTACATCCCAGATCCAATTTTTTTTCCTCCACGGAAATGAAGGACAATTTGTGCATACCATTTTAAATGAACAAATTATCATAAGAAGCTTTGGCAATGTCTTAAAACAAGAGATCACTGCAATAGTGGCACTTCATTACAGGGAATAGCTTAGCTGCAAAATATAATTCGTTTATTTTTATGTATTTTCGCATTAGTTGCACGGTAGCAACATAAGTTTCCTTTCTGTGAGCATACGTCCTCTGGGGTTAAACCATCAAGTGGCAAATGCTCGTACGTTTCTGCCCACAAATGATAAAACACAAAGGTTTCAAATGTGTCATTAACATCCTTGGACACGACATCTTAGTGGAACGAATTTAGCCACCAGCAAGTACCAGCAGCGCTCAAATGACACGGCACACAGCTTTAAGTTGAATACTGCTTCCCTGAAAATCCATTCTATAAGTCAAGAGTACATTAGACGGAAAACATTCTAATATATGTTGCCTGTTATAACTGATAGTCTTTTACATCGCGCTACATGTAAAAATTACTTTGTGACTGACTTATTGTGCGATGTGTTATCAGCTGACAGGTGCTAGTCAAGTCCCTGGCCAGTGAAATAGTACAACATGCACTACCATCATCGCTGCTGTAACAGCTACGGAGTTTAGTTGAAATGTATGCGCATTTTAACACATATTACTTATCTGTTCTTTGTTTTCAAGATTTATTTTAGCTAAGTGTTCGATGTTATATTGGAATTATACTGTCTTTGATGCCTTGTTGATAATGTTGTTCCTGCACATGGACAGTAGGTAAACATGGCAAACGTACTACTAGTAACACCGCCGCAATGTAGTACTAACAATCACAAGGTACTACATGGCAAAGCGAGAAGGCATATCGGAAAAAATTCCTAACACAGAGATGTTTACCTCAGCTTATCGCACATACACGGCGAGTGCAGTGTATGTATACTCTCTTCAGATATGTCTTCTGGACAGCAAAGTGTCATATCGGTAGGCGCGAGAAAACATGTCATATAGACACCCGCAGCTTCTAACCGCTCTATTTGTGTTTCGTAACTTAATGTACATCAACTTACTGATATTTCACTCTTCTAATCGACCAGGTATGGCCAACTCATTTTGGCTGTCACACCGCTGATACTTCTAGTCCATATATTTTATACGTGCATTCACATATAAATAAGTCGTTCACAGCAGTCAAGCGAAACTAGCTCTTATCACATGATTTACTTCACATAGGGAGGATAATCTGATGTCCATAATTACCATGAGTTAGACGTCAATCTAATTCTACTACCTATATGGGGCCCGCCTCGGTAGTGTAGATGGTAGCGTGTCTACCTCACGTTCAAGAGGTCCCGAGTTCCAACGTCGGTTAGGGTGAGTTGCCTGGATAAGGTTTTTTCGGGGGTTTCGCTTATCCTTCATGACGAATGTCGGGTAACTGTAAACTCCATGAACCCTGGACTCATTTGAGCATCATTTCACCCAATTCATTCACCGTCTGATATGACTTAATGTTGGAGGACGTAAATTACACACACACACACACACACACACACACACACACACACACACACACACACACACACACCTACCTATATGGAAGCAGAGTAGCAACGAACCCTTCTCTAGCCAATGAAGCAAGCGGTCGCATCCATCCAATAGGAATGTCATCCGGTCGCTCGATCGCATACTTAACTAAGTAGAATTCGTTGTTACCCTGCTTGCCTAGAAACATTTGAGTTAATTCATTACTTTCGTTTCATTTTAGTAATCTTTCATCGGTTTCAAGAGCGAAATGAAATGTGGAATGTGTAATGTTCAACGCCCACTTCTATTGCATACGACACTGCAGGCGGAGACACTGATGATACATGGGATGAAGAGGAGCACCGGTGGAATTAGATGGCGGGGGAAACCGGAGATCCCGGAGAACGTCCGCTGTGTTACCCACCACAAACCTAACTTTCTGGTCGTCTGACATCGCAACCTTGGTGAAAGTCGAGCGGTCTAACCATTTGAATCGGCGCGGCCTTTTTTAAGGGCGATTTAATTTCGCTGAAATTGATTTCCATTTCTACCATCTATTTTTCTGCTTTCTTCAATGTTTTTAATGAACTATCTTCCTTTAGACATTTTATTTATAAAGCACTGGTCTTTGGGTTTTCATTTTATTACACACTTTCCTTTGACTGACTGCTAAACGTTTAATTACAATATTTCTTGACACTCTTTAATTCTTTTAACTTTTTCAAAAAACAAAATGTTATAACTGTCTGAGAAACTACATTTAATATATCACAACAGCCCTTAGAATTAGTTTACTTGCTAAATGTTAAATACCTGTTAAATACCTTCTGTTCCAGTTTTATAACCTACAGTAATTCACCTCTTCGGTCTAACTGCAATGGATTCTGCTCTTTAACATATTTTTCTACTTATCGTGAAAACATATTTCTGCTAAAATTAAACGATGACCTTACCTCACTTAGGGAAAGCGCTCCGTAAATCTACTCAACTATTTGTCATATCCATTAAACATATGCCTCACTTTTCTGATTTCATATATAAAATGAAAGTAAGAAAAGGTTTATTGCTTACTTTTAGTCGTGTATATCAGTGCATTATGAACAGCAATTCCTAATTCTGCTGATTAAATGTAATATTTAATTTCCAAAAGTGGATTTCTCATTAATTCCTCGCTAATTAAAGACGTACTATTGTTTCAAATAATCGTCCATAGAATTAAACTCGAAAAACGTGCCATTGTTGCTTTAACCCAACAAACGCAGCTGTCGCGATACGCTCTAATGTATCCACACAGATGAATTTTAAATGAAGATATCTTTCACAGAGAAATGTTCAAGAGTTTTATTCATATTTTAAGCTTCAGCCATACACAAGGCTTCATTACCAGCGAAATGCATTCTGTTTTTAAGTGAGTGGGAGTATACGATGTAAACGCAATTAGAAGCACAAAACTCCAGGCTATGAGCATTGTTCCAAACTTCAAATTCCACCCCTGGTTTCCAAATATTCGTTACGTAGTCGATTATCTCGCTTTTATCACTCAAGTACCGTTAAACCTTCAACTGTCTACAGAATTTGAACTTCGGGACGCTCGAAGTTACATTTTTTACTATGACTTACTAAACGGATCGTTGCTTAACACATTTTTTCTTCACCTGTGACTTTCAACGGTTGTAAACATTATCTAAGCACTCTTGTACTTTTTCACTTTATCTGAATTTTAACTATTAAAATAACCAAAGTAGTTTTATTATAGAAGAAATCAACACTCTTTATATGTATTGCACATTTGCTACTAAATATATTGTATTTATCATTAAGATGCATTAGAATAAAACACATCTGCTTATCTCAACTGACTCCTGGGTGCTGGTCTGCTCCTTAAGTTAGAATATAATACAATTTGAATACAAACGTAACATTGGAGAAAACTACTCTTACAACCAAAAGGAATCTTCTGGTACGCGGAAGCGGCACACAATGGCTATTGCTGTGAGGCCAGTAGCTAGTTCCGCGCCGCGGCTACAGTATGCTTATGACCAGTTAAACATTAATGGTTCTCCTTTTTCCTTCATTTATTCAATTTCAGAAAATATTCTTCCAATTTATTTATATATTTCATTTATATTCCGGCATCCGTACAGTAGGATGAGAGATGTAGTGGTACAAATAGTCAATACTTCAGAGGAGCAACATATCCAATAAACCTCTAAAATCAGTAACACATCTAAAAATTCCCGAAATAAAAGCTTTCCAGTGGTTAAACCTACTGAGGTGGACACGCAACAACAACATTCAGGCTGCACATCAGCCTGCCAGTACACTCAATCGGTGTGTCAACGCTTCAGACGCAACGCAACCTTCTCCCCGAGTTCTACCAAGCCTCTGAGAATACCTATACATCGCAGAAGCGTCTGGATCATCTCCAGCAGACCACGGCATACCCGTCCAGAAGTAACTTCCAGTTATACTGACTCCCGTCGTAAAGCCTGTCTTCCCTACCGTAGCTATAATGTGCAAGAGAGGTCTAATAGAGGATACACTAGTGCCAAGAAAATTCGTTAAGCCAGTCAAGTGTCCAAACAGAGGCTCTATTTAAGACAAGCTTTCGACCGATTGAGCTTATCTATAAGCATTTTCCACATGCGTAGAATATAACGTTGGTCGAAATAAAAGCTCCTATCAGGCAACAAAGCTTTTCTAAGTACTGCTATATTCCTCAACAAAGTTTGGACAAGAAACTATCTATGCACCCACAAACACGGAAGGGCAACCGATTCCTTTTTTCTCCCCTTAAGACGGAGACCGGGAGTCGATTTCGAGGTGAAGCAGCAGAAAAGTGAAAACATGTTTTCCTCTTTGGGGGCGGCAATTTTGTCTTACTCAAGAAGGCGCTTCCATATGCAGCCAGTCGGAACGCGAGACATCGAAATGCTTGTGGGGATCCTTTCTCGCATCGGAACCGCTTGGGAGTTACTCTCTTACCTACCAGCTGCACGTATGTGCACGCAACAGCGAATCAAGTGCACACACTTGGAAATACTATATAGTCATCAAACTATAATGAAGAAACCTCTTTCAGGACAGAAATTAACCTTTGTCCATAAGTGTTCAGTTTTTTTTTTTTTTTTTTTTTTTTTTTTTTTTTTTTTTTTTTTTTTTTTTTTTTTTTTTTTTACATTTCCCGAAGACTATCCTGAAGCCAAAGTCGCTATTACTACTTCTATTTTGCATGCGAGTTTGTGTAAAATTTTACACGCCGAACGTCAGTAAGAATAATTTTTCTAAAAGGATTTACATTTTATGTCAATATGACCATTTAAAGGTGTCTATTACTTTTTCATCCTGTGAAAATTGCATCGGTTGACGCAATAGATTGGAGCAAGTGGTCTGAAATGAAATCAGTTCAAGCTCACCCATGGAAGTGCAGTTTTCTGCATGGACTGTTCTGAATAGTGAGTAGTTTGAGAATTGTCTGGCAATGACTCACCGATCCCGTAAAATTTCGGCCTAAGACAAGTCTGATGCTGACCACATCACTCCCCAAATGGGCTAAATAAGTGCACCTCTGCCGTTTGCGTGTAGGCATTAAGCAGGTATTAAACGTAGGTTTGTAAAAAGCTAACGTGGGCAAATTCACAAAGTGACCCGTTCAGTTGTTCTACGAGGATCGGCTGATAGGTAAGTCCCGGGCCTCACATAGCGATGGCGTCACTGGGCCACTTTGACAGATAACATAAAAAATATCACATTGGGCCAAACACATTTCATTTATGAAAAACACGTCACCTCAGCTACCTAATCGTGTAACCCGAATGATATCCGAGTTTCGAAGGAATGAAATGTTCCTTCCAAGTACCCAAAATTAAAATACACTAATATATACGAGGGCTGTTCAATAAAGAATATATTTTTTTTTTTTTTTTTTTTTTTTTAAGACAACGTACCTTTTCTCATCCTCATAATTTTGACGGTCCTTCTCAAAATAGTCTCTCCTGAATGCGATGTACTTATCCCAGCGTTTCTGCCAGTCCTCAAAGACATGCTGGAAACCATTTTTGAGAGATCCTTCAAAATCGCCTCCGCAGCCTTCACCACTGTTTCTGATGATGGATAATGCCTCCCACGAAGGCGTTTCTTAAAGTTAGGGAATAGAAATAAGTCACAAGGGGCTAAATCCGGACTATAGGGAGGGTAAGGGATGCACTTCACGTTGATTTTTGCAAGATATTCAGCAACAACATTGGCAATATGCGGCCGCGCATTATCGTGGTGCAGCATCCAGCCTGCTTCGTGGAAATGTGGTCTTTTGCACCTGATATAGACTTGCAATGTTTTCAGGACATCACTGTAGTATTGTTCAGTTACTGATGTGTGTGCTGATAAACCATTCCATGAATATCAAAGAATGAGATGACCATAACTTTCCCAGCAGAAGCAACCACTTTTGCTTTTCTGGGGGGTTGGTGATGAAGGAGATTTCCATACTGAGCTTTGCTGTTTGCTCTCAGGATTAAAATGATGTAGCCAGGTTTCATCAGCAGTGATTACGTTTGAAAGAAACTCCGGATCTTCCTCTAACATCAACTTTAACTATATGTTACCTCCATTGCAGCGGTAGGCCATACTGAACATGTCTGAACTTGCCTGGTTCTCACAGACGCGAACCAGGAGTAGCAACAATGAGACTACTACGGCGTGTTTGTTTCACATTAAGCTAACAGAATATAATAAGATTGAATTTTAGTGTGAAAAATTATGACCGTAAAAATTATGATCATTCTTTATTGAACAGCCCTTTTATTTAGAAGAGGCTTTCAAAAGTTACGGAGAAAGAATTGTGAAGAGTTTTAAGAAACCAGCAAAAACTTAGTTTTACTATAATAATTCTCTTTATATACTTCCAATATCTAAAATGAACAGCTGTAAGGTACGTCGAAGATCATGGTTCAAATCCCGGCGGCATGCATCTGATTCTCACTGCCTTTGCGATATACATGAATGTGCGTAAAAACAATTAAAACAAATTTCATTTACTGATAATTTTGAGTTGCTACTGGTAAAACGAATGTGATCTTTGTGACTTACCGAATAAATTTGGGTCGTTTTGTGTCAATGGCTCAAATTTTGGCTATGCACCGAGGTTTCATTTATTTTTTGAGATTTTACAATATTTTCAAGAGGTTTTTCAGAACGCGAAAGGTATAAGCTTTAAGGAACTTATTTAAATGCATTTGCTACTTATTCATTATGTTTACAACAAATTATGAGCAAAGTTTATCAGCAGTATCTTCCTCACGCATATCCGCCTTACTACGTCTCCCGCCAACCCAAAGCGCTACATTAGCTCATTCTCGTGGTCGGCTTTATGTATAACGACACCACCTCCAAGGACCTGCACCGATAATCATCTGGAGGCAGCCAAGTACGTGACAGGATAAACTGCTACACACCTATTCCCTGAATAGTACTTAAGCTAAGGAAATGCCTTCAAAAGCACATATAACCTGCAGAAAATGTTATCACAGATGTTTCAAATTGTTAACCTGAATTTTTAATTAAGTAATAACTGTTTTAAAGCCTCAACAAATTCACTAAGAGATTGAAGTCCAATTGCACATCCAATGGAATCTTACTGTATACTGACGTGCTTGTTTGAAGCTTTTCTAACGATTTAATAGTACTCCAACTAGGTAAATAATAAGATAGGCAGGAATTTGAATTAAAACCATAAACTACTTTAAATTAATTAATCCCAGCTGCATTAGGCGAGTTATAGCAGTTATAGCGCACATTAGAGCATCGTGAACTCTTAAGCAGAGATGTTGACGCAAAAATGTATTACACATTTAAAGAATCCAGGAGGGATGGCTCCGTGCTGGGCATCCCAGAGGTCACGGGTTCAATCCCTGGTGGCCGCCCATTCTCTATTTCGTTCTATTGCTGGTCGGTAAGGCGAATGCTTAAGTGACGTGTCTTCTACCACGGTTCTCCAACTCCAAGACAGGCAAATGGCCTGAGACGATTTGCAACCTCTTCTCGGCTCCGTCAGAGGGAGGTCGTTCGACCTCTGTGCCATCTTCGAATGGATAGTCAAGTCTGTCTGCGCGACTCTGCTATTTACGTTGTCTCTTCCTGGAGCCCATTAGTCTCGTGGAGTTCCTTAACCTCATCCATAGAAGATGCAACCTGCCTTGTCTAATCTATGTTTAAAACTGAACATTTCGGTTTAGAAGTTTGGTCATATAGGGATAGGCGAGACATTTCCAATGTATTTGAAACAATGGACATGTAAAAATGCATTTTTAGGAAATTTATTGCAACAAATACCACGATTTCTCGCCTTCCACTTAGAAATGAAAGTCTTGACACTACCCACCAAATTCACATTCAGACTTTATGTACCACAGTATGCTTATAAAAAGTTATGTCTTATTCACGATTTTTAGATACAAATGATTTCAAATTAAGCAACAAATCTTCAGTTACATAGAGCATGCGTAGAAACAGGAGGAAAGTAAATGTACAAGTTTTTGCATAGTAATATAAAAGATAAGTATTCTAATATTTCAAACGTTCCGTTAGAATTGCACTCGGAAAATGTCTACGCGAAAGTGAAAATTTCGGAAACGGCTAATGCCACAGAAAAGGAAAATGGAGGGGCACGTAGAAACCATTTAGCTTGTTTAAACACAAATTATATTTGGTGTTCTACATCTTCCTCCCTTTATAGATTAGGCCATTGGCCTGTTCCAGTCTCACTTCCACCTTATAAAGGTACGCAGATTATATACCTATGATAAAAAATAATAAAGATCTTGTAACAAATAGACGCAAAGCAAAATAACGTGACCGGTTTAAAGGATGCTTGAGAAAAATAATTTCATCTTTTGAGTACTTAATTTCGTATCTTATAAGGAACATACCTTTATAATTCTCTCTACATATTCATGAACCAATTTTACGAAAGCTTAATTTTCTTATTCATCGAGATAAAACGTCTGCGGCAATGGATATATTAAATATTTCTCTTCAGCAGAAATGGGAATGAAGGTACCGGTTTCACTACCAGTTTGGAAGAGACTTTTTTTCTTTAATCAGAAACATCCCTTATCTCCCCAGAGTTATGCTTGTCAAAGTAAATGTGAGTGCGTTTGAAAACAGAAATGATTATACCCCAATGTTACCCAAGAATCTATTGTTAACGAATTGTTTCACAAGGCAAGGCCTCGGATATCATCATTGAAGTTGAAGAGGTTATACAAATGAAACAAAAGGGGTGGATACAGCAGGGTTAAGTGGTGCTAGTCGCTGTTTGACGGCTTCGGAATTCGTTCTCTTTGCACGATCAGACACAAAAAAAAAAAAAAAAAAAAAAAAAACTATTTAAAATTTGAAATAAGGAATGGCCCCAACCAATTCTGCATTTTTTCTGCAGTAAGATTCGAATTTTTGGAAGAAAAGCAATGTCCTCTATGTCCACTCTAAGAACGAAGAAAAACTAAAATTGCATACTAAAACCATGACGATTCTGTATTTTTCATCCTTGCGTTCCAATAACTTTCAAATAAATTAAGTGCTCTAAGAGTTCATTTGCTTTTTATGACAATTTTAACAGTATTATTAAAAGAACCAAGAGTATGGAACATAGAGTTGCACTGGCAGTACTGCAGAATTTTGAGTCATGACCTCGATTTTTGGGGATAATGCAAATCCATGGGGAATTTTCGGTGAAAGGGACTAATCTCCATCAGAATAATCCGGTATACGCAGGCTGCTGGAAGTGCAGACGCATGTGTCACCGCATACAAATCCCACGTCAAGCTTTTAGCACACATGCACACAGTACGTTATCAAAGGCAAGGACTGCGGTATGCTGATCTCCTGGTCAAGTGAACAAATTAAGCTCTTTATAATCAAAAGTGCGGTTAAAGCACGCTGATCCAGGCTCATAACGTTGCCGCAGTTTACTGGTCTCGCCGCAGAGGTGTGGCTGAATAACTCTGCCGATGATCCTCGTGAGACAGCTCCGACAATGCATCCTTTGCAAGAGGCGTTTTACATCAAGTTCTTCGTTCACCGAACTAATGGCAAGTAAAATACAAATCAGCCTTTGTGGTTTGGGTTTAGACAGCTGACGGGCGAAATTTTGGCCATTGAATACGAAACTGGACAGCCTATCTATGTAAAATTCAGGTTTTTGAGCTGTTTACTCTGGAAAGCATGCAAACTTTTAGGCCAATTTTCCCCCACACTAAAGTTATTGATATATCTGCAAAACTACAATATGTTCATAACTGAACAATAATAAAGCATGGCTGCTTAATGTTGGTTGTGTTAGTGTCTCCTTGGACATTACTGGTATGAAGTTTTTAAGTATCATAAGAGTAAGAGTTATATAATTTTTAATTTCCTTTTTGACTTTTGGAGGCCCTAAATGCATTTATCAATTATGTAGCAAGGAATGTTAACGAGGGTAAGGCAATACAAGGATCATCAACAGCATGGCCCATTCCGTTCCCCTTAGAAATGTTGGATCCAAAGTAATCTAGGACGACCAACATTTCCTGTCTCTCTTGGACTGTAGTTGAGAACTCTTTTTGGTATACGAGATACATCCATTCTTTCTATATGCTCCATACAGTTCTTTTGATATTGATGAATTCTCTTCAATTACAACTTGTATACTGAGTTTATATCTGACATCTGAATTTCTTATATGCTCCGTCCGATTTCTGCCCCAATACTGATCTTAGAAATTTCATTTCTGATGCTGCTAAGTGTTTTTATCTTTTTGTGTCAGTACCCATGTTTCTGTTCCATACAAAGCAATACAAGGATTAAAAAAAAATCGCCAGTTCTCCCGTGCATGTTGTGTGGTAGGGTACGAAACCCACTGCTTTGTGGCTCTTATGTCCTTTTTAAGAGATCGTCTCCGAAGCAGATAAAGAAAGACAAGGGGAAACGTATAAGGGAAAAATCACCACTGGGCGGAGAAAAAGAAACAAAACAGACAGCCGGGAGTTCCTCCCTTATAATGTTCGGAATACGCTGTCGGTTGTAAAAATGCAAGTGGTATTTAAACATGTCAGGCAGTAGTGTGCAGTGTGGCCATAATCAACCCAAACGTTCAACACAACCGCAGTGTTGTTATTTTTATTTACTCCACATAAGGGTGCAAGTCTTGAAACCGAGACAGAGAAGTGTACTGCATTAAATTTATAACGGCAGTCATTTGGGCAACAATCACACCATAGCAAATGGAAATATATATGTTTTTTCTCCCTTTTCTTCCAAACAGTACCGACAAACACCTTTTATTCAGGAAGAATATAACTGTACCACTCTGCTCATGTACGAAGTGACAAATGTGGACACAGTGTCGCCTATTATAAAACAAATTGTAAATAACAGAATACGAAAATAGACCTACTGCATTTAGTTTTAATAGTCCCGCTTTTAATAATCCTTCATTTAACTAATATGTAACATCTAACAATTTAGTTTCGTCCATCCACCTTGCAGTATCACAAAAATAGAATGGAACTATTTCTCCAGCAGTTTAGGTCAACTATAGCGATGTAGAGAGAAAAATAGCCTTTCTTATCGAAGATAGTGGATAGAGTAAGTCACGAGAATGTGATACATTGAACTTTTCTCCTCTTAATATTGGTTTAGAAAATAACACGTGAACACAACGTTTCCGACATATTCCTAATATTTTCATTCTTCAACCATGTAATATATCGCTGACACTCTTCCTCATTACTAACACATAACGTCCTTAGAATTTCGCTATTCTGTATCATTTGAAAAAAAAAAAAAACTATTAACTACAAAAATAAACTACGATGAGTTCCAGAGATAAGTCATAAAAACAAACACACTTCAAAGTAACTTCTTGGACATTATTTTTGTATAAGTTTTATAACTTTATTTCTAAAATAATAAACTAGCACATGAAATGCTCCTATGATATTATACACGGCTAGTTAAAAGTCCCTCACCACCTAAAATTTTTGAACTTCGTGGCTGATTAAACTCACTGTCACGATAAGAGTATAGATGAACAGTTGATGCATATTCCCAAAAACCAACATATATTTGAAGAGAAATGGGAAAACCCTTTTTCAAGCCACACACCTGAGCTTCTAATTATATCTCGAAGTCTGAGGTGCACATTCGCTTAAGGGATTTATTAATATATAATAAATAAACCCTGGCATGACAGCCCTAAGAGAGCAAATTCCTATCAACCCGAATGCCGACCTCACGCCCACTTACGCACGGCAGAGGGGCGCGATCATCCAACCGATACGGGGAGGCGATGTGGTCAGCATCTCGGCATCCCCCAGTCGGAATTGTTGGTTTTCGTGACCAGGGCCGCTTACCTAGCGTTAAGCTCCTCAATTTCCTCACAATGCTGAGTGAGCACCGGTCCTATACCTGGGACTTAAAAATCCGCACACCATGGGTGGGATCGAACCCGGAACAGATTCATTCAACATATCTAAAATAAATAAACCCCCACATATCTTCAGTTCTTTCAAAGGTTACCTTTGAAAACACAAAAATGGTTTTTCTAGAAAAGGTGGTCACATTGCCAAACTAGATTTGATCCCGATGAATCTCTTGCATCTTATCACGCGGGGAGTACTAGGCATTTTATTGCCAAACGTTTTTCGAAATTTCGATTACGGAAAGAACGTATTATAATCGAGACAAACAAAACTGTAAAAATAAGGGTACGAAAACGAACGGCAAACCTCCTAATCGAGCCTATGGGTGGTCAAATTTGTAATGTTTGTTTGGGCTGGACGCCTGATTTAGGTACAGCAGTTTGAGAGGAAAGGTTTCGGCTCGGCTCTCCGCTCTTAGGGAAATATGCGTTCCATACTGTTTGCTGTCAATTGTCTTGCTAAAACGTATTATACCTACATAGAACACAAAAAAAGACAAGCAACGGAACAGAGCGAAACTGTTTGAATTTCAAAAAAAAAAAAAAAAAAAAAAAAAAAAAAAAATGAAACTAATGTATTTCCATACCTCGCACATTTTCTTTCCGATACTTTTGGGGGGGGGGGGCGTGGTAGCGACAGATACTCGAATTATAATTTTTTTTTTAACTATACCTTCCGCATTAATATGCAATATCGAATACGGATATGAATACTTTTTGGAGCTGGTAACACTGGTGGCTTGCCAGGGAAGAGAGAATGACTCATTGCTTCTCCGAGTAAGCAACACAAAAGATTACAAACGATACAATTATGGACCAATAATCCCTTAGAAATTGTATAATATATTATCTTTGCATTCATAAGCCTTTAGATATTCTTCCTCTGACGATATCCTTTGTTGGAGCTTTTTGTACAAAAATTCCTTGCTTCACTCATCAAGTTGCTTAAAAATTCAAGTGAACACGAAGCATCTTTACGCTTGGTCTTCATAGCAATTCATTAAATTTTAAAGCGAGGGTTACTTACCTGGCAGAGTACATCCAGGGTGACAGGATACACCATGTGCTCAATGATCACTCTGAGTACAGTGTTTGGTCCACCTTGAGTTTCATTTTGGCCAGACAGGGCTGATGCTGCCTGAAGTGCTGCTTGTGCTGAGGCGTTCTGTAACAAAGATAGACGTTTCATTAAACCACACATACATCTGACAGGCTGAGCAGATCAGTATACTCGGCTCAGTGGCTTCAACTTATGTTTAGGACCTTTTGTAATTCTGAATATGTCCTATTTATATTCTGTTTTCATCACCATTTGTCAAACACGCATAGATTTACCAAATCATACACTGTTTCTCGATTAAGATGGAGGAAGAAAGAAAAGAAAAGGAAAGAAAAAGAGGCGATGTACAGGTCAAGTTGTCAAATAAAGTGACAGTATTCCAAGTTATGTTATAAATCGCGTCTCATTGAACTTGAAATATTGAATATAGAGAAGATCGGAGTGTCTATTACTCGACAGAGCGTTGATGTGAAAGATGACGTACAGTAAGTTACCAAACACAAATAGAGTGGTTAGCTCAGGTAAACATGTTTCAATTTTTTTTCCTGATACGCCTTCTCGCTTTGCCATGTAGTATGTGTGTGTGTGTGTGTGTGTGTGTGTGTGTGTGTGTGTGTGTGTGCGCGCGCGCGCGCGCGCGCGCGTATGTGTGAGGGGGCTTTAATATCCGATTTTACTAAATGCGGCATGATATATGTAAATGAGATGAAGATGGAGCACCGGTGAAATGAGATAGCGGGAGAAACAGGAGGTTGTGGAGAAAACAAACCCCAGATTCGCGTTGTCCACGACAAATTTGGAATCAAATCAGCCGCCGTGGTGCGGAAGCTGCGGGCCTTTAGCATTCGTGGTACCTCTGAAGTTACGAGAGGAACTTCGGGCCGAATAGCCTGGCCCTTCCCGCATGAGAATTCTTCGGATTGGGTTGGACTGGAAGGGGCAGTGTGTTCCCGACACCCGCGGGTGATCGGGTACCGCCGGCCAGACCTCGACTGCCCGGAGGGGTTAGAGGATTGCCTAAGAAGTCCCGCGTACTAGCCTGCAGAGCTAGTAGAAGGTATGCTATATCACCAGGCGGCCCCACCGAGGTTATTCGGTAGTCTTCCCTGCGGGGTTGACGCGCGTGAATGGCATATCCACTTCCACTTGACGTCGATGGGGGAAGGGTGCCTTTTAGACTCCATGCATTGCCCTATGGAAAGAGTCCCGGAGTTTTCTATCGCTCCCTGGTTGAAGGAGGTCGGGTAGAACTCTGCGCATAACTGTTTGAAAAGCCATTTCGGGCATTGTAAGTATTCGCTGCAGTAAATTATCTTCTTCGCGTTTTATGGCAGTGCGACGTTTACATTTTTTTAAAGTTCATATCATCAAGCGTAAAATAGGGACAACTCTCTGCTTAATCTAGGTGCTTTTGCTTTAATACATATTTATTGTAGTAAAGGATTTGGACAAGCTAACAGAAAGAATCCGTCTTCAAGGATTTTTGACAAATTTTTGTACATTTAGTGCAATTAACCTTTTGTGCAATGTAAATGTCGTGGAAATACAAACTTATTACGCTTTGCTGGATTAGGGAGTATTTTACAGGAAGTCGACAAAAATATGAAGGAAAACCTAACCTCAAAAGAAAGAAAACAAAATTTATCTGACGAAGTAGATACAGCTTCCTACATAAAAACCCCTCTTACTTGATATGATCTGTGAATATTCTAAATGCTACATGTAACATGTAAAACAAAATTGAGCTTCTATGACCTATTTGGATTCGTCGCTCAATTAACCAATTCACAAGCAAACTAATGGTTCTTAAGTGTGCTTAAAGGCGACAGCTCCACGTTAGCAGATACTTGCGGGACAAAATTACCACATACCGCTGGATCTGTTATGACCCTAGCGTCATTAAAACAAAAAAGGGGATACATGCATAACGTAGATAAGTAATGGAATACCAAGGTACACCAGTAAGACAAACCACATTACTTCAACCTAAAATTGCATGAAATATAAAGACATTTTAATACTGTAAGACAAAACGCTCAGCACATTAATATTCAGTTACAATGGAACTCCAAAGACCAGCAGCTACAGAAATCTTAATTGTGCCACTAATTACATAACAAAACGCCAGGCAGGTGTATTAAATTCCCTCCTTTATTAACACTTCCATAATTGTTACGCACCAGTTTCAAACATTTCTGGCACATTCAAACAGTAGCACGAACCTCTTATCATTTATATTATGTAAATTATCCCGGAGTAATTAAAACAAAATTCCGACACTTGTTAATTCTTTTGCTTTAAAATGCTAACAAAAATAAAGAAAGTGCGAAGTTTGAACATGAAAATGTTTCGCCCTAACGATTGCTACTTCTCGTCATAAGCTTGTTATAACACTATTGACAAAAGAAAGCAGAATACTTTAATACATAGAGCAAGTAGAAGTATTATATTACAAAGTTTTGAAGTCGAAATTTCACGGTACCTTAACACCCCACCCCAAAAATATTTTTAGAAGAACGCACTTATGTTTGGGTGAAAAGCTGAATTTATAAAGGAAATGCCAAAATTGATACCTGTTAAAGTTCAGCATTTCAACGTTGTGCAGCAAAATTTCACCACAACATTTACAAATGCAAAAAAAAAAAAAAAGTTTTTTTTTTTTTTTTTAATGGTTCAAAATATGTTGCTTTAAATAGTGTTTAAGGTATTTGATGAAAAAATATTTCTCTGAATAAACAGTGCTGCCTTAATTTTCAAATAGTTATGCATGATTCGGGGTTTCCTCCAAAACAGGTCTACTTTACTAAACTTGATGTGCTGATTCCAAAACTGTAATAAATTTTTTCTACCACGTACCATTTTTGCACAAGTAGTAATTGTACCTAAAATGTTTTAATGTAGTTCTGTGCATAAATATATTGTATGGAACTGAAAAGAAATCAGTAAACGGAGAAACAATACTGATTTCATCGTTGAAATTAAAGTGCCTCCCAACAATTTAACAATGTAGCTGTAACAAACAATACATGCCTTATTTTAAGTATAATCGCTGCAAATTTAGCTGTCTATAACTGCTTTTCAAATAGCGAGGATCTGTTTTTAAGATTGCCTTGGGAGCTGCTGAATATATTCCAGGTGAATGGAGACTTTTTATAGATTCCTCTAAAGTTAGTCTGAAAGAAGTACTCTTGTATAATGGAGATAAATATGCATCAGCTTCAGTAGTCCATTCAGTTCACCTCAAGGAAACATAACTTAAAATTACTTCTACAAAAAGTCAAATGTGCAGAACATAATTGGCAGGTATGTGGAGATTTAAAAGTTATTGGCATGCTACTAGGACAATAATCAGGCTACACTAAAATGCCATGTTTTATTTGTGAATGGGATAGTAGAGCCCGATCCGATCACTGGACAAGAAAACATTGGAAGCAGAGAGACAATCTCATGACAGGAATGAAAAATGTAATTCAGGAGTGTCTTGTGGAGCCCAAAAATGTTCTTTTACCACCTTTGCACATAAACTTAGGCTTAATGAAACAATATGGCAACTGCTACAAATATATCTGTAATAAGTTTCGTGGAATATCTGATGCTAAAATTAAAAGGAGTATTTGTTGATCCACAAATTAGGAAGTTGATTTCTGATCTTATTTGACGAAACAATGACAGATACTGAAAAAAAGGCATAGATGGGTTTTAAGAGCGTCATCAAAAACTTTCTGGGAAATTACAAGGATCCAAATTACAAAAATATTGTAGAACAATAAAATTGAGAACTTTCGAAAGCTGGGCTGCAATATGAGAGTAAAAGGCACATTTCCTGCACTCTCATTTCGACTTTATTCCAGAAAACCTCGGCTGTGTCAGTGAGAAGCAGGATGAAAGATTTCACCAGGACATAAAGGAAATGGAAAGATCCTACCAGGTAAAGTGGAATGTGAATATGGCAGCTGATTATTGCTGGTCGCTGAAAAGAGATGTATCAAATTCTTTCCATAGTAGGAACTCTACAAAACGTTCATTTCAAATTAAGGCAGTATGTAAAAACTGATTAAATGTTCAAATTTAAGTGATGATGTGAATCATTAGTTAGTTCTGAAGAGAGTTGTGTCCACAGTTATGGATTTATTAACTTATATTTAATAATATAACATAAATTTTATAGAGGCTAGTATACAAATGCATATTTTACTTTTCCCTATATTATGAAAAATTGGTATGTGGCATAATGACACTAAAATAAAAATCTCACATAAAAAGCTAAATTTGGTATATCAGTGTACTTGATACAAAAAACAGACCATTACACCATAGGTAACTGAAGCACAGATACATTGCTATTCATGTGATTTTTTTAAAACTTAAGTGAATCCTTTTAAAGTACTACATTCTTACATTTCTCATACTGCGGTGGATAGCGTATGAAATTTCACAGCCAGCATGCAGTTAGCTGCTCTTCACTTCGTTCATGCTTCTCATTCTTACAAATCAGTGTTTAATGAAATACTTTCACGAACAGTAAATTGATTATACAAGAATATTATTAGAATACATAAATAAGCGACAAGATAAGCAGTGAAAGTCGGAATTTTAAGCTCATGACGTTGCTTTGAGAAATTTAAAAATTTCGTAACTCTTAGTTCATTGTTTTGTATTCAAATGCTTGGAGAGTTATATTAGCATTTACCAAGTTCTATGAAAGTAGCTCAAATAATTAGAAGTTTTATTAATATATCTCTCATTACTGATAGTTGTTAAAATGTCACACAGGTGAAATTAAGGAGTGGGGCAGATTTGCTGGATGTAGCAGAAGAGACTGCTAAGGCTCTCAACTTGACCTTTTCTCCATACTTCAAAGTTTAAACGAAACAATTTTTTTTTTTTTTTTTTTTTTTTTTTTAAACTATACCAATCCACAATTTTTCAGTACTTTATTATGTCTGCAAATCATTCACATACTTATCAAAAGCTATGGCAAGTTCCCATAATTTCTAACGCATTTAAATGAGACTGGCGTAGAATTACATTTTATACCTATTTAATATATTAAAATTGTGAGAAAAGTTTCGCTACAAAATGAGGTGGAAAACTGCACATGTCATTATTTTGAATTACTGGCTACGATACGTAGCCGAAATTTTCCTGCGTAATGCTAATAAGGGTTAAATAAAAGAACATAAGCTCCTATACTCTTAAATTATTCTGAAAATAAGGAACACCTTACCAGATAACTCAACGCAATCGAATATACAATCTCGGACCATGAGCAATCTAAGATCAAGCGTACGGCTTTGTTACATTTGATTATTTATTTATTTACTTATTATGAACATAACAGGTTTATAAGCCCAATTACAATGTTCATATATATTATTTACCCACAGTAATATACAAATACAAATAAAACACAAGAAAACAAATTAACACAGATACAGAGAGGGAAAATAAGAAATAGAAACCATTATAAACAAGTGAAGGTGGTATTGTAAGTAATTTTACTACTATTACTAATTAGAGTAATTACACTGTTATCATCTTTAGTAATTTTGCTGATCTAGGAATAAATAGTAATTATTGCATTTTTGAATTGAGTCACAGACATGTTGAAAATATCTACATCGAAGTAATGAAGTTTATTATATAAATACATAATTCTGTCAAGTATTCATAAATACATAAGTATACGCTTAAGTTATACACCGAACAGAAGTTTATCCTGAAAAGTCTGCAAGAAGATGCAACATGAAACACATAAATTATATTAGTTAATTGATGGAAATTAATCATTTATTCACACTAGCCGTATATAGGCTAAGATCTTTGATAGATAGTCAACATGAATTCAACGTCATGGCCGGGATTTGAACCACGCATCTCCTGGTTTCTGTCCAGTCGCTCTAACCCCTTGAGCTACCATGGCCAACGTATCGTCCTGAGGTTTAATTCTCCATTTGACTCGTATATTTCCCCGGTAGACCACGTTGAATTTTTCATGTTGACTCTCTCTATCAAAGATCTTAGCCTATATACGGCTAGTGTGAAGAAATGATTAATTTCCATCAATTAACTAAAATAATAAGAGTTAAATAATGAAGCCTGGGACTCAAGTACTTACGATAGTAAGCCGCCACAAACGCTGTATCTCGAATGCGAGAGCCCCTAGTGGTCTACCGGGGAAATATACGAGTCAAATGGACAATTTAACGTCAGGACGGCACGTTGGCCATGGTAGCTCAATGAGTTAGAGCGACTGGACGGAAACCAGGAGATCCGTGGTTCAAATCAGGACATGACGTTGAATTTTTCATGTTGACTCTATCTAACATAAATTATATATCTACTATACACGAATAACCCCGGCTTTTACTGTACCAAGGAGATTTATACTTTCCGAGCAACAACCAGCGCCAGCAGAACACCTTATAAATTTCAGTACTTAAAGTCCTTTATTGGGTTCTACCCTAAGCTTTTTCAAAACGCCTGGTCCGCCTTTTTAAACCCTAACTTATCACTAATTGAAAATAAGCTTAGTGTTACATCGCTTTCAGAATACTTGTAAGCAGCAAAATCCATTGAAATGCAGCCAACAAACACTTTTCACACCTGGAATGTAATGACATACGTTGGATGCTTCTCTCCGTATCTCTCATACTCTAACAACGTCATGCTAGTAGGCTTGTGATGACAGTATCTCCACACCTCGCCTAATCTATTAAACTAACCGATTATCCGCAAAAGCGCACCGCTTGTTATTGAGCCATGCAAACGCTTATTTGGAACACCATTACACAATTCATTTTTCCCTTAGTACAGTGGGTTACTGATTTCTCAGCAATTTAAATGTTGCTATTTTATTTATACACGAATGCCACTCACTTCATGTACCGGGACGCATTCGTATTCGTCCAAGAAGTCAAATATTAATAACTACGATATGAAATTCCTTATAAGCTCACAGAACACAGTATTTCGAGTAAAAATAAACTAAACCGGCAGAAGCATTTTATTAAACATCCCGATGCACTTCCTCTTTTAATTTACGAGGTCCTTGCGAAAGCAAGCGTCGGAATTCGGTGAACCTACGTCTTGCAATTCTTCATTATCGACATGGCGGTTTACACCGAAGGGAAGTCAACCTTAGACTTCTCCATATTGCGAATATAACCTAGACAAGATTGATTTTCCCCTCTCCTTAGGAAATCCTCACAATGTTTTCCTTCTTAATTCCGCTCGAGCTGCGTCTCCCGACCACGGAAGCTGCAAGGACGAGGGAACGTCTGTTTTCATCTGGAAAAGCTTTCTTCCGTACTTGCTTTTTATGTTCTTTACAGTTACATCTTTCTCGCTGGAACGGGCGGGCGCCAAATCAAAAATACCAAAACTGTGCCTATTTCGTCTCCTCTTTCATTACAAAAATTAGGATTTTAATTAGTTTGTGGAGTATTCCTGAAGAAGGCTCCAACTTTGTCATCTTTCGAAAACTGTGCCCCAAGCTTAGTGGGCGAAAAAAGAAACCGAATTTATTTTTATCCAATTCATAGGAAATTCCAATTGCTTTGCTGTGTCTGCCTCACGTTCAAAAGGCCCCGAGTTCGAATCTCGGTCTGGTGGGTTATCTGGATAAGGTATTTTTTTCCGGAGTTTTCCCTCATCCTGAAAAATGAATGTCGGGGAACTTAAAGCCCTGTGGATCCTGAGCTTATTTGAGCATCATTTCACTAATTATATAAAGTTTTTACTTCCGTACTCTATTCCTTCAAATGAGACATCAAATTTAAACCGAAATAGACGGTTTCAGGTTCATTTAAACAACCCCAAATAGCAGTCTCATGAAATGGCCCTTGTGCATGACCAAAGCAATTCAAAACTTACAAACTGAAAAAAGAAACTTAGTATCTAAGCTCAACATCCACTGCAAACTACACTTCACATGGGAAACATTCAATAATCTGTTTAAGTCATGAATAATAGTCATTTTCAATTTTCTGTAAATAGCCAGTAAAGTCGTTTTCACATTTGTTGAATTTCTGTGTAAATGAGAAATCATAAGATATACACCAAAACATTTTATTGTAAAACTGGTAAAAAAAACGCTAAAGGTATACACAAAATTTTACTACACAAAAGAGGTCTCGTTAAAGCACAAAATTTGTCTATTTTGTATACATAAGAATTTTCGTAATATTTTTTTTTTTTTTTTTTTATTAATTGGAATGTTCAAATATTTATACATCCGAATAGGAATTTGTTTTTCGTCTCCCCAAGCCTATGGAGCGGGATAGCTTAGTGTTACGGTCTGTGGCTCACATTCGGAAAGTCGTGGGTTCGAAATCTGTGACCAACCTTCTTGACTCGTGTTTTTTTAAGTAGCTAGGCGAATGCTGGGAAAGCTAATTGATTCTGTGAGCTTCCTGTTCCTCCATTTGAACTCACTTATTTTATTTCACCTTTCATCCCGGTTAACTATTATAGGGTTCAAATTATCGGCCCAGTTTCCTGTGCACTACAGGAAAAGAATGAGAAAAGCACTAACCAATTTACTGGCATTATTTGAGGAATAAAGAAACAGCTTTCTGTTAATCCTCATCCTGCGGATTGGGGGAGCTCTCCGGGTCTCACCCCCCCCCATCGAGGATATACATCTAAGCCGGCAGAGGGGAGGGAACCCAGTTGTATTTCGGGGAGTTTAAATTTGCAACTTTTGTGGACCCTGCTCTGTGCTGTCGTCTCTCTTCAACTCGGGCAACCCTTGGCAACCTCTCACCTCACTCCTCTGTCAATGGCATAGGCATAACAGATGTCATACAGGTCAAAATATAGTGTTACCTCTCCGAACCTTGTCATATATATATGGTATCATGTGCTGGCCATGCAAAGATATTAGAATGTCCAAGTCATCACATGGCGACCAGCTCTTAAAATATTTGAGTAACGCTTAAGCTTCCCGGTGTCTCATATTTCCATTGTACCTATTAGGTAATACGTAATAAACGCATTTCCAGTAAAGTGTATAAGGATTAACATGACTTAGAAGATTTAATATTTTAAAATACAATTTGAATTGGAGTAAAGAAAAACATGTGAGTGCATATATACATATTAATTATTATTAATTAATATTATTGTACTTTGATATTGGTCACCATTTGTTTCAGCATAAAATAGATAGTACAACATGAGAGTTTAAAGTTATTTCTTAGGAAATAAACCCTGCGCCGTCGGACCTAAGATATACCTAACGTCAAAGCTACCCCACTCGGTGAATTTTGTAAGGGAGTGCACTTGCTCTGCAGAGTCGTCTAGATTATAGAAGCATCCCTTATATGAGCAATTTTCAGTTGATGTGTTTCTTTCGTAAATGTACATTGTCGAAACAGCGAAATGATTCCTATGTACTAAATGATATAGGTGTAGCATATATATACATATATACAGGATGTTTATATGTTTATAGGATATATATATGTTTATATGTTTATAGGATATATATAGAATGTTTCAAAACGACACCGAACGAACATATAGAAGCAGTTACTCAGCTTCTATGTGACACATACAGATAGTTTTTACCACCAATAGAGCCGCATTAAAATGCTAAGGAACGAGTGTGGATTAGGCAGTGGCAGGAACAACGAGCGTGTCTCACGCTGTCGGAGTTCGCAGGTATAGGTGACACGCCGTGCCGCGAGCTGTAGCTGTTTGTAAACCTACAGGCATACTCCGCAGTAGCTTGCTTATCACTATTAAGAATTTCTTTGGCTTATGATACCGCAATAAAGAAGCTATTGCTTAATTATCGCTTGTGAGCGTTTAACGTGTTCCAA
The DNA here is from genome assembly GCA_030765055.1 of Mantis religiosa. NCBI lineage: Eukaryota > Metazoa > Arthropoda > Insecta > Mantodea > Mantidae > Mantis > Mantis religiosa. The sequence goes on from CM060958.1 coordinate 77,696,522, forward strand.
AATTCCATTATAGAAGTCCATGATGACAAATAAGCTGGGACCATATGCAACTTACTATACCTTTTAGAGGGAAGTTAATGTTAGTGAGGTTGAGGATGGAAGCATTAAATGATAAACAGAACAGAAAACAACATCCAAGAATTGTAAATAAATTAAAACTAAATGCCTCATGCAATGAGACGAGCATTTTATTTCACGTGTTTGATAATACTAAATAAAGCATTTGTAACTGAAAATGAAGCCGTTGATATTTACATTAAGTGGTTGAAAGTATGGTACAATTAAGATCATTACAAAATGCTCTGAAGTTAAACAAATGAATATTATCATTGATTTAACTATTTTTACAATTCATATTTTTAATGAAAATAAATTAATAGTGCGTTCGTTGAACACCCTTCAGCTCTCCCAATCATCAAAACCATATCCGTCATTTCGGCGTTCGTATAGCGCTCCATATTGCTTGGATTTGCTATCTAAATAAGCGCAAAATCCTCTCTGTTAGGACGGAATGTGCAATATTATACTGAAGAGAAACCTTATAACTGTCCGAGTTAATAGTCGACTTTTGCACAAGCCCTTTGCCCCATTGCCTGAAAGGTAGGCTAGGATCATTAATAAAGAGCAAGGAATGTTTTTGCTTTCGTGACCGGTGCATCCCAATAACAACTTTTGATGTTCGCACACCAGTGGTTCCTGCGCTGCCTAATCACAAAATCATGTAATATTTAATGCTGCATAAAATTATAACAGAACTTCGAAGATGCGACACCGAAATTCGGACTAGTTCAGTTATAAACTAACCAACAGTGTCATTTATATATACACTGAACATTAAAATGCCTGGAGCTATTATAAATTTCATATTGGATGGAGAATGAAGTAAATTGCTTTTGATTTTGCAAATCTTGCACATTTCTCTTGCACTTGAGCAATCTCAATTAATAAACAGGCTGTAGAGAATGCCGAACAAAAAATCGCTGCAATCCCTTAACGAGTCCCTTGCCGTACAGATGGAGGAATTTTGTTTTGTTGTTTGCTTTTGCAGAGGTAGGCACTAACCACTCCCACAACTTACTAAATTCCATCTGGATTCGGTTAAAGAGAAAAGAATACTTTGATGTACCCCGCAGGCCTCTATGTGTATAATGGAGAACCAACCCTCACCTCTCTGTCTACACAAATTTAGCCCTGCAACCCTCCAAAATTGTATATCTACAGCATGTCCTTCTCTCCCCATTAAAACGTTCTTCCCGTTCGAGTGGAAAAGCATCTAATTAAATCTCTATGAGAAAGTCCGTCTGTGCGCTCGAGAGAACTCTATCTGTCGTCGATTTAAGTCGATAGGAAAAGAAATGTAAAGACAAAGGGGTTTTATATCTCAGGACTTCTTTTAATACCGCAGTATCTCCGCGGATTCTCAGATGCGAGCGGCGTATTTAATTACAGAGCGGCAGCCAAGGAAACAAGAAAGCTGCATGCAAGAAAAACGGAGGTACCTAAATGAAGCAAGGGAGTTTGAACAGACTGTCCCTTGTATTCTTTGGTGGTTATGATGACGTATTACGATTTTAATTTTTAAACAGATTTATTCAGCAGGTATACCAGAAATCTGATATATTACATTCATAGAACCTTCTCTAACTACTCATCTATGAACGATTCCAAAAATGGTTTTCATTACATATTTTGAAGGGATTGTCAATTCATTAAAAGGCGTTCGCTGGCCTATATGATGAAATCACTCAAGCGTGACTACGAGAAAAACTAAATAGATATCAGTTGAAGTACGTAGGCTTTCACGGCCGGAGTCATTTGGTAGATAATGATTATCCGGGCTTGGGGTCGTGGTCTATATCAGAGCAAGACAGCTTCGAGAGCTGTTACGTATTTCAGCCCGGAGCGAGGCTTGCAGTGCGTGTGACGTCAGGCAAGAGCTGTGTAGTACCAAGTTGCCTATATAAATGGCGCTGTGAGTACAGAATCTCAGGGTTCCGTCAAGTGTAGCGCACTCGATGACAACAATGTAGCTGCCACGTACCAAATGGAACTGTTAAATTTACAATGTGACTATTGACGGACAAATGTACACACAAGAAAGACTTGGCTGATTTTTACAAGAATGTTTGCCAAACCAAATTTCCCAGGTTGTATTCACTTGCCGCACGGACTTGTGTATGTTTGGCTCGATATGTGTGTACCCAATTTTTTTTTTTCTGTTATGAAATTAGCTAAGTCCAAACCCCGAAGCACCTTGTCGTATCACAATCTAACATGCAGCTTTCGATTATTAATTTCCCAGGCATTACGTCCTGACATTGATAAACTAGTTACAGAAGAACGAAACAAAGTGTCGGAAAATGTCCACGTAATTTTGTTTTGAATGAATGTTTCTAATTTGCAGATAAAATTACTTTATGTTTATTTATTTACTTTATAACATGCCTGACCTTCAGATAAACTACGAGTAGGAGTTTTACAGATTTTCTCATAGCACAGAGCTAAAAAGTAATTGTGTATAAACTGTGACCAATTGTGCAATTAAAGCAGTCAGCATTAATATTACGCCACCCAAGATGTAATTTGTACATATTATTAATACCCGATACGTTTCCTGTATTTCCTATGCTGTCGGAACCCCAATACATCAAACTGTTTCCTTCCTCTTGGGCAGCAGAAATCAGCGCGGTGACGTCACACGCTAACCTGCCTTTCATTCGGGGGCATATTTGGCGGTTAGAGCTGACGGAGCTGACGTCACACCGCCGCTACCTGTCTTCCCCTGGTCTACATTTTCCCTTTAACTACGGCCCACAAGCCCGGATAATTACTATCTACCAGATATTCAGTTGTTCAGAAAGTATTTTCCTTAAATTCGACGCCAATGCTGAAATATTAGTCTATATAGATTTAAATTCCAAAACTATTAACCCTTCAGAATGAATGGAGAGGATCATCGAACAGAGGTTTGGAAGGGGGGGGGGGAAGTTCAAGCTATAATAGGGAATACCTAGGAAAATGTTAATGGTATAAAATGTTATTTGACATAAACCAAGTGGATGGTGCTGTCCTCTCTCACCATAAGAGTAGCTCAATTGTATAATCACAGCGAGGGCAAAGTGACAGGTTCTTCTGTAGTTTCCCGCCGTTAATAATAAAAGTTACTTCTGAAACGAAGGCAGCATCCGTTCTCATATCTGCTGATACAACTAATTGACTACTGACGCAAGAACACTGCTGCTATTCAAAAGGATTCTCCGATACCTCATCCGTTCGATATTTTGTATCTCAGCCAGGTGCCAAACATTGAGAAGGTAAACATGCTACTACCAACCCAGTTAATGACGGACAGACATGGATATCAAGGTTGCACTTAACTTCTGAAAAGTGTTCACTGAATTATTTATTTTGATGCAGGCTTACTCGCCGAAGGCTTGTCAGCAAATGTGTTCTTTATCTTCCTTTAACCTCTATTAATGCAATTTAGATGTCCATCTCCTCTATACATTTAAGTTCCAAAGCAATGCGAAGGAGTTCGAATTACAATAATGGTATAAAGGGCAAAGCGTTTCTGCTGAATCAGCAACGAGGTGTAGAAATAATATTTCACTTGCAAACCCTTGAGCCGGTTGGCAGAACAAAAAGGACAGGTATTGTACACGACTACAAAAGTGCTCTTTAAACAGACCAATACTGACATGGCGCTTTCTGTAAAGTAGCTTTAAGTTCTAATATATCATGGTACCCGCCTCGGTAGCGTAGATGGTAGCGTGTCTGCCTCACGTTCAAGAGGTCCTGAGTAACTCAGGGTGAGTTACCTGGAAAAGGTTTTTCTGGGATTTTCCCTTATCCTGAAACACGAATGTCGGGTAATTCTATCCTCCAAAGACCCCGGACTCATTTGAGCATCATTTCACCCATTTCATTTATCGTCCGATATGACTTAACGTTGGAGAACGTAAATTACAAAATGATGATGATGATGATAATAATAATAATAATAATAATAATAATAATAATAATAATAATAATAATAATAATAATAATAATAATAATAATAATAATAATAATAATATCACCACGGTATCAAGATGCTAAATTATATCTCCGTGCACTTAATGTTTCTTTAATAGTTTAGCGTCTTCATATTTGTAATACCTTTCCTTACTTACTGTCGATAATAATCGTTACCATGCCCTAAACTTTAGAACTTCAAACCACCTTATTAATGAATCAACTGCAAATAATGGACCATGTTTCTTCTTCTTGTGGGTTATTTGTACATTAACTTTCATTTCCTAAGAAATACCTTAGGTCTACTAAGCGAAAATTAGACCAACAAGACATGAAATATAAACAAAAATAAAAATGTGAAAGTAATTTTAATTATTTGGGTTTTAATTTAACTTCCTGAACAAATGATATACGCATTAAATCAGCATTTATGGATAATCCGAAGCAATTTGCAGCACTAAGATGCAAAGCTTTACCATCTAAACAATTTATGTGGAATAAATAGAATCGACAGAGAAGTTTCCTACGTACGTTATCAACAAAGTAATAAAGGCATAACAAAGATTTGATACAAACTATTGTACAGAAATCCAAAGAAAGTCGTCAGACAGAATGTCAATGATCAAATTATGGGCCAGGTGAGCTGTTGGACCTTTGGAGACTAGACTTATTAATGCCGATACAGGTATAAGGCGTTAATTCATGACGTAAAAGCTATCACGTAACTCAGATTAAAGCTTATTCAGATACATTCAGGCACGTTACCTAGATCCGGCATACACGACGACGTGAAAAGTCTTCGTTGAGCAATGTTAAGACTTTTACCTCAGATCGCCGAAAATCATACCATGGGATAAAGCACAGAAATTATTACCAAAGTTGAGGCTTGGTAGGGAACATTCACATATTGCTGCGTTTAGTTTCTTTTTAGAACTATTAAGTTCGTGGTTATCTGTTGTCTAAGTGCAATGGGTTGTGACTCGAGAATAACGTGTGATAATTGTATGATGAGTTTAGGACTTTTTCTTGAAATCTTGTATGGATGAAGTAGTTGTTAAACGTTTACGCACACAAGCAGCCGGACGGAATTGAACCCGAGACGCTTCACACAGCACGTATGAGCTTCGAGACCAGTTGCAACTGGTTATACAACATGTTATATTTAACCTGGAATTTGAGCCTACAAGGGCGGATCAGTAAGTTGTTTCAAAACTGTGTTTTCTGACGGCTTTGTCGTCGTTTCCAAATTCACAACCATCCCAAGTTCGGAATTCCGTTTTAGCTAGCACTGACTTCAGTGCGAATTCTGGCTTCCGAGTAGAGTAGGCAGAATATTTGGATAAAGTTAATTAACAGCGAAAATAGTTCTTAGTAGCGAAAAAGATGATGCGATTAGACATTGTTTTTAAAGAATAAATGCAATGTTGCAGTCATATACAAGCATTCAAAGAAAGGTGCGTGCGCTGCGGACCCCTAGCACTCGTGGTACCTCTGACGTTACTAGAGGAACCTCGGGCCGAACATTGGACCCCCTTCTTGATTGGGAGTTAATCGGATTGGGTTGGACTCGAGGGGGCAGTGGTTCCCGATACCCGTGGGAGATCGGGTACGTCTCCGGACGGGGTTGAGGGAAGCCATTAATATTCCCGCGTACTAGCCAGCATAGCTAGTAGGAGGTGTGCTAGATCACCAGGCGGCCCTACCGAGGTCTAATGGTAGCCTTCCCCTTTGGGGTTGGCGCGCGTAAGTGGCGTATCCACTTCCATCCCGTATTGTGTCCAGAGGACCAGATGGGGGGGGGGGGCTTGTTAGTCTCTAGGTCTTGCCCTATGGAAAGCCCCACGGAAGCTCGGTAACTCCCTGGATGACAGATAGGGGGGGGGTGCGTGTCGTCTTCACTCAGTGTGGATCGCCCTCGCGCTTATTCAAAGAAAGGTATGAAATATCTCGCAGTAAAATCCAACACTTGCCCGCCTCTGTAATATGTAGATGCAAGGTCCCGAGTACGAATCTCCTTTATGGCGAGCAGCCCGTATAAGGCTTTTCATCTTGTTTTCCTTATTCTGGAAAGATGGAAATCAGTTAACGTTAAGCTCTGAAGAGCCGGGCTCATTTGAACATCGTTTCATTCATCGTCCGACATGCACTACTAGGACAAAGCACGTTAATTTTAACAATAAAACATAAGATTCTGGTATTCGAATACGTTAACTCAAATACACGCTATTATTCAATTAAACAACCCAATTTCTTCGTTTAATACTCCCGAGTATCGTAACTGGTATGAATGACATACAATTGCGCTCTAAAATGAGCGACAGCTGCAACGTCTGGAGGGCAACACGTGAAAACAAATGACTGGGGCACTAAATTCGTCGCCTCCTGAAATTTCCAGTTGTAGCAGAAGATCGTAACATTCACACAGAGGCACAAATGTACGAGATTATATCGTAAAAGCAGGTTACTTCAGGAAACCAGAGCAAAACGCTTGTTTCATTCATGTTTCATATTCAATCTACCTTCTATCGCAGTAGGCCTTCGTAAATATGTAATGCTTCTTTTCACAACTTTAGTATTACAATAAACGTCTTGCTTTTATTTATACTAAAATTAGATTGGTTTTCTAAAATCAGCCATTTCTTCCAAAACCAATAACTTTTTCTTTCATTAAGTTCCATTCGATGTGTTATTTTTAAAATGGTTGTTTTCATGTATTTCTGTCGCAGCGGTTCCAAAACGCTAAAAATAACAGTCCCAAAAAGAATAAACTGGTGTACACTTACTTTCTCATACCTTAAACACCAATACACTCTGGTCCACCGTTACGCTACTTATCCGACTCGGATTCTTTGACATGTCGAGATTCTTTGTTCCCGTATCAAAAGGCGATGCGATGACCTCCTTCCTTCCTCCATGCACGCGTGAAAATCTGTCAACAGTAACACCTCTACGAGAGTAATCCTGGAACTTATTTCCATGTCAGGTTTCTACCCTGGGTTCAAATGGTTACCTCGACTTCTTTTCTCAGTTCAAACAAGTTATGCGCACTCACTGTCTGCGATTGTTCAAAACGAACTGTGTCATACGAAGTCTTGTCGAGCATGAGGGATTTGATTCTCAAATATTCCGAAGCGGAAACTTGCAAAAATTTCCCCATCAGCTACAGCTTCTGTAAAACATCTTGACCAGACCGAAGCGTTTTCGTACCTGCTTCTACAGTACACCAAGAACGCAGATTACTGCATTCCGGGCATCGACAATGTAAAAAGATCACTTTTTTTTTTTTTTTTTTTTTGCGCAAGGCAGGCATAAAATTGTGCATTTAGGTATACAAAAGGGACAGTTCAATAAAAACTTTACGTCCTGTATATCTCTCCATATATGCCTTCACTGTTAAGCATATTTATATCAGTGGACACATCACTTTATATAAATTATAACAGAATACATTTTTCCTGCCCCTCTCTCTCTCTCTCTCTCTCTCTCTCTCTCTCTCTCTCTCTCTCTCTCTCTGTGTGTATATATATATATATATATATATATTATGCTGTAGTTTGCTTCTGCTTATCGTTGTAAGAGACATCTTTCATATGATGCTTTCTGTCACTACAGAGTAGTGGTTTGTACCCTTCAGGGTTCCAAATGACCTAGCTGTTGACTAGTCCTTAAACCCCAGACGTTCTCACTCAACCCCTGAGACTGCACTTGCGACATTTATTTCGATTGCCCAATTAATGCTGACTTAGGTTCTCATAACTACTGCACTATGCTCTCCCATGCACTTTGGAGCATCTGCACATAACATAGCTTAGTGGCTCGCCTGACCTGTGGTCTTGTCAGCGTAACAGCAGCGCTCTTGTGGCATCGGAAAAAATTGTAATGCCTCGGCCTAGTTATGACACTCCATATGCAGAAGAGAGGAGACATGAGAAGTTGAGAATGGTAGGGGAGCAAGGAAATAAAAGTGCCATCACTAATCAGCAGTCGCAGACTATCACATTATACATGCCACACTCACAGCACTGACCCCACTCCTTTAATATGCAGTGGGCTGGTTAGTGATGCTGCGCACCTGGAGTAGGCGACTATCAACGTTTTACACAACCTGGAAAAGAGCTGGATTGTAATACAGCAAGGAAATAAATAAATGTGAGAAAGTGATGTAAAATGTTCAGCAACGGACAAACAAAATTACATGACGATTGTCACTCTCTAACAAACGTGCAAAGTTATGACAACATGCTGTAAAACTCTAACGAGTTATATATTTATTTCCCAAGCTGTTCTCACGTTTTGCTTGATGCTATAATTTCGGAGCATCTTGGCTTAAAGATTGGCTGCAAGAGACTGCAATAGGACAATCCACAGCTCATGGACACATGTCATTTGCTTAAGTAACAAATGCTTATGTAGAGAAATAAAGTTTTCAATTCCGTAACCGGTATGTTTTAGTATTGTGACCTTGTGGGCTCGTAGACTTAAAAGTCCAATTTGCATAAATTCAAAATGTTCTTTACTTCCGTAGAAATACACTTTGGTCAACCCTTACAGTAGCAGAATTACGTAACATACACAAATACAATGCTCAAGTTCGTTGACCACAAACAAAAGAGTTCACTCAACTTCCAGTTCAATTACCACTCTCATTAAGACCCTGTTTACAACTCCCGTTACGACTACTCCGCTGGTGTGTCGCAATCTTATATATACCTCCATTGATAATTCTCGACTGTTTTAGAATGTTCTCTATCAATTAAGATGTCACTAGAATTTTCCATTTATCTAACTTTCTTTCGGCAGGCCTTTATCTCCGCGCTATCTTTATCTGTTTCTGTAAGCTCTATCTCCGTGATACACTATCCGTCCCTTATCTCTCCGCGCCAAACCTTTTGTGCGCGTCGCCGCCAGTTGTGACAGTATGTATTATTTTATTTATCTTTATTTACTGAAGTCAAACGGTCATTACTACTTCTGGACTGCGTAAATACTGCTCACTTGCACTCATCAAAATAATAATGTCGATATGAAGAACTGGGTCACCTACTACTGAGGGCCAAAAAAGTTATCAATCATCGGATCTATTGGTGCTCTGATTTCAAATCTTTCAACTAAAATTCCTTCACTCATCGTAATCATGTATTCATTTGATTGATGTAAACATTTACCTCTGCATCTATAGCAATCCCCTTTAGCAGGATTATCTTAAGTGCTCAACTGCATTAGTACGAGGGCTGTTCAATAAAGAATGATCATAATTTTTCGCAGTATAATTCAATCTTATTATATTCTGTTAGCTTAATGTGAAACAAACACGCCGTAGTAGTTTCATTGTTGGTACTCCTGGTTCTCGCCTGTGAGAACCAGGCAAGTTCAGACATGTTCAGTATCGCCTACCGCAGCAATGGAGGTAACATGCAGTTAAAGTTGATGTAAGAGGAAGATCCGGAGTTTCTTTCAAACTGCTGAAGAAGCTTCGCTACATCATTTTGATCCTGAGAGCAAACAGCAAAGCTCAGTGTGGAAATCTCCATCACCAACCCCCCAAAAAGCTAAAGTGGTTGCTTCTGTTGGGAAAGTTATGGTCATCTCATTCTTTGATATTCATGGAAAGGTTTATCAGCATGTTGTACCTGCACACACATCAGTAGCTGGGCAATACTACAGGGATGTCCTGAAAACACTGCAAGTCCATGTCAGGCGCAAAATACCACATTTCCGTGAAGCAGGCTGGATGTTGCACCACATTAATGCTCGGTCGCATATTGCCAATGTTGCTGCTGAATATCTTGCAAAAATCATCATGAAATGCATCCCTCACCCTCCATGTAGTCCAGATTTAGCCCCATGTGACTTTTTTCTATTTCCTAACTTGAAGAAACCCTTCGTGGGAGGCATTATCCATCATCAGAAGCAGTGGTGAAGGCTCCGGAGGCCATTTCGAAGGATCTCTCAAAAATGGTTTCCAGCATGTCTTTGAAGACTGGCAGAAACGCTGGCACAAGTGCATCGCTTTCATGGGAGACTATTTTGAGAAGGACCATCAAAATTATGAGGTTGAGTAAAGGTATGTTGTCCAAAAAAAAAAAAAAAAAAAAAAAAAAAGTGATCATTCTTCATTGAACAGTCGAATAATAGGCTGGGATATCTTCAGCAGAGATTCCTTCTAATGCGACTGCTATACTACAAAGTTACGTTACCAATTTTGAAATTCTGTAATTCTGAACGTCTGCTGTTTCTTGAAACAGTTCCATTCTCCTAACTATTCCAAATAAAGAAACGCAGTTTCTATGCTCTTATTCGGATTGATTCGAGATTCGTTTTGAATGTCACGAAACGAAGATTCTTACATCGAGATGAACTCTACTGCTCCAAGTTGTCACTCTTAAATAGCTGGAAGTAAACATATTCGATTTAAAGCAGTGAACATTATATTTATACAGATACACGTCACTATTCAAAGACAATAATGGATTCAGTTTTCCAGAGTCTTACTAAACCAAAATTAACCATTTCTGTCGTCGCCAGTAACGTGACATGGGTATCCTGAAGCGTAGGAATGTACTAAATGTGTGGAAAATCTCATTTAAATAATTGAATCATACCACGTTTGGAAATCCGCATTCCATGGAGCGATTTTGGAAATCCAATAATCGGTTGTTAATTCTTTTCCACAGCTTGCAAACTACTGGATTTTGATGGCGTGGACATTCCCGCAAGTGTAACTGCTACGTCACACAACGTAGCATAATACAAATGCTCCAGTGAACGTAAAACGTAATTTCTTTAATAACAATAATGATAAACTAATGACTATGGACTCAGTCCTGTACAAAGTACTCCTACAAAAGTCTATTACTCTAGCTACTTGTTAATCCATTCATTATAGGATACAGTACCTAAAGCGATTGCCAAATTTTTAAAGCGTGCACCGCTTAGGCAAACACAACGGGAAGGAAAGAAGAAAGGAAGATGCAGTGACTTCCCGTTGAGTATAGTTATTTTAAAATCAGAAGCTTCTCCAGAAAATCTAAATCTAAATTTTGTCACAAAAATATCTTAAATGTGAAATTTTAATCAAAATTATTACAGCAATTTATTAAAACATAAGAACTTTTGAAAAATGCTCCACGTCAAGGAGAGGAGAGGAAGTTTCCTTAAAATTCTTCGTTAACATTTTTGAAAAACGTCACATTTAAATACTAGGTTATGTGTTTAATTTGAGTTCCTGTTTATGGGATATACACCTCCCTCCCCCCCCCCTCTCTCTATCTCTCTCTTACACACACTGACACACAAACAAAACGTATACATCTGGCAAAATTTCGGTATATAATTTTTTGAATGTGATGAACACACTAGAGGTAAGCAGCGGAGAAAAGGAAAATACGTTTTATTTAAACTTTCCCTTGCATCAGTTTTATTTTTGATTGTGGATATGAATCGATGAATGTTTCCTGGAATATTTCATGGATACGTACAACTTGCACCTGCTGACATGCACTGAATACTAATGCGGAATAGATATGGAAAATTGGCACATTACTCTTCGATATATTTTAGGCACGTATTGAACCTGGTTAGTTCTTTTCTCCTTTCTTTCTATTCCTTTACGGATACTGACTGTGGGGTACATTGAGGTACAAAAACACCATTAAGTGTTTAAGCGCGGTGTTGCGATATACTTGCGTAAAAAAAGGATATAAGCAGAATTAAATGAAAGTTGTAAAGTGAAAGCGACAAAATTTAGCGATAGACTACTTGCATTTTCTCATATGCTCTTATCAGACTGGTAACCGATTCATAAACTAAATAATCATGTAATGTGCCAAAATGAGATATAACACACCACTTTGTTGAAGCAGGGAATGACCAAATGTGTTGACGATGGCAACATTTATAGTCGTAACCATTTGCGTGGTGCTTAAAACACTTTTTTCACCCCATTTTGGTACACCGAGTTCAGCTTTATCTTCCACTCTTCACCCCTATTTTTTTTCCTCCTCTACTTTCGAATGAATAGAAACTAAATGGCAACATATCGGTGAAGAGAACTGCGCGTAGCGTAACAGATTGATGTAGTTCGTCCACTGCGGCATTGATTGGGTGGGACGAGAGGGAGGGGGGCTTGGTTAGGCCATTAGGGGTTGCTGCAAGAGTGGGATGGGATGGTTGATGAAATGAAATGGTTTTGGAACTCATTTCTGCACGGAAGTTGGAAAACTGGACCTCATCAAATGACTTATTACGACCGTGTTCTGCAGGAGTAAAGTATAAGCACAACCAAGATACAATGGAGCCTTGCTTAGACACAGTCCGCAACAAGATCATATTGTCATGACGGATAAAGAAAAGTATACACCTGAATATTCAAACTTACAATCTGCCAAATTTTTTTTATCTTCTATCTGAAAGAAAAGTTGAAGGTATACGGAAAGGATTCACAATTTAGTTTATTTTTAATCTTTGCGAGAAAGGTAATTTTTGGATTTAAGCTCTTGCTGTTCTTTTTATTTAACTTGGTGTTAAATAAACCAAATCGCGACTGCAATAAGGCTTACAATTTCTTACAAAGTTCGGTTACATTACTAAAATACAACACTTTTTGGAGAAAGCTGAATCACCAAGGGCGCTTAAAATGATTGTTGGTGCATTTCATCAGTAAAGGATGGTAACTAGCAAGAACGTGAGCGACTAAGTAGGGAACGATGATAGTTGCACATGAGTGGAAGATAACCGAATAGAGATAAGTATAGGCAAGACCAATATGCCCGAGACGTAGGTGTGATGGTAGAACAGGTCAGACATCACAAAGCTTCCTTCATGAATCTAGATCAGTATGCTCAACACTGCAACACGTGTTCGCTGCCCCTACACGTGTTTTCTCCTCACCAGCGGCCAACCAACGAGAGACTGGCCTAGTACTCAGAGCCAGACGAATGTACACGACTTTAATTTCCTGTCGTCTTAGGAATTCGGTATCCAAGGGCAATTCTGTAGCAGCTCGTAGAAGCAGGTGATTTCTACCTCCCTTCCTTTGCTTCCTCATGAGCACCGCTGGTTTCCATTGCCCAAAAATGGTATCATGCATAAAGCGCTTGCACGAGGTCCCACAAATTGGGCGCATGTACTGTTGCTTTCTTAGCTACATTTCCTCCATGAAAATGTACCCACACCAGCAGTGCCTGTTTATCCCAGGTTGACATTCATTAATAAGGCAAGTGAAGTACAATACTAGCTTTTGGTGGAACCTACTCCTGAAGACCCCTGTCCGTGAAGATAGTAAAGGAGCAGAGTTTACAAAGACATATTCCAAGCCCAGCAGAACAGATAACAGCTAACAAGAAAAGACGAATAAGAAATAGCACCACCACACAGTATCAGCAACACAATTGGAACCATTGATGTAACATTGTTGTAATGCAAATACATGATACAACAATTAGAACAAACTTCCTTAATGTAGTTGCATTTCGTATTTACTGTTTGACACCACTTTCCAAGTTTGTGTCTAAAAGAGAATTTGTTTGCCTACTGATAAGAACATGGGAGACGAAAGCTTTCGAGATTTTGGATGAAATTTCAATTGACATTACAAAGGAAGCAAAAGCAACGGACTATCTTTTAATCGAGATAAGTATAAAACTGATTATGAAAAGTTAGCTGCTTGGAGAAGATAAAAAATATGAAGTGCGCCAAATTGTACAATCGGAATTCATCCGTACCTAACAAAGAAACTATTACTATCACTGTAGTCATACCGCTACGCACCTGAAAATTTGATGGTATAATAACTGCTGTACATAAAAGACCAAAAAACTGCTACGGAGTAGAACTGCAAGGCTCAAAACTGAAGCCTGGAAAGTGTCGCATGCGACCACTTGCAAGTAGCTGCTAGGCATCACTCGTCCGCCCTGATATGCAAAGTGTAAGGCTGCTACCCATCAGCAGTCCCTCCTGTACAATACTGTCTTATGACTATATATTCATACGTATTCTGGACTCAGTTTTGGATTCTTCCAGCTATACTCCGCATCCGATTTTGGCACACAGGCCTGACATAGAACAGAGATGATGCCATCAATCTCTTAAGCAAATACGGGTATCAGCATAGTGATGGCTCCCTTGTAAGATTAATGCATGCTGTTTTCCACCTTAATTAACTTTTTAAAATAATAAGTTCTTTAGAAGACGGTCAAATGACATGTGTAGTGCCATTTTATGCCGATGACACATGCAGGGAATTTTAGCAGAACAATTTTGTGAATTTTTGTAGCTGGCTAAACTGTGTTTAGGTGGCGAACACTGTTAGAATTTCACATAATAATATTGTTTTCTGGGTTTTAATGTCCTGTGATGGATAGGTCATATCGAGCGATGAGTGAAATTGGTGGAATGCACAAATAGTCGAGATCATAGAGCTGCCTGACATTCGTCCTTCCGGATAAGGGAAAACTCCGGAAAAAAAATCTTATGTAACTCACTCGAACCGAGATTCGAACTCCGGACCTCGTGACTGTAAAGCATACGCACTACTCCCAAGTTATAGAAGTGCACAATTTTGAGTATTAACCTATACCGTTATAAATTATTATTTTACATGCACTTAGAACCCACCTCTATAACATGGGAGTAGTGTGTATGCTTTTGTCACGAGGTCCGGAGTTCGAATCTCGGTTCGACTGAGTTACTCACATATGATATTTTTTCCCGGAGTTTTTCCTTTTCCAGAAGGATGGATGTCCGGCAAGTCTATGATCCCGGACTATTTGAGCATCTCACTCATGGCTCGATATGACCTATCCATCAAAGGACATTAAAACCCAGACACATTATTATTATTATTATTATTATTATTATTATTATTATTATTATTATTATTATTATTATTATTATTATTATTATTATTATTATTATTATTATGTGAAATTCTAACAGTGTTCGCCACCTAAACGCAGTTTAGTCAGCTACAAAAATTCACAAAATTGTTCTGCTAAAATTCCCTGCATGTGTCATCTGCATAAAATGACATTACATATGTCATTTGAGCGTCTTCTAAAGAACTTATTATTTTAAAAAAATAATTAGAAAACAAAATGTTTAAATAAACGTTAAAAGGGATCTTGAGATATGTTGGAGGAAAAAGTGCCCGTCAGGAATTACGAACGCCTAATTAAGCTTCATCGATGCCCCAATACTTACACTACAGAAATTAATTTCTTCATCACTTTAAATTGATATTCGTTAAAACTTCTAAACAGAAAGAAAAATATGGTAAGACCATACTTATAGGATGGAAAAAGAAACAATTATAACGGTTGAATTGAATCAGCAAAACCAATTTAGAAACAAAAGTCTCAAATAAAGTTACAGCAAAATAAGTGAAAACTATTTGATTCGAATGGTCCGCTTTGAAACTGATGAGGGCCTACAATTATCCTTAAAAGAGAAACATTCAAATATTTAAGTAAATACTTGCAGAAGGATAGTACTAAAAACGTATTATACCATAATTTCAGCACATTTAGTGAACCGTATCTATTCTGCTGGACATGCCATTTTTCTAGTTCACCAGGAACAACAAATATCAGACATGCAGCAGATATACAAAGAAAAAGAACAAGGTGTCCCCGTGTTTTGTTTTGCATCTGTGTTGGGTCGCGGCAGCCAGGTACGTATTAGCTTTGCAAACGCGTCACAGGCCCGCTGGGCTTGTTCTTATTCACGATCATACATATGGATTCCATCCCCCCTCACCGTACCCATACTTTGGTTAAGTTTCGATAATGGATTCTTCGTCTGACCTACCTAGACAGAAAAGGCCACCTGTCTGCAAAAACAGCATCTTATTACCAAAGCTGTAGAAGATTGAAAAACAGTTTTAAAAGAAATTCAAATAAGCTACAAGGTTATGCAGATGGTATGTTCACAGTTGTTTCCCTTAACCTGGTTCCATGATTCTGCGTATCAAAATCGCTCGTGCTGTTTTAATAATAATTATGCAGGTCAACGTATTTTCAAGAGGTTCCAAGTTCCAGTCTCGGTAAGGGTGATTACCTGGATAAGATTTATGTCAGGATTTTCCCATACAATGAAAGACGAATGTCTGGTAACTCTAAGCTTTATGGACCCCGGGCTCATTTGAGCATCATTTCACCCATTCAATTCATCGTCTGATACGACAACGATTGAGGATGAAAATTAAAAAAAAAGTCAAATTATAAAGGATAACCAGGTAGATCAGAGGTGCCTACTCAACCTCAGGAAGAAAAAGGCGTTGCAGCCAAGGACGGTGGCCAGATCTGATGGCGACAAGCCCAAAGTAGATTCCAAGCTGACTTATTGGGCACAATGGGCCCAACATGCGGTCTACGAGCAAGGGACCGAAAGGGCCTAACCCATTTACTTTCAAGCTGACTTATTCAGAAAAATAAGTGGCAGGAAATATACAATGACTGTTAGAATTTTTTGGACAAGCAATGCTGTTCTATATTTAACAACAAATGATTAACAATAAACCTAGTTTATTCCATTTTGCTCACTCCAGATTTTACAGTTACACACACTGGTAACAAAATAGTTTCGTTTCATTTCACGACGCACAAAATATAAAACTTATGAATGTAATTATAGTAATACAAAATTTCCTATTCAAAATTATTTGGGCAAAAAAGTAAGTAAAAAGCAAATAGAAATAATGGAGGCCATGTACGTTCTTTTCCTGTACATCCCATAGATTCTCAATCGGATTGATGTCGGGACTCTGTGAGGGAGGATTCACAACTTATGGACAGCTGTACAACCTCAGTCGTACATTATAGACCGTATGTTTTGGGTCACTGTCCTGATACAATTTAAAAGTCTTCTATTCCCATATTTTTTTGCACTTTTCTTCAGGTTGACTTTTAAAACCTGAAGATACTGGCGGTGATTCATGTGTCCATTTATAAAAACTAGCTCACCAAACTCCTTCAGCCGACATACAGCCACAAACACACCCCCCTACTTGTTTTATTGCCGTCTGCACATTTCCTTCTTCAAATTTTGCCGTAGGGGAGGGGATCCGCCCCCTTTAGCTGCCGTGGTGCGAGCGCTGCGGACCCCTAGCACTCGTGGTACCTCTGACGTTACTAGAGGAACCTCGGCCCGAATATTCGAGCCCCTCCCTGATAGGGGGTTGTTCGAATTGGGTTGGACTCGAGGGGGCAATGGTTCCCGATACCCGTGGGAGATCGGGTACGTCTCCGGACGGGGTTGAGGGAAGCCATTAATATTCCCGCGTACTAGCCAGCATAGCTAGTAGAAGGTGTGCTAGATCACCATGCGGCCCTACCGAGGTCATATCGGTAGCCTTTCCACTTTGGTGTTGGCGCGCGTAAGTGGCGTATCCACTTCCATCCCGTCTTGAGTCCACAGGACCAGATGGGGGGGGGGCTTGTTAGTCTCTAGGTCTTGCCCTATGGAAAGCCCCACGGAGGTGCCAGGCGCCCTTTCGGGACAGCTCGGTAACTCCCTGGTCAAAGGAGGCCTGGGTCCTTGGTCCTACGGGTCCAGGACTAATGGAAGTAGAACCTCTGGCATCAACATTAACTGTCTCCAAACTGTTGAATTTTCACTCGTCGCAGAAAATTACTGTTTCCTACCAATCCATATCTTTGCTCCTTAGCAAATATGTGCCGCTTGATCCTATTAATTTTATTGACACAAGACTTATTTCTTGCAGTTCATCCACAATAATGTTCTCTGTAGCACCCTCCGGATTGTGCTTACGCTGATTCTCTTTCCAAACGAACTCGCAGCCTCAGCAACAATAGCAGTTGCAGTAAAATGTGGATTATTATTTTTCACTTTTCTTGTTACTGCCCTCTCTCTTCTCCTATTAAGCACCTTCGGGAGAACTTGACTGTGGCAAATTTTCAATCCTTTTCGTCATGTCCAACAAATCTGCTATTTGTCGACATGTTTTCCCCTTTCCATGATGGCATATTTCTAATTGTCATTGATCAAATATACTATCCTTTCCTCTGCACCCCATTTCACTCCTAAATGTTTGCCTCTGCTTTGTGCATGGGTAAGGCACTGACAACGTCCTCCCAGCACAGCACAAAACAAATGCAAAAATGCCTTGAGTGGTCAATCAATCCTTGTCCGAGAAATATTGACGAGCAAATTTTCTAATGTATCTCAACCAAGTAACAAGTATTGTGCCGTTTTGAAATAATTTACAAGTCACAACTGCATTACTCTGGTACCTATGAAGCGCTTAGAATTAAGAGTTAAGCAATTCTGAATTGTTTACCCACTTTTCCTTAGAAAAATAAGCATGTTACATGCACAGATCATCTTGTCCGAAAAATTATGACAGTCATGTCTTGCCGTGTATGTGCGATGCACTCGAAAAAACAACTCAGTTGTTTCACATACTTTCCAATAAGCCTCCAAGCTTTGCCATGCACTTTAAATGGTGGTAGATGACTTAAACCAAACAATTAAATGACACCAAATGCATTATAACGAAACATCGATTGAACACAATATTATAAAATAAATATGCAATACAATCTTTACTTCCAAAATGTAACTTAGAAATTCCATCCATATATTTGGCGATATTACATTAGACAAAATAATGGTTGTAATCCTGATTGTACAATGACTTTCACCACAAGAATACACACAGTAATAGCCAGGAAGGTTTGTTATGCCGTTCTTCCCCTGTAAGGGAAAGATCGAATTACGGTAACCCTCCCCTTCTAGCGCCAATGCCATATGACGAAGTTATTTCCCTTATCAGTTAAATGCAAGTTTAACCCAACGCAGGACGAAGACTTAACTCCCGTGCTGCTATTGTTTAACGAAGAGCAGGGCATATATATCTTCCCCTCCCTTCTCACAGTTAAGCAACCAGGATCCAAATTTGGATTGGGTCCTTAATAATGAGAAACTCTTGTAATTTGTTACCAGAAGCATTAATCAACAAACGGAAATTAGCCGCCGATACCATACTAACACCTTGGTTACCAGTTGCGGTTTTCATTATTTTAAAATGAAAACTCACGCCTTTTTTTCTGTCCAAAAAATTCAATATCAACGTTAGGAAGTAGTAATTAAGTTATCATTATTATAATAAAAGCACATATAATAGCTTCAATGAACTATAATTTTCGCTGGCCAAGTAATTTTCCAATTAAGACAAAACCGTACAAAGTTTTACCAGATATAGGAATTTACGGGACATAAAAAAGAAGATCAAGATAAACATTCAATTATTGAATAATTACACTGCGCTGCAATGAAAATGTTTCGGGCTTAACAATAGTGAATATACATGTATCTCCATCTGCTGAATTAAAAAATCATCATACAAATGATAGATTAGCTCTTGTTTTAAAGATGAAGTGACATTTCATTTTTTAGAGTGAAGATTTTAAATTTGGGGGATTTTTTTTTTTTTGAGTTGGCACACCTGTCAAATAAAACACAATCAGAGAGAAATTTTGGAAATTCAGTGATGCAAAAGTTAAGGAAGGCATTTTTGTCGGACTACAAATAAGAGAACTTGTAAAGGATCCTGCATTTGACCAAATTTTGGAGGGGAAATAAAAGGAAGGAAGAGATGACAACTATAAGCATTTGGTGACAGTGCTCCTGCAAAAATACTGTAACCTTGGATGCAGCATGCCCCTTAAGATTCATTTTCTCCACTCCCACCGAGACTTTTTCCCTCCTAGTTGTGAGTGAGTGAGTGAGTGAGTGGTGTTTAAGGGCCCGTCGACAACAAGGTCATTTGGGCCCCTCCTAGTTGTGGAGGTGTTAGTGATGAACATGGAGAGAGATTCCATCAGGACATTTCTGTTATGGAACAAAGATATCAGGACCGTTGGAATGAAGTAATGCTTGCGGGTTACTGTTGGTCTTTGATAGGGATTCTGCGGAACTCCATCATAAGAGGCAAGCTAAAAGACGACAAACTCAATAGGCCACCACATGATTCTCTTCAGACACGACTATCTGCGAAGTATTTTCTCCAGCAATTAGAACTCTTAGCATGTAATTACCAGTTAAAAATATCAAATGCACTTTAATTGTTGTTAGCATGTATGTAATTAAAATGTATCCTTTTCTCGCAATCCGTTAATATGTAATAATTCCACCTTGTGAATATCATAGAAACTAGAGGTAATAAAAAATTTTCATTGTCATATTTGTTTTTCTCAACCCAAAATTAGTAGGAAGTACCTCGTGAAGTGCTCGACACCTTCAAAAATTATTTTTTGTTGCCCAGTGTTATTTTCCCTTCACATTACATCTAAGTTCCGCAGAAACAAGATAGTGATTAAGATAGAAATGGAAAATGAGATCAGTAAACAAAGTTGAGCAGAAGAAGGGGGAAAATTGAGATCGGAAGTCCGTAGTTCATTTTTGGTTGTGGCAAGTTGATCCTTTTGTGTATTGTTTACGCCATCCGGTATGACCTACTCAACAAACTCAAAACTTAGCGCAAATAGTTCCTAAAAGTGTGTTACTTAGGCATTTCAGGACAGCGCTTGTAAGATAACTGCATTAAACATTAACCGATTGTTACCTCTTCAAATTGGAAGCATAGTTTGCATATAATTCGCCACAAATATTAAGGATCAATGGAGTGATTATTATATGACCTACCCAAAATTCACAGCCTCGCAATGAAAATAATGTCGCTACTCTATGAGCCACTAGAGGTCACTTGCTTCCAAACGACTGAACGAAAAGGCTATTTTGCCATTAGGTGTATAAACCACCGACGTCCACAGAGGGAGTAGACCCCGTCAGACAATGGTGGAATACGTAATAATTCGTTAGCTATATACTGCTGTAGGAAACATAAAAAATATCGTTGCTGTGCAGTGTATCGGGGCTGCGAAGAATGGTCACAATAATGGGTGGGGGAGTGGGGAGGGAACGAACATGGCTTTACATCCCAACAGCCCCAGGCCGGATAACTTGCACGAAGTCCATACACTTTTTCCAGATAACCAACAATGGGGTACACAAAAACACACACAACTGTAACTTTGCACAAACTTTCAATTAATTATTTTTTATTAAAAACACATCTAATCCACAATATCTATAAACCCTATGTACTAGAGCAAACCAAAACATAAAATCTCGCTATTTCTAGTCCAACCGCTAACAATGAAAAGAAAAATGCACGAGAAAACATTTCTTGTATGTAGATTACTGGCAATAAAAGAAGGGTGGGGGGAGATGCATCAGCTTTTAGTTCATGAGCATCATGCCTCAAAACTTCCGATTAAATTGGATTTTGATGATCAATAAGACATCAAAGAGTATACACATTGCCTGAAATGCGTTCGAAAGTAATTATCACCGAAATATCTAAATGAAATTGTCAGACCTCTTTCGCCTTTTTTATGGGAGAAATGCTCTTACTGAAACGTATTTTTAATCTGATGGAAGCGTAATAGCAATGACCTTTAATCCAGCTAATGAAGGATAAGATCGCACTCATGAATTGGAGCTCGTTCTGTAGCTGTTCCTTATACTCGTATTTTTAACTGGTCAAATCCGAACTTTTTATATTTTCTTTATTATATTTTAAATCCCTTAATCAGTGGTTTCAAATTAATGATTTAAAAACTTGCTTAGTAATTTTTAAATGTTTTGATTTTAATAATTATATTTAGAAAGGGATTGAGGCCGCACCATTGCTGAGTGGTTAGACCGCTTGGCTCTCACCAAGGCGGCCCGATTTCGATCCCAGGCGACCGCGAAGTGAGATTTGGGTGGACAACATGGCGCCGGGACGGGTTTTCTTCGGGTCCTCCGGTTTCCCCTGCCAGCATTCCACCAATTGCTCCATCATCCTTCCTATCACTCATCTCGGCTTCACACAATCATGCACTTCCTTCATCCTCACACCACGCATCGGACTGATCACCCATCCTGGTTCTCTATCACGATCCAGAGCTTCGGTTCCTCAGGCCCACCATAAAGGGATAGAGGAACAAGAATCCCCTAACACTGAAATAAGCGGTACTACCTGGGATAAGGTGAAGAAGAAAAAGAAATTGATTCACACCAAACGCAGCCAATCAGATCTCCCAGGTGGTTTAAATCACGTGATAGGAACTGGTGCCCCTTTACCGCTGTGAACTCCTTAGTTCCGATGTCAAGTTTAATTATAAAATGGACTATAATGGTACATGTGTGCTTTAAAGGTTTTAGACTACAAGCTGATTCATCATGGAACAATTTTCATAGAAAAATCCATTGTCTTATTTTTGTTAAACTACAAGTAAATCAGATATCAGAAACTGAGCATTTTTAGCCCTAAATATACGGCTCACAGATTGAGCTGGAGCATGACACAGAAAGTGTATCGATAGTAACAGCTCCCGGTAAGATTTCAGCGCCGCCTTGTATCCAGATAGTAGCAGATTCCAAGCAGAGCTCGGGCTAATCAGATTGCCTGAACGGTAATTGGTTAGATCAAGAGGCATCACTGACTTGGAGCGCTATCTTTCTCTCTCACTTCTCTCTACTCTTCCAACATAAACG
Source organism: Mantis religiosa (assembly GCA_030765055.1). Lineage (NCBI taxonomy): Eukaryota > Metazoa > Arthropoda > Insecta > Mantodea > Mantidae > Mantis > Mantis religiosa. The sequence continues at coordinate 77,719,097 of CM060958.1, forward strand.
AATCAAAAGGAAAAGTGAGACGCTAGAACACGTATATACATATATAAAAAGAAAAGCAAGTAAACAGCCATGGGAAATTGCGCAAAATTGGCTTATATTTTGATGCCTTTTACAGCTCTAAAGGAACGTTTGTAAAAGGCGTACAGCAGCCGTGAGATCGAGTTGGAATCTTTGAACTCTTAGCAAGTACTTCCAGAACACAATTCAATATTGAAATAATAGGGTTAAAAGAAAGGCCGTCACCAACATTTTCCTCGAATTTCTCCTACCTAAGGAAATAATGCAGTGTCTCGTACGTAGAACTAGAGTAGCAGTGACCAAAATTGCTGTTTTACCATTTTCTCGGAAATCGTATTGAGCCTCGTATCGTCACTCTAAGGGTCAAGTCTTGAAAGCTGCTGCAGTGGACCTATATCATCTTGCACGTAGCTCACTCACTCGCGTATTGCAACTCTAACAAACATATCCAATGAGGCCTATGCTAAGACAAGGGAACTGGGAGGAAGTGCCCATAGGCACTGCATGAGCGCTTCTAAACCTTGGCAACCTAACATTTACTTGATGGGAAAACAGTGAAAAGCGCCATCATACAGCAGGGCAGATAATTCCGTCTTAAGAAAGGGTTACACCAGTACAGAATCATTCCAAGGGAGAGCTGCATTTCAACCTCATGAGAAAACTATTGTATTTGTAGACCACCTGCAGTCATTACACCAGTACAGAATCATCCCAAGGGTGAGCTATATTTCAACCTCATGAGAAAACTATTGTATTTGTAGACCACCTGCAGTCATTACACCAGTACAGAATCATCCCAAGGGTGAGCTACATTTCAACCTCATGAGAAAACTATTGTATTTGTAGACCACCTGCAGTCATTACACCAGTACAGAATCATCCCAAGGGTGAGCTACATTTCAACCTCATGAGAAAACTATTGTATTTGTAGACCACCTGCAGTCATTACACCAGTACAGAATCATCCCAAGGGTGAGCTACATTTCAACCTCATGAGAAAACTATTGTATTTGTAGACCACCTGCAGTCATTACACCAGTACAGAATCATCCCAAGGGTGAGCTACATTTCAACCTCATGAGAAAACTATTGTATTTGTAGACCACCTGCAGTCATTACACCAGTACAGAATCATTCCAAGGGAGAGCTGCATTTCAACCTCATGAGAAAACTATTGTATTTGTAGACCACCTGCAGTCATTACACCAGTACAGAATCATCCCAAGGGTGAGCTACATTTCAACCTCATGAGAAAACTATTGTATTTGTAGACCACCTGCAGTCATTCGAACCTTGCCGTACCTCGTGGCAATGTTCGCTAAAGCGCCTAGCTCTGAAGCTTTGTGGCGCAAGAGACTGCGGGTTCGAGATGCACAAATACCCTTGGGCATGGGTGTGTGTGCATTTGTAAATTTAGATGGGGGTTGTCAATCAGTAAAAGCAGGAAAGCAGTACAGTAAAGAATAACGAAAAGGGGGGAAATAATATCTTGAGAAGACGCACAGAACGAAGACCTCCGGGGTACGCGATGCCTACCACAACACAAGACATCCGCAAGGCATGTTGTCCAACACAAATCTTACTTTGCAGTTGTCTGGGATCAAACCCTTGGCGAGAGTCAAGTGGTCTAGCCGCTCGGACACGGCGCGACCCGAAAATAACTTGACAAGTTTAAATGGCCTAGAGCACAGGAGTGTTTACAAACATGACAATTTCCACCCAAAGGCAAATTGGGAAGTAGAAAGTATGCCTAACCAATAGCATATAGCTAAACACAAAGCAAATTCGTGAATGTTTATGGGCTAATTTCATTCTCTTAAAAAAGAATCAAGTATCTCTTTAATGGATACTGATAAGAAATCTTAGAAAATGGCACAGAAAGCAATTATTTTTCTTCAGCCCAGATTTTGCTTGGCTCCCTATTTTGGTGTGAAGAGTTCCCATATTAGTTTCAACTTCGCAGCCTTTAAAAATTAAAGAAACAGTACATCTCCACTTTACCTAGCGTTTAAAATATTGCGGTTGCTTTCCTATTTTGAAAAATTCTGTTATAAGAAAGTAAACGTTATCTAAAAGTACGTGCTAAGTGTCATTTTCCATTTTGACATTTCCCATGACTAGTATCTGTTTTTTCGTACACCTTTATTACAAACATACAATACTGGAATCTTCCTATCTTCGGAAAGTATAATTAGCATTTGTTTTTGTCCTTAGGAGTTTGCTTTCCATAGTTACCGGTATAATATAAGTGAGCTTAGAACACTTCAAGCTTATTAAATAATTACGTTTTCATTGCTCTATTCTTTCATTTCTTGCTCATCATACATAACCAGTTAATTGAAATTGAAAATAAAACACACAAAGCATAATCATGTCATTTCATCTCTAGAGAGCAATCGTCAAGCGTGCATGAGTCAAAGCGATGCCTTTTAAATAGATTTAAATCCAAGTGGTGAACCAAACCTTATGAAATGTGTTGTGAGCTATAACTCTAAAATACGTCATTAAGTAGCAATTGAAATATATAGAACTTACATGGACAGTTTGTGGCTTAGGAGTATTGTAACGTTCTATACTAACATTTGGGAAATCGAAACTAATTGTTCTTTCAAGCTGGCCGTGTGTAGGCTATATTGTGGAAACGTAGAGTCAGACTGAAAAATTCAATGTCATAGCCGGGATTTGAACCACGGATCTTCTGGTCTCCGTCCAGCCGCTCTAACATGGAGCTACTACGGCCAACGTGCCTATATGAAATGGTAGAGCGACTGAATTTTTCAGTCTGACTCTACATTTGGGCATATAACTGTAAAAGGTTAAAGCAATTACTACATACTGGGGGACGCTACGCGAGAGCAGCTCGTCGTTTTGGCTGCTCAGGATGTTCACTTGAAAAAATACTCACTGGTTAACAAGTTTAATAATGAAATCTGGGATTCAAGTACTTACGATAGTAAGTCGCCACAAATGGTGTATCTCGGATACGAGAGCCAATAGTGGTTTACCGGGGAAATATATGAGTCCATAGGGTCAATAGGAGAATTTAATGTCATGACGGCACGTTGGCGATGGTAGCTCAATAGGTAAGAGCGACTGGACGGAAACCAGGAGATCCGTGGTTCAAATCACGACCATGGCATTGGATTTTTCAGGTTGACTATCTATACTCACTGCTTACTCTCACACATGAAGTCATCTTTTATTCTATCACGGTGTGTATCCATTATTTAGATTTCCACTTCACATTACAACACAAATCACTTTAAGAATACACTGCCGTGACTTTGATCCACCACTACGACAGCGTTACCTTACACACCTCTGACTGTTATGCTTGCATCTAACAGACTGCTGGCTATCCTCTTCCAGTAAATAGAAGACACGCGACTTACTCTTCAGGAACTTCTAGACCCTTTCATGAGCGGCTTTCATGCACGGACTCTTCCGCTACTACACAGTCGTTGAGCGATAAAATTCCAAATTAATTATTAAAACATAATTATTAAGAATATACACATTACAGTTCGGCCGCTCTATCTCCGGCTCTGACATTTCTGGAAAGGGGGAAGCAGGTTGTTGCCAGTTCTTTAGCGCGAATTTCAAGCAGAGGAACTATGCGTATTTTAAATATTTCACGAACCAGTAGCTTACGAACACTAAAAATCGGAATTCACGCACGCAAAATATGCCAAAGAAAGTTCACCAGCGCAAGCAGCTAAAGCCACGTGGATAAAAACAAATTTAACCTGGCAACACGGTGTTGGATTCGGGAGCCACGCCTAGCACCGACAATGCTGATTGGAGCTAGCAGACAGTTTTAACCTCCTGACAACAATACCGGATGTAGAGACTCCCAATACTACCAACAGATACAGTTAGCGTGTGTAAAAGGTGTGAACGAAATATTCGAATAGAGTAGTGTTGTAATAAATATCTTGCATGTTAATGAAATTTTAAGTTGTATTTCAGCGTTTTATAGCTAATATAGTCTTATATTTTCATTCTTAAGATAATTTTGAGGATATGTTTTCAATTGTTCATTACTGTATGTTGGTACTATTAACCTTCCCCCTCCCCCTCTTGCAGTCGCAAAACGTCAGAGCCGGAGATACAAAGGTAGGACTGTAGGTATAGATACATGACAGTATCAAATCTTGCCGTGGGGTCTCCCAAGTTCTGGGGTTAATGGAGGGCGAGCTTTTAAATGGAAATGTTAATTTATAAGATTATGTAAGATTAATATATTTGTTTCAGTATTACAACTTATGAAATGATCGATGAAAATTCAATCCAGTTGTATGGAAACATTGTTCTAACAGCTTCAAAACCAGCCCTTCGCTCCAAAACTCCCTCCACTAAAGCTTTCAATTCTACCTCAGAAATACTGCATTATCGTGATCACCTAACACCAAATAATAGGTTTACTTCTTGGAAATACGTACAAAAAAGTTTCTAGTGTCTGCAGTAATCTTGAAATTTGTGCATACACCCTCGATTGTACCTCCATGGAATGTTACATTCTCTTCAGGTTACTTTGTTATTTTAAATAAAATCGCCGGGATTTATATGTGGAGTTTACTTAAAAACCAGCCGCATGGTTCAGTTGATCTGATGAATATTTACCCAAAACAGCCAGAGGGAGCATAACTATTTATATCACTGACAGCCGCTCCCATAGGATTATTTGTATCGTATACATTCAAATTATAAAACTGAATATCGATTAGGACGTTTGGGTTTTATTTAGTATTGCCCTGAACCGAAAAACTGTCACAAACGGATTGGAATCTCGCTTCTCTTTTGCAAGCAAACTCAATTAGGATTTTCTAGAATCCTCAATAACCTATCGCATTTGAAAGAAATGTCAATGTAGCACTTGTTGGTTTATAGGTGCAACACAAGAAATCAGCACTATGATATTAGATTCTGCAATGCATCTTTTGTATTAATGAGGAAATGTTCACACAACGATGTCCATTGTATTCTCGCTTGCTCTTCACACGAAACTTTGCTCAAGCATGCTCAAGAAGAGAACAGAGGTAATTCCTTTCCCACAATGCAGGTGAAGAATGCATTCTACTGTTGCACCTATACGCAAACAAATCCGGTTTTACTTCACATCGCTACTGATTTTGTAATAGTTTTTAATTCTGAAAACACTCAAGGGAGTAACACTTTGTCTTTGACCAATACAAACTCGATACATTGTTGACGTTTGAATAGTCGCTCCTAACCACAAAACCAGTTATATCCTTTGTTTATACTTATCGCTGCCAACAATTCTAAGCTTTGAAAAGGAACTCTGGTGAATATGCAGGATAACAAAACAGGGTATCAACTTACTCTAGGTCTATGGGAACGTGCTCCATTGTTCTCTATGTTAACTTCCTCGTTCCAGAACGATAGGTTACCGTCCCCATACCCTTTGTACTGAGAACAAGTAAGGCTATTCCCTTAGCTGTGTCTGTAGAGTGCATGCGTGCAGCACAAGAGCTTCCGGGTTCGATTCCCATCTACGGAGCGAGAATTTTTCTTCAGCTCAGATTATTCGCTACTCTCCTCCGAATCTAGAAGCGTGATTGATTTGAGAGCACGATCTACTGTACAAACCCCAAAGTATAGCAACAAGCAATAAGAAACATGTTCTACAAGTAAATCAAGAAAAAAATTGTCAGCACTACACGATAGCTTCCCCAAATTAATCACGTTAATTCATGTACCACTTTATTTACTAGAGAAATATCGCGGAAAATTAATAATATATAAATATCTAGCATTAGCCATGACTGAGATCGCTGGTATGGCTTTCATAATAATTGTACGTATGCATCTCAAAAATAGCCCCCCTCGGTAGCATGGGGTTAGCAAGTCTGCTTCACGTTCAAGAGGTCCCGAGTTCGAATCTCGGTCAGGGCGAGTTAACTGGATAAGGTTTTTCCGGGGTTTTCCCTTATCCTGAAAGACGAATGTCGGGTAACTCTAAGCTCTATGGACCCCGGGTCATTTGAGCATCATTTCAGCCATTTCATTCATCGTCTTATATGACTTAACGTTGAAGGGCGTAAATTACAAAAAAAAAAAAAAAAAAAAAAAAAAAAAAAAGTATTTAATAATAATGAAGTACATTAGTATTTGGGAGTACGATAGTCAATAAGACATTTACATTATTTAGAGAAGAAACATTGTGGTGGAGCAAACCTTATAATTATGAACAAATAACCCAATAAGTAAAACAAAGATCCGCACCGTGAAAATAGTTTTGATAACTATTTCAGTTGTGTTTTATTTTATAATTAAAAAGGTCTTAGTTTTAAAATCTATACATAGTTTTATACACGTCGTATAAACCTTAAACAAAGGCTGCCTTAAGAAAACTGAGATTTAACCTGTAATCAACAAGCTTATATTTATTGCTGCTGTATAATTCAATAAAGGACAGATTTTATACCCAGAGGAAACAAAGGAAAGGCAGAGGTGGTCGTCAAAAACCTTACTCCAGACAATATTTCTCCTATACCTGTCGACCAGAAGAAGCAGAAAGCCAACCGTTTCAGCCATTATATGCTGAGAGCAATTACAACAGAAAAGAGAGAAAATGTCAAGGGAAAACAAAAAGAACAGTCATTAGAAAATATAACTAAAACAGAAAAAGACAGCTATAGCTCTGAATAGGAGATATCCATACGTGTTGATTCAAGGGATGGTGAAAGTGAAAGCCATAGCAAGTTCCAGAATATTATCTATGTACAATATGACTTGTGGTGGCAAGCTGACGTGCAAACGTGCGAATTTGATGCCTATATCTCTGATTTTTGCGAATAAAGTGAAAAATACCAGAGCTAAAATTTCGGGTTTGTTCATAATTATGCATCCAACAGTTCGAGGGTGTTTAGTGAATTCTCAAAAATAATTAAAGTAGCTGGGTATTACAATTATCTTATTGGAAATTGTAACTGAGGGCATATTTTACCAAGTGACCACATCTTCATAAAAATAAGACGTAAAAGTAGTTGGGCTTTCACCTTTATTTCGTTCACTAATGTAATCAAAGCCCTGTTGCAAGAGATCTTGATCTGTGCATACCTGGAACCAATTAAATTTCGCTGCAGATCATTATTTTGAGAGCACCGTCATCTTACGAAGGGTATGGGACAGACAAAAGCCAACTTGAAGCACTTAAACTTTTCTTCACATCGCAATCAAAACTTTTTTCACGCTTCTTCGCAAGTTACTTTAATCCTATTTTCAAGCTAAAAGGCTTGTAGACAGTCAACAATTCCATTAACCAAGGAAGGGTCCCGGCCGGCCCGGCCCGGAAATCCAAGTGGTGATCAGGTTGTTCGGTTGTGGACTTAGATCTGTTCTCAAGCGGTCCAAGCAAGCAGCTTCCTGGCCTGGGGATTGCTTCCTTTCCCAACTCGCTCGCAACAACACTTGAGAAATTGAGTCCATTTGTTATTCCCTTTTCTCTTCATCTTCTACGCTTTCTTCTCCCCCTTTTCATTCTTTCTTTTCGTTATTTATTCAATTCCAATTTTCTATTTTCATTTACAACGCCTTTCTTACATTCTTTTTCATTTTCCAAACCTTGTTTCGTTTTCGTAGTGCCTCCTTTTCTTTCCAGATCCCTTTGGTCCTTGTAGTTGCTACACTTTTCCTGATTCGAAGCCAAGAAAACAGTGGCGGATTGTCACTAGATGACAACTATATATTGTCCACACATTTTATTCGACGTTCTAAAACAATAGGAAAAAAGAAAGTATGGGCTGAGGCTTTATTACATACAAGGGAAAGCAAATAAATACAATATAATTCAGGGGCAAGTCTGCAGAACAACTGTAATGATATAACCAAATTTTTAACTGGTCAAATAGCTTCAGAGTCAAAAGACATTGTATTTTGAATGCATCGAGGGGGAAAAAATATTAGAAAAAAAACTACAAATGCACGTATAATAACAACTACACAGTTTGATATGCGAGCTCAAGATCTTCTAAGGTACTAATGCACATTTTTTCAAGGGAATTATCTATCACTTGCACCTACTCCTTATAAGGTTTCAATGTTTCCTTATTTCCTAAAAAATGGAAATCTGTGAATAACCTGCGAAAGCCTGTCATTTTGAATCACTTTTTGGCGGTAATTTTTTTCGCTCATGACACCAACCGTTTTCTAAATAAAGAACACATCTCCATTCAAGATTTAGAACCACGAAACAAATGGAAACAATGTGTCAGCTCAAAACCATTCCATGATACTGAGACTTTTCAAACTTGTAAACCACTGAAGGATGCACTTTTCAATTTAATTTAAATAAAATTCAATACTTAGTTCTCAGTTTTTATGGTCAATTCTGCAGAAACATATCAAGCGTTAATAAATATCACAGCCAGCCAGGTGAAAAGATGATTAGATATCAACGTTTCGGGAGTGTGCATCTCTCCCATCATCAGTATATTTATAAAATGTTATAACCACAAATGAAACACTGGATATAACACAACTATAAAAACAAAGACAAAACATTATCAAAACTCGCATTACTGAATAAAAGACTGTTCAGCAAATTAAATGCCAGGTCAGGAGATGGCGTGAGTGTAGAAAATTGTGTCAAAGAAACTTAACTACTTAACTTGATTATCAAGCTGTAGTGATCTTTGCTTCTTAAATCGACGGATTCCCATTTTTAAGGCCGGATTCCAAGAGGAGCTGAACTAAAATCCAGCATCACGATTAAGCGTGCTCTTTTCGGAAGAAATCACCAAAGCCTCCTTAACTCTCCGCTCCCAGTAACTGTTGCATTTTGCCAAGATGGACGTCTCCCGAAAATTGGCTCTATGGTCATTATCAAAACAATGCTCTACCAGTCCAGACTTCTCAGGTTGCATTAAACGAATGCTCCGTTTATGTTCGATTATTCTGGTAGTAATAGTCCTTCCGGTTTGTCCTACATACGGTGTCCCACATTCACAGGGAATGCGGTACACTCCCGGAACTTGGAAGTCTAGTTTGTCTTTCACTGGTCTCAACAGATGTGTAATCTTCGGAGGTGGCTTGTGGATGGTCCTGATGTTATATTTGGCGAGAATTTTGCTGATTCTGCCGGATAGATTGCCGGTAAACGGGATGCAGGCTGTAGCGGTAGGCTTATTTGACGCTTGCTGTATTACAGGTTTCCCTTTCCTAGCTTTGGTGATCGAGGCTTCCATGTCATATTCGTAGTAGCCGTTTTGACGGAAAGTGAGTCTCAGGTGCTGTAATTCTTGATTTAAGTGGCTGGGATCAAGGATAGACAAAGCTCTGTGAGCCAGTGTATTGAGAACTCCCAGTCGTTGAGACTTATGATGGAAACTATGAGCGTTTAGATCTGCTAATAGGAAAGTGGTAAGTTTAAGTCAATAAATCGTTAGGTTTATTTCTTTGTGGAGTATTAATATTTGGCACACATACTCTTATTAGTAGCTGTAATAAAATGGTTCCTATGTGAAGGCATACTCCTGAAAGTTTTACCAAGCCTCTCAAAGCTGAGGCTTTATTCTTCTGTTCCTCCGAGTCTCTCCATCCACAAATTGCCCAACCATTTCTTCAACAATGAAATAGTACCTATTGCTCCAATATAGAGTCCCAATAAGCGTCACCATGAGTCCTGGTGCAGTCATCCGGGACTTCCGATTGATCAGCTGTGCAATATTCATCAAGGTTTGTTTTCATGCACATATCCCATTCAAGCCTAAGGCACCAAAGGCAATAATAATTAAAAAAACAAAAAACCCGGCAAGCAGCAATACATACGTAAAACTAATTTTCCGCTTTGCGGTAGATACAGCAGTTGTCCTGAATAATTTATGGGAAATTGGGTAAATTTACTGTAGGCAAGCATTTGATGCAACATAGATTTAACTCCCATTTACAGTTTCCTCAATAATTCTACATCGATACCAGTTGCGACATGAAACTTCGAAACAATCTCAGGCAAAAATCAGATGTGATACTCCTCGCTACCCTCTCTAATGTGGGTACAAGAACTATTGTTACTTTTTTTTTGGGGGGGGGGGGTAATTTACGACCTCCAACGTTAAGTCATATCGGACGATATTGTTACGAATGGTTACTTTTCTATCTACTTCAGTTTAGGTAAGTAATAGAACTCAAAAATCTGTCGGTTAAAAGGAATTTGTAAAATATAACAAGATTCATTTAGTTAGAACTCCAAGCTCATGAGAAGAACTTGAACTTCCAAAATATCGGTTCAAGCGCTGCAGAGTTTATACAAAAGTATGTGAAACATGCCCAACATTTACAACAAGTTCACAAAGTTCCGAATATCCTGGGTGCAAATAATGCAACCACGGAACCACATGTCAAAATCGGACATCCATAGAACGTTTGTGGAAGCGAGAACTGACAATACGCATACTAACTCAACTATACTAACATTACACTAATTTGCGTACTCTATCTTTATAATTAAATACTTTTTAATTGTTTAAAATTTGCACTTAAATTTTTGCAAGTTTTATAGCACCAAAAATTTCAAAGACCCGCAGATTTAGTTGTCAGAACACAATTTGCATTTATTGCGGAAGTGACAAGCATTCGTCATTAAACATACTAAAAGTCAAATTCAAGAAGAGGGAATCATCTCACGTTAAGTAGCAAGTTTTAATAGTAAGTATAGGAATATTTTTGGTCGTGAAATACAGGAAAGAATTACTTTGACAAGTCTGTGAAATATTCCTCTCCGAATATTCCAGAGCGATTTGGCCAGGATGTCATTAATGGGTTGAAGGTGTGATCTCGCCATTTATGGTCCTAGCAGTTTATCAGGGTTTGTATATAGGTTGCCGATGGCAACGACGCATACCGTGACAGAGTCAGGGCTAAAAATCCAAATACAACAGGCGCAGAGCAACGGGGACACTTCAATTCCAAGCTAGCTTCAGATGGTTTGGCATGTATCAGGTCGCAGAATGTAACAGTGACGCCAGTGCTGGCGAGAATCTTAAGAATACTTGACAGCAAACAATACTTTGAGTTTCAACAACTACCATGAGATATTAGAATTCCTTGCTTCCGAGCTATAACAATGATGAGAAATCCTCATCCACAACTCTCACTAAGAGTTCCTAGCACCGCCCGGTTGGAAATTTTGCACATTACCACACAAAAAAAGAACCAAAAGAAAACAAAATAAAAATGTTTAAACCCATAAAAGAAGCACAACATCGTCTGTTCTATCTGCATATTCAAAGTTGGGAGACAGGGGGGGGGGGGATGAAATGTGTTGTGTTTAACGTCCGCTTTTACTATATACGGCACCGTAGGCGGTGACACTGATGATACATGAGATGAAGATGGAGCACCGGTGGAATGAGATGGCGGGGGAAACCGGAGGTCTCGGAGAAAACCCGCCCCAGCGCCGTGTTGTCCACCACAAATCTCACTTTGCGGTCGCCTGGGAAAGAACGCGGGCCGCCTTGGTGAGAGCAGAGGGGTGGACACATCAGAAATCACATTAATAATCATTATTTTTAAATTGTTGTAAAAGGAGAATTCTAGGTAAATCATCAATGAAGTTAATTATAAACACACTACAAGAAATTCTTTTATAAAATATATTACATTTGTTACTTCTTGACCGAGCACATTTGTCCAAAAAGACTTTTCCATCTTCAGTTTTCGTTAACACAATGTCAGAACTATGCGCAAGCGGAAGTTACTTGGAATGTTAATTCAAAGAAACTGGCAACCACTCAATTCAATTAAAGTGGAGGGAGAAATACACGAATGTACGACCCTGACTTTCTTTGTTGATACTGAGGAAGAGTGATTCGTTCGTAAAGCACTGACTTCTGTGATACGGCACACAGGGATGTCGCTCTTTATTGCAAGTTGTGTACCTCCTAACCAACTTACCAACAAAAATCTCCAAATCAACCTTACTGCGGTAACCCACTAACTGGGTGCACACGCAGCAAAAAACTTCGGGCTCTACAGCCTGTCAGCACCACGGACGGGAGGTCGGACGGCGTCAGTTAACCTTTTGCCATTCCGAGTGCTCTTGGTATCCATCGCACTTGTAAATACTCACAACTATATTCAGAGATATTTAAGACTGCGGCATGCTGTTTCTTTTTCTTTCTTTTCTTTTTCAGAAGAAAAATTAAGGGATTTAAGACTGGTGTGAAGTGAAGGGAAAACGCTCGGTTTGTTGGCAACATTTGAGTGTTCTGTCTAACCGTAGGCGTCATTGGATGTCTTACTTCTCAATAATAAATTTATGTAAGCAACAAATTTTGCTCCTTTATATAGATTATACAGATCGGAGATAAACATAGTCTTGCACAACGTCGATTTTATTGTTGAAAAATTTAACTCCAATATAAACAAAAGTCAATAATTTGTCATACTTGCTTCTGTTAGATCACGAAATATTACGATTGTTACAGACTTTAGTTCAAGATGATTCACAACCTGTATTCAGAGACTATAAATTTGTGCACAAAATATGTCACTGAAATAACTAAAAGAGGTACAACACGCATTTGTCTTCCTTTTGAAGTTAGCCATTTATTTGTGTTTGGTCGGTAGAGGAGTTTGTCTCTCAGGAGATAACGTATGTTGCGAATCTTCCTGCCGCTGTCAAGTGAAAAGGAACATTTTTTAACAACAAGGGAACATAGTAAGCTATTTACCTCGTCCACAGTACACCACTTAAGCTTCTTTAGCGTTATTTATTGATTTGTTTAGCGTTTTCTATTACCCGCGAAGAGAAAAGCCTGTCAGGGTAATTCCGTCAGTGCACACAGAAAACACCTGAGAACAGTGGGTTTGCCACGATCGATCTATGTCAGGTCCATCATCGAGAAGTATCGCCACAATACAGCGCCAGTGCTTTCAATAAGAATTAAAATATTCCACTAAGATTACATTACAGTAAACAAACGTTCCTTTATATTTCCTCCACGACTGACACAACATATTACTTCTTCAAGGTAAACAACTTCGTGGATAACAAATGCTTCCAAATCATTTCAGTGTTCTGTAGTGCACCTAAGTTAATTGGACTCTCAATTGACGACAGCAATAATGCAACTGGTTATAAAAAAAATCCAACCATGGTAGAGGGAAACTTAATTGTAACGAAATGGGTATTATTAACATATCTACTGAATAAAAGCACAAAGTAAATGCGTTAAATCAGGTAAAATGCATGCTGATTGACATTTTCTCAGCTGCCTCGAGAGTAGTCGTAACTTCCAGATATTTTCTGTGTGGTTCTCACTAACCAACAACATACATAATAGGGGAAGGAAAAAAAAAAAATCAAGTAGAATGATATTTGGTCATAGAGATACACAACATTTCAGAATTTATTTAAAAAGCAACGCACAAAAACGAAATAAGCCAGTTTTTTCTTTTTGATCTTTTTTGTTTGTAATGTTACGTCCTCCAACGTTAACTCATATCGGACGATGAATGGAATGGGCGAAATGATGCTCAAATGAGCTCAGGGTCCATAGAGCTGAGTTACCCGACATTCGTATTTCAGAATAAGGGAAAACCCCGGAAAAACCTTATCCAGGTAGCTCACCCTGACCTCTTGAACGTGAGGCAGACACTACCACCACGCTACCGAGGCGGGCAGCCAGATGTTTCGAAGTACCAAGACTGCCTAAGGTTTTTTTCCCCCAAAGCTGGAAAAATGAGTTCATCAAACAAAGAAATCTAAAATTAAAGCATTTATCGCCTCTGTGGCGTAGGTGGTAGCGTGTTTGCCTCACGTTCCAGACGTCCCCAGTTAAATTCTTGGTCAGGGTGAGTTATCTGCATAGGCTTTTTCCGGGGTGTTCCTTATGAACGATGTCAGTTAACCTTTAAGCTCTATGGACACTGGGCTAATTTGAGCAAAATTTCATCCATTTCATGCATCGTACGATATGACTAAACGTTCGAGGACGTAATCTTTTTAAGAAAAAAATATTTATTTTGATGCAAGTTGTTTGAGGAAAAAATCATGTTCAGGATAAAAACAATTAAAATGCGATATGCTTACTTGCACGGTTTTGTACCTAGAATAGAATGTTAACATATTTTATATAAAAAAAAGTTAATAGTTCAGTTCCGTGAACATGACAATGGGTTTAGCGACAACATGCGAGAGAACAATAAAATACTTAAACCATACTCTTCGAATTCCTACCCTGACTGTTTCATGTCTCAAACAACCTTTATTCAGTTTCCTAAACACAGCTATTGCGGGGAGCAACAAACAAAGCACAAATAGAGGTTTAAGTTCGGAAATGTACGGTATACATATACCAATTGACAGTAGCCTTTCAACAACGATAACTAATAAAAATCGCCTTCAAGGCTTAGCGGGGTAGTTAAATCAGATCATGGTAGCTCAAGCGGTAAGAGTTTCGGCAGGTAGAACCGAAAAGCCGTGGTTACAGACCCAGCGGTGATTTAAATTCAACTGCAACTCCAACTCAAGTTTGAACCATTGTAGTAGGATTTTTATGTTGGAGATGGGTTGCACGTTGACTGTTTCGAAGAGCCAAGTCGAGGAGCCAGATATAACAAAGTTAATTCGTTGTATTTTGAGTTGTTTCTCGATGATTGTGTTTGATTAAATAAGAGTCATGTGACATCTAGTTTTCAGGCGTGGTTCGGAATAAGGTTTCGGAGAAGTCACATTTTGTAACAATTTAATTGTATTATCTGGATTACATTTTACTTGAACTTCCTTTCCTAGTCAATTGCAGGTTACATCCAACATATTGTGACTTTGCGGGTTGGTGAAATTAAAGGTCCAATTGCACAAACTCAAAATGTTCTTTATTTCCACCGAATTATAATTGGAACACTTGCCAATTACACAGAATTACGTAGCGCACACAATTACAATTCACCAGTTCGTCTGTCACAGGTCCACTCTACACTCACAATTACGTACAGCTCCTCTGATACACGTACACAGTCTTCCCGTCCGTTCACTAGCTCGGCGCTCCTCACGGCTGCACGCCAAGAACTGCACTGACTCGTCCACTGCAGCCTTATATAGGAAGATCGCTGTTTCTGGAAGCCTCGCAGTTCAGTGAATCATCCCGACTGTTACAGACGTCAGGGAGAGGGGAAAGAGATGGCTAGTGATATTTTTCCAACCATCCCCTCGTTAGCGCCACAAGATAAATGGGTAGGCGTGGACAGAGTGCCTCCTGTCGCCTACCCGCCTGCTAGCTGATCGGGCCTTCCGATAATTAGGTGACAATATCGATAAATTCTTACTTACTTGATAAATAATTTCGGTGAATTACATAAAAGTCTTGATCCTGCACAACTATAAATCACCGTTCAGATCACAGAACATCTTTACCAAGATTATTGATTTTCCTTAACTATCGTTACTCCTCTATTAATTTTGTGATTGGCCGATTTAATGCTACGTCACAACATTACTACTACGTCACATTATTACTACGTCCAATCGCAAATTACACATTTTTTTTTACACATTTTTGTTTATAAATTTATCACACTTTTTCTAAATATAAATCGAAACTACTAATAATCATTTAAATCGTTTCACCATTAAACAGTAAATACCACAGCATCTTTTACAACTCACATCTACCATCCAATTTCGAACTAGCATTTGGAAAAATTTTAATATTTGAAGAAAAAATTCATGTATTTGAAGAGCTTCGACTCTTTTAAAATAAGTTTATTTTTATTTTTAATTAAACTTATGGTTTGCCAACTATGCAAAATTTAAAGGTACTTCTTGAATATCTGTTATTACCTACATATAACAATATTTTAACATACCACGTATGAAGGGTAAAACAAAGGAAGATATATTTCTATGTAAAGGATGTAAGTGGGGAAGAGCGGCTTAGTGAAGTCTTCTCCTTGTATTGAAAACTTCAAAAGATTTAGCTATAATTTTTGGATGCAGTAAACGACAGAGAAAGTAAAAACAAAAGCTTTTGCCCGTTTTTTCACAATTAGTTTTTAAAAGTCTAAATACGATGCCTAGACGCCTAGGAGAAGGCGGCTTCCAGGGCTTGTTGCAGGAACGATTCTGAAAGCAGTTAAATAATTCAGAGGGATGTTACATAGGATCCACTCATTCCTATTCATTACGGGAACAGAATCGCAAGTTACAAGTTCAATGTTCATCCAGCTGCATGTGCCAGCCAACCTATCTGTCCCATTAATCTACGATGGTCCAGTGTAAACATGCCTGCAGCACATGCTATCAAGATGCGGATCCAATCTCGCATGTAAAACAACAGAACTGTTTGTATCCCGTCTCCTAAGGCTGTGTATCCAGACGGCATGGAAAAAAAGAAACTGGGTTAATATTGATAATGTAAAGCTCATGTCAATCATTTATGTATATCGAAAATAAAACAGTTGGATTGGTAAGTAATATGAGAAGCATATTTAACTAGCAGTAACATATGGACTTGTTTGGTGTACAATCCGTATTGTGTGATGGAAGCAGCTAACCCTAAAGCACTTCACCGTTAGCGACTTCCAGTTCGTTTGATAACTGCATCGCTATTGAATTATGTTTGCTTTTAATTCACTGTTATCGGGGCTATACTAAAAATAAAACCTACATACCTTGAAGGTACAAGATGAATACAGTAGATGAAGCGATAATCAGTTTTAAATGAGAATGGCGGGAAGATAGCAACTTCCATTCAAAAGAATAAACGGCTGAAATTTGAAAGCAATAATGAGTAACTCGAACGTAATAAAAAAAGTTGCAAACTTTTAACGATATCTCAAAATTTGGTATAGTAAGGTTACGAACTTATGCCTCTTCAGGTCGCCAAAAGTATAATGTTTGTTTAAATTACCGTCCTCATACGTTAAGTCACTTCGGAAGATGAATGAAATTATGCTCAAATGAACCCAGGGTCTATAGAATTGAGTGTTTTACAGCCTTTTAGTGATGCTATTAAATTACTTTCTATAGAACAGATAAATCCTTTAGTTTCAAACTATTCATTAGCAAATTCCCGTAGGGGAGGGGATACGTCCCCTTCAGCTGCTGTGGTGCGGGAGCCACGGACCGTTAGCACTCGTGGTACCTATGACGTTACTAGAGGAACCTCGGGCCGAACAGGCGAGCCCTTCCCGTAGGGGAGTTGTTCGGATTGGGTTGGACTCGAGGGGGCAATGTGTTCCCGACACCCACAGGGAATTGGGTACCTCCGGCCTGCAGAGCTAGAAGGTGTGCTAGATCCCAAGCGGCCCCACCGAGGTTTTCGGTAGTCTTCCCTGCGGGGTTGACGCGCGAAAGTGGCGTATCCAGTTCCATCCTGTTTTGACGTTGTGCTCAGCGGCGGGGGGGGGGGGGGGCTTTTTAAGAAATTAGGTATGAAAAAGCCCTGGAGTATCCATCGCCCCCGGGTAGAAGGAGGCCTGGGTCCTTGGTCCTACGGGTCCAGGACTAATGGGAGTAGAACCTCTGCGCTTAACTATTCATTAACAATTCTTTCTGAGAGAGAAAGCTATATAGTCCATGCTATTCCAGCTCCTTTCAACTGCCATTCATCTTTCATGGTAAGGAAAAAACCCGAAAAATTCTTATCCAGATAACTCGCCCTGGCAGATTCCAGGATTAAAATTACTATGGAGAGGATTCTGCACCGAAACCTGTGGCTTATTGTACCTAAGCCCCAAGTGGGGCATCCCGGGAGGAAGGATGAGGCGAGAGGATAGGCCAGCCGACCCAAGGCTCCAAGACACCCGCCGCACTTCTACCCTTAAAGAGACCACCAGAGGACAGTTGATATGAACCTTGGGTCAGGTAGTTTGGTCATGGGAAACGAACTCGGACCTACGGAATGCGGATCACAGACGAAACCGCCTGAACTACCTACACACACGCTACCACCTACGCTACAAAGACGGGCAAGACTATTTTGCAAAAATTCAAGATATACATTGCAATAAACAGAAGATAAAATCTCCAACTATAAAATAACAGAAGACTTAGAAATAGTTTATCTGGAAGAAAAAGTGACACATTAAAAAATGAATAAAAACGACAAGCTGCAAAAATATAACCAGAGGAATCCCAAGAACAGTTTTACAACACGCCGAAAAAAAGTCATCCGGGAAGACCAAGGAAAACTATTGTCAGATACATTTTGAAGCCTAATCCTTGAAGCGCAGAAGAAGAAATTTGCTTATTTTCATTCAAATGTTTTTATAAACAAGTGCTGTTTTGATCAAAACCCATAGGACCATTTTGAGAACTAATAACAGATTGATAGGAAATCTTCATGTTGCGCTTTTGAAACCAAATATGAAGCCACTAGATTTCTACCACCTCAATAATTATTGAGGGACCTTAGAGCTATGTGTCCGATACGTAGTTCTAAAGAATCAAGACACACACACAAAAGAAGTGGGCTAAATTGTGCCATTCTAAAAGTAATAAAAGAGGTGTGTGGAGTACAGAAATCTTCTGGGACAAGTTGTTATCTCTTTCTCACCGAGAAGGCTGGTCGAGTCTACTTCTGAGTCCATCCGCTCGCTCCAAGTGCTGGGAGTGTGGGGCCCATCCAAACACAAGCAGAGAGAGTTTCTGACCTCCCAAGGCAGAATGAAAAGAACACAAATAGCGAGATTGTATAAGGCTATCTATCAGTGGATGGAAGAGATGAAGCTACCTTTTTGATTTCAAAGTACCATTCATATAGTCAACATGCCTCAGTTACATCTCGGCGATTTAATCTTACTCTGCCGCAACCCTTGGGCCTTTCTCAGAAGCGCTCCGAACTCGCGCAAAGGATAACCTTATCAAATTAAGCCTAATGCTCAACTACGAATTTCATCAAGTAACTTCCAATCGCATTAACCAGGTCGCTTGCTATTTACATCAACATTCAATTTTACAAAAACTTAGATCTAAAGACTTAAACTAGAGAAAACTTACGTGCTTCGCTTTTTAACGACCTTTTCAATGTTAGGCATAAAATTGTCCTTAACTTTCGTTAGTAAGGCGAGATAGTGCATTTAATCAGTCTTACTTTTTTGCCCCTAGCAGAAAACAGATAAAGCATTGTATTTCACCCTATATATGTATATATTTTAAGGTATCTAATCGTTCTGAAACCTTTACAGCGCACAACTACCGCGCACGTCAATTCAAACGCATGTGAAACCAAATGCATAATGTGAAATTTACACAAATCATATCCCCCACCCAACTTACACTTTAGTTTTGGTTATGTTTTATTTCCCTGAAAATGGCCCTAATGATTTTTATTAAAATATCACATCACAGAGCTTTACAACCTACTCCATTCGAAAGTGTCTGAATGTACACTAACAAATTCAAAATACACCTTTATTTTTCCGGCCTTGTTGTTAAATGCGTCACTACAGAGATTAAAAGAACTCCCTAACTAAATCTCTGTCATACACTAGTGGCTAATACAAAGCGATATGCGTCGTTAAATTTCACATTTTTACCATACGGTATATTGTAATGGCTTCTGACTACAAAGACCATCTATAATCTCGGACAATCTCACCTTCATATTATATGTGTATACGTGTAAACTGACACTGAAATACATTTGTGAAAATTAAACTAGGGTGGTGGCGAATTCAATTACTAATTCTGTCTTTGACGTCCTGCTTTGATAGATCAGATCGCATTTTCCCCACTATTTCTGATATTGTTAAAATATACACTTTACTGCATATACCGTAAAAGGGTAAGGATTGGGATTTCTACGGAGGGAATTCGGCACCGAAATGTGTGGTTAATTGCACCCATGCTCCAAATGGAGCATCACCGGGAAAAAGTATGAGGCTCAGAGGAGACATAGGGTAGCCAACCTAAGAGTCACGTCAGCGACGAGACAATCGGCGACACCTCCACCCTGAAAGTGTCCACCAGATGAGAGATGGTGTACAGTGATAATGGAGATGAAACGGAGGAAAAAATATTCTGGATTATAATTAACCTACTCAGCATTCGCTGGCAACCCGGGAAAATCCCCCGAAAAAACCCATGTGTCAGGTAGGTCCGCCACGTGAATTGAACCCGCACCTTCCGAATGCGACCCACAAATGAAACCGCCTGAGCTATCCGGCTCGGTATAATTTGGTAAACTTGACACACAAACACGTTGGAAAATCTAAAGCGTTAAATTCACACAGCATTCTCTATCCATGTCATTTACTTTTATACAGCTTCTATAAGGCCGCCTCGGTAGCGTAGATGGTAGCATTTCTGCCTCACATTCAAGAGGTCCCGAGTTCGAATTTCGGTCAGGGTGAGTTACCTGGATGTTTTTTCCGGGGTTTTCCCTTATCCTAAAAGACGAATGTCGGGCCACTCAATGAAACCTGGGCCCATTTGAGCATCATTTCACCCATTCCATTCATCGTCCGACATGACTTACACAGTTAAAGGACGTAAATTTAAAAAATAAAAATAAAATAAGCTTTTATAAATGCTCTTGAAAACATTTATTCTATTTCCGAAAGCTCAGAGGTACTGATTCGCCAGATGTAACACTATTTAAATGTCTTTAAAAGATATATTGATTTAATACACCTCTTACAGAACTACAAGGCTGCAGACTTAAAAAGACTGTGTTTCCAATTTTCAGTTTGACATTATCGCAAGGAAATTCTCAACCAATAAATTTTAGGAAACACTGCACATAGTAAATCAGGTTTACTGAAAGTTAAGAAAACATTGGAAGCATTTAATGCATTAAGAGCCCTGACGTTCTGCTTGAAAACAGCAACCTTGCAAAATAACTCGTGAATTACCTTTGATGCAGTTACATTTGACACTATAATTGAAGGAAAAATCACGTAACACTTTTGAAAAATACATCACTATACCGGCGCCGTCCTTAGTTTATGGGACGATGCAAACAAAAGCACGTGTACGTGTGCGACATCATTGGCTGTTTAGCCTTGTAACTCTCTCTGCGGATGAAAGATATAGTTCGCATATCACTTTCAAAGACTTGACATCTAATGCGAAATATATAAACAGCTTCACATGATTACAAATGAAACTGTCACCTGTCGTTAATTAATATTTGATTTTATATATGTAACCGGAATTTGTATGTATTAATCAGAGTGTACGCTGTACTTGTGCAGTTTAAAAGCAGAAGGAAGGGGGAGGGGTACCAGGGCTGCTTTCGTGCAAGGTGAACATCACAGAGGAAAAGCATTAAAAAGTGGCGGAAAACAAATTACATTGAATGTATTCTGCAAGATGTCTGAAAAATACCATATTTTAGCAATGGAGATAGTTGTTAATATGTCAGTAGAATTAACGGCGTTTTCACTGCCAAGTAACACTACCGCTCGAAATGAAGTTCTGAAAATGGGCCGGCTTTTTCCTCCAGGAAAACATCGAGAAACAAAGAAGCCAGTTGTGGAAGGTGAATGGATTGAATTTGTGCAATTCGTCGCAAGGAGCATGATTCTTTGAAAGAAACGAGTCACCAACAAAAGTGCTTCAAGCAGTAAACAATACTCCCAATTTGCCTAGCTTTAGAAAAACGAGCTTCCACACCATTCTCCGCGACGTAGGTTTTTATTTTGTGAAGAGAAACACAAAAATATAATTGTTGAACTTGAATATTTATTACTGTGGAATAGAAAATATCAAAGGAAAATTCGGAAGTGGAAGTCGTTTAAGGAATTAGTCCGTTGTCAGATTCAAATTAGGTACGTAAAGTACTTCTTTTTTGCAGTTGCATGAAAGAATTTCCACGTCATTGCCAAAGTAGCTACACGCAGTTATTTAGCACTATTATTCCGCAGAAAGATCCGTCTCTTAATTTTTAATTTATAAATGAGGTGGGGTTACGTTAAGAAATAAAATATTTGAGTAATTTTACTGTTGCAAGCATTCAGATACTTCGAAAACTCAAACATCGAAAACTGCAACGCAAAACTTCGTTGATAGTACACATGTTCGTCACGTGTTGGATAAAACAGCGAGACTATTGCCTCCAATCACAGTCGCCGGCGAAGTAATACATTTTCCCGCTTTGTTTAAATTGCCGCAATAAGTAAGCACGGCACCGGTATAGTTACATAAATAATAATACTGCAAGATAACGCTGAAATTTTTGTTAATACCTACTCCTGTTTTTTTTTCCCCCTATGCCCCCATTTTATGTGTGAGAAACTCATTATGACTGGCGACCTACTGCGGGCCGAGTCCTTTATCTTCTATGGTTGAGTGATAACGAGGATGGGGATGCAATGAAGGGGACAGGTAACATTTGTCGTGAACTTCCAACCATGTTGGCCAGTCTAAAGTGAAGGCCGTATTATCCCGGGATTCGAACGAAACTACTTCATTACCCTGGCTATCCTGTGATGCGAAAATCAACTGGTCAACCAAGTGATGTTAAGAATTTATAATAATTAGTTTTTAAAACCCCTATACTTTGTAAGTCCAAATGCTGATGGTGGAAGACGGGGGTCAAGACCTGCATATTCCGGATGGTGTAAGAGCAGTTGTCAAGTATTTAGTATCAGTTAACCATAAATCTGGTAACAGTGCAAAGGAGATCGATAGAATAATCCAAGCCCGTTCGGCGATTAAGCAACTAAATGGAGTGTCATGGAGTCGAGATATTCTAACAATGATTCTTAAAACTACTGTTGGGAGTATTGCACTTTATGGTACAGAAACCTGGCCTCTAAATAAAAGTTGGATAAAGGCTATCGAGATGGATTAAAGACGATACATTTCGCGTATAAAGAGAAAAGATACCATTTTGGAACATTGAAGAGTCACTGACCGATTAGAAAATCTATAAAATCGTACGAACAGGTACAGCGCATTTCCCAGGAAAGATAACCAAAGAAAGTAGTAAGTTGATCACCAGAGTGAAAAAAAAGGGACGGCCACGACTCACCTGCGAGGAGGTATAATACAAGCGGTTAATCTAAAGGAATATAGGAGGAATTATGGGAAGACGAGATTAAAAAGCAACTGCTCTTTAAAAATAAAACTACGTTGTACTTACAGCGTTGGAGTGTGTCTGGTCCGTCTTCAGCTCCTTGTGGTTTGAAAACTGGACATAGACGGCTCTGCCTCTCAGCTGGGCCATGCAGCTCGTGAAGTACGTGACCATGGTCGAGGCCGCAACTTCGTCCGCCATCTCCAGGAACGCCTGTAACACCACGCAACAATTTCCCTTAATGTCGGGGTTCCATCAGCTACCATTGTTCTCCATGCAAGTGGGGTCTCGAAAGCAGCAAATGGTGCAGTAAAACATTGTCTATTATTATCCTCTACAAGCTCTTTCAATCTTAAAAGCTTACAGTACAAAGCTGTATGTAAATATGGCTAACCGATGCATTTCTCTCTTTCAATCGTAAAACAAAGTCATTCAACAACAATGGTTCCCAAATAATGCGGCGAAAAGGCGCCGATTACAAATACACAATCTTACATTAGTAAAAATCGATTCGGATGAAATATACAATTTCTGGAACATGCCAACTGTTTCATATTAACGTAGTTATAGTGCAATCTTTATGGTAAAAGCCTGAAATAAAACGAAATGTATTTCTTTAAAAATATGTTAAGTATGAATTTATCATGATTACGGCAGGAGTACAAGCGATATAAAACTTTTCATGAGTTTCGATGCCCGTCAAGATTATTTGTTATCCTCCCCAAAGTATGGAAGTATGAAAGTGTGTGTGATCTAAGTACAAAACACAAAGGCCCAATCCCACTGTATACGGGTTAGGCAATATGGTACAAAGGACTGACTTCGTACAGTCTGTTGGCGTTTGCAGACAGCACTCGCAACACCATTCAGTGTTAAAATCCGTTGTAGTGACATGTCATACGTCTAAGTGTAGGAACTTCCATTCACCTGCTTAAGAATTCCTTTGCCAAAGAATCCGTATATTAACTCTAAGAGAATGAAACCAGTTTACATAGAAAATAGGCCTTTTCACCAATTTGTGTACCCATTGTAACTTAAGCATGTGAACTCGAGTTTGCTACGCTAAGGAAGAAAAACGTAGTGGGTTCTGTTGACCGGGATTCTGTAGGACCAGCGAGACATCATTGATCAACCGCTGGGCGGAATCCGTGCGCATACATTGCATTATTTCTTACAGCGACTGAGGTCCATAAAACTCCAGCTTGTGTGAGATCCGTGCTAATAAATAAAGCTTTAAGAATGCTAAATCCCACCGACATACGCAATATTTACAATCCTAAACCAAAAGTTCAGGGACTGGTCAGAAGCTTAAATAATGGCGACATGCTGAACGCTGAGAGTTTAGAGGGTTGGTTTTTTTCTATAGAACGCCTTCCGAGGAACTATTGAAAGAACGGAGTTTTTATGTAATACGAATGTGTTAATATCCATCATTTCTGTATATGGATTTGCAACACAATGACTGTCCTTAAATCTTTTAAGTCATTCTGGATAAAATTACGGAATCAGGAATGTCATTTTCAAAGAAGGAAATACTGGCATCTGCAGTCACAGAAATAAAATGAATATGTTTTTTAAGGAGGCAGGGTCATAACTATACCGTCGTGTCCCGTAATTTCGCCCCCGCAGGAGGTTTTATATCCTATCGTTTTAAGCGCACTTTAAATCAATAACTAAAAATGTTGTTACCCAAGTATCAGTTCTATTTCTGTAATTTTTAAATGTATTCTACAAGGATAGAAGTTGTATTCAGACAGATCACAACGCGTCCACTCATTGCAAACACTGCAGCGTTTTACTTGGAGCTAATTCCTCCAATGTATAATTTCAGACCTTAAGGTTGAAAATCTTTATTCCTACACATCGAAGGGGCTGTGGGTACATAGGCGGTGTTTTCCACCGAGGTCAGAGGAAGAATTCAGGTGGTATGAGATATGCAGAATTCGGAGCGATATAACTGAACACACCCCAAGGCACCAGTTAATGACCGAGTCATTCAAATAATCACGGAAGTCTCCAACCCGGTTGGTTGGAGCACCATCAGGATTGAACAAGATATCTACGTCACCCTCCAACGTCATTCATGGATAGGTATTAGCCTCTTCAGCACCCACAAAGGCCATCTTAGCATCCAAACATTGAAAGGCCGATGCATCCCTTACATCTTGGTCTACAATTTAGTAGTAGTTTGGGCAACTGTGCCATCTTTTCCATTTATGTGCTGCCTATAACATCTTGTGTCATATTCGCGGCTCAGAGAAATGTCTCTCGTTCAGTCTCATAGACTCTAGGGAATAGGGAATGATGCTATATAAAGAGTCTCGCCTCCTCAAACGGGAATAGAAACCGGGAGCTCTGAAATGGAGATTAGCATGTTAACCACCAGACCACAGAGGCTGTCGAGGTTGCCAGTCTTTGTATAAGCATACACTATTTGCTTTAACAACGCGAGCATTATATGTGTACTTATATGCTAAAAATCGATAGTTTTTTGTTCTTTATCAAAAATAGTTCTGCTGAAAACAAAAATTGCATAAATGGTACTTCAATTACACATTTATCACTAGCTCTATTAGGCAATTTTCCTTCTATAAATGAATACTGGAGCATTTCGGCGACTTATTTCTTGTTTGATCCTGCAAATATAATTGCAATGAAGAGGCACTACAGTTGAGCTGTAAACAGCATCCCCTCCATTTAGTTGTTGGACATGATGGAAACAGCGCAGATGCCTCACGTTCAAGAGGTCAGTTCGAATCTCGGCCAGGGCGAGTTACCTGGATAGGGTTGTTTTCTCCGTTGTTTTCCCTTATCCTAAAAGACGAAAGTCGGGTAACTCTAAGCTCCCTGGACCATGGCCTCATTTGAGCATAATTTCACCCGTTCCATTCATCGTCCGACATGACTCAACACTGGAAGACGTATTAAAAAAAAAAAAAAAAAAAAAAAACCAGAAGTGTTTTCATTTTGTAGCATTTTCATCTTGTCTTCCAAATGGATCATCCTCAATCTCTGGGTCTATTTATTATTTAAGAGAAAAATGGTCATTCCAAAAATCAATACGTCTATAATCATATTTTCAGATTTCTAATTATTTCACAAAAACTAAGCTAAGGATAAAGAAAGGGGAAAGATCAGAATTCAATATTCCCAGATTCTTCTCAAATACACATTGGCAATAGTTTTCCCCGTGAATCGTCCCTCGCTTCCTTCCATACAACCGTTAGCCAAGGAGACTTACAAGCACAAGTCAAGGTTTGAAGACTAAGTAATTTAAATTATCTATAGTTAACCAGGTATGTACAGAGGAAGGGATCAAAAGATATGTAGGTATATTGCTCGTGATGGAGTATATTATACTGCGATTTCTATAAGGCATGTGCATTTGTTGATCTCGGCCTATTTGTGATAGTAAATGCCACACAATGCCTAAGGTTCAATACTCTTTATCATAATTATCCTTTCAACAACAATCCCAAATAGCTAACCTTGACCTATGAAACGCTTGGACGAGATGCCACATCGACCAACGCCCCAAATGCTTTTACTTATTTATGTGGTACACGTTACAGAGATCTTAAGGGTGTCTCGTATGTCCCAGAGTGGCGGACTCATTCCTACCACGTTAGAATTTTATGCGAGGGCCCTTTTGACTTAGTCTCTCAATACTTAACAACCACATCTGCTAAAACAGAATAGGTCAAGCTACCACTTCCCATGATTGAAAAAATACGTTACGAAGACTGCCCAAGCCTCATTATTTTGGACAGTTAATTATTCAAATTTCTGACAAAGCAAGCATTTCGTTCAGGATGTGTATCGTAGATGTTCCCTCAAGTTTCCTTCGGTTTCGTCGTTAGCCGCGTCGTAGCTTAGTGGTTAGAACGCTCGGCTCTCACCAAAGCGGCCCGCCTTCAATCCCAGGCGACCGCAAAGTGAGAATTGTGGTGGATAACACGGCGCTGGGGCGGGTTTTCTCCGTGATCTCCGGTTTTCCACGCCATCTCATTCCACTTCATGCATCATCAGTGTCGCCGCCTGCAATGCCTGTGCAGTAAAAGCGGGCGTCAAACACTACACATTTCATTTCGGTTTCGTAACAATGCTCTGCTGGACTTAGTTCAACCTCATATGCTCATTCATTAATTGTATGATAAAACCGTTATTAATATATTCATGTCATATTATTGACAGTTTATCCATGTTTCACATTGGATCATCGCTTTGAGAACAACACTCCAGTAGCTGTAGATGGACAGAAATCACAGATCCTAGCGGCTTTATAACCTGGTATCAACTTGGATTTAGTACCAGCCTCAAATTACACGCCTAATTGGGATTTTTTCAACCCCAAATTCCCCTAAGCAACTGTGTACAAATTAGAGGGTGTCTGAAAAAAAGACACGACTTAAAGGGTAACAACTATATGGCGAAATTTTACCTCTCTTCGACATAAAAAAGAAACGGGATGTCTTGTTTTGCCTTGCAGCTTTTTATTACTTTTCCATGCCGTCGTTAAAGATGCTCCACATACATATTCCGAGGCCGGATATTAAACCAGCCAGCTTTTATTCATTTCGTACGATCTTTAAACGGCTACAAAAATAAAGCAGAATCGCTATAAAAGCACATTAAGTTTCCTCGCTTCAGAATACTTGCAAGACAGGACTCGGAAACGTTACACCTGACGATACAAATTTCAGCTCATAACGTACACAATTATGTATAAAATACGCACTTGGTTTTTATTCAGGATTGGTGGCGTTATTAAATAATAACCATGACAGCAAGCCGCATAAGCAGCAAATTCTCTCCATCAAATAAATGTATACCAGTGCAAATTTTTATTTTCTCTTTATACTTCTTAGTACCTGAACGACGTGTATTTACATTTCTGCAGTAACACGTTCGGCACCTAAGGTCTGATCGTCAGTTTTCTTACTAAGAATAATTTTTGATAAAGCAAAGCAATTCCCTGGTAATACTCGTATTGGCCATTTGCTCAGCTAACGAACAAAAATCTTTATGTCCACCGTACAACACTGTTTATCAGGCACGTTCACTGGATTACACTACTTGTACATACTCATATTTTTTCCATTATATGTGCGTATTACTGAGTTTTTCAAAATTTAGTCACAACTACGCAAACTGCTTCCAATACTTTTGATAGGAAAATAACCACATGCTTGAAATGGTTAAAGATGTGACAACTATTTCATGTGTTTAGCCAATGAAATTCAATGCGTTACGAAATCTGCAGTATAACTGAAAGCGAAAAGTGACAAAGTTTGACAGTGGATGTTTATTAAGTTATACAAGTGGTGCTCAAGTGCAAGCGAAAAAAGTTAAGTTAAAATCGCCTCTTTCCACTCGCTGTGACGGAATGAGCCACTTATCCATGGTTACCGAGTACCAGTGGCGGCACTGCAGCATCATTCTTATGCACAGAAAATCAAAGATGTACATTCACCCGCATCTAGTTACTAGGACTCATTGCCTTAAGTCAGCGCTTGGAGTGAGGGGGATATGCAGGGTATGAGAGGACGTGCTGAACGGTTGAGCACCCATGGGTTATATGAAAGCTGGCTCCATAGATTACTACAACACGAAAATTCAGGGAAGTTCCACGCAGATTTCAGCAATAATGTATTTTTACATACTACATAGTTCAGTTAACCTAACAATGTGTTATTTCCACCGAATTAGTTCATCGTGATCTGATTTTATAGGATGGAATGCTTAAAAATGCTATGCAATTACTTAAAGAGTAGTAATCAAGTGCAAACTGTTTAACTGTTACGCTAATATTAAACTATTAGCACGTGACAAACTGTGTTCTGAAGGGGTACATTATGACAAAGATAAAACTTGTAAACATAATTTATCACGTTTTCAAGTCTTGCCAAATCTTGCTCAATGTTGTCGAATGTTTCAGTTAATTTTGCTTGTAAACACACTGAAAAAAAGTGTTCCCCCTCCCCATATACAGAGGTTTCCTACTGATTTTCTCTTCCTATAAAACGGCATGTTCTAGCATTATTGTAATGTTTGATACATATTTCTTGGGTTGATAGGTTGGTTGCAATTAACGCCTTCTCTATTTCAGTTCTATCACCTTGCTATTTCGTTGATGCGACTTCTCACAGTGTTTCGGATGTTTGAAGCGAGTTATCTGGCAAGAGCCTTTTTAACTCAAGGGTTTCTTTCTCTGGAAAATTTGAACAACAGACAAATTGAAGTCTTCCTGGTGCAGGGCTCAATTACGCATTGATCTCATTAAGATGCTTCATCTTCTCTGTGGACTTAAGTTCTTATAAGGGAAGGGAAACTACTGAGAAAGTATTAATTAACACAAGTCCTTTCCCCCCATTTTTAATCGCTGTTCAGCAAGAAAACGTAGAAAAGAAGCGCAAGTACAAAAATGCACAGCACCATTGGAACCTATTATTGTTATGGAGAATTGCCTCTGCGCGATAACTTTATTTTAGTTATCGGCCTCTTGGATCATTTAGGAAGCACAAAGTGCACAAAATTAAATAAGATACATAATGATAATCGTTTTACATTGTTTCCACTCAAAAGTGACGCCCTGTAATGGATTTATATGAAATCGCGTCTCTATAACAGAGAATTTCCACATTGCTGTATTAAATGAAGTGTTGTGTAAAACGCATATAACCATAGCTCAAAAGCTTCTGGTTTCTTGTTGCAGAAATACGTTGAAGACAATGTTTATGTTTCATCATGCCAGTAACACAAAATTAACTCCAGGATCACGCTACAATTGTTTCGAAGACAACCTACCGCAAACTAAGACGTGTGTAATTCACATTAGAAGATAATCCATTAGCTTGAGAAAACGAAGACAGACACAATAACGGAAATCCTGTACATGCTTCCAATCGTGACGGTACAGCCGTCATAGCATTTAACAGACATCGCTCAAACCTTATTTGGCTTAACCAAAGCATGTGCGAGGAAATCACCATGAGCAAATATCGTGGGATTAAGGAATGGAGCGAGTTTACTGCGAATGAATGGAAATTGAGAGAGTAAGGTTCACCCAATTTCAAGGCGCGTTTGGTGTCAGTATTTATCAAGGCAACCACAGAATGTTTGTATCTCAAGACCACCTGACACTGCCGTACTATCTCTTACATTGACAATATTTGACGGACTTAGTACCACAAGTTTGTTATATCACTGTTTATTTTGAAACCATTGTAAATGTGTATTAAAGGCGAACTTTAGCAAAAATAATGGTACACTTCAGGACTTCATTTCAGAGCACTGAAAGTTGTTAAATACATTAACGGCCTGTCACCACTCGTTCTAGCTTATTTACGAGATCTGTTTCTGTCCAATGGTGAAGATCAATAACGTTAAATTACTTTGCAAATGTCGGTAACGTTTTTCTCCCAGATTTCGAGAGTCTTGAGATTTATAATACGGTTCGTCTTATATTTTCCCAATTCGCACTGGTACACAGCAGCAAGAAGCAAACCTCCCTTCTGCTTTTCACAATCCTTTGTATTCACTCGCACAAACACTTCATCTTTCTCTCTTCACAGCCCCTTGTTTCACTGTTCTGTCTGCTAATGACGAAAGATGCCTCCGAGCAACCGCTTCTATACACAGCACGGCGTACAGTCCCTCTCAAAGAGCTCTGCACACCATACCACCTACATTACATAAACCAGATTCAATAAAGCACATTAGCTCAAGATTTAACGTCATTACTTAACTGAGATATAGAAGCAGTCACAAAGCACTTAACCATCAAACGGCTGAGAAACGTGTCCATATTACCGCAGCATATCCTCGGGAAATACAACCGACTACCTTCTTGAGCACTGTGCTTTATCTCCCCCAGCTGATATGAGGCGGTAAGCTGCAGCTGCATGTTAGCTTCAGTTAGAGAATTCTTGTAACTTAGTAGGTCTACAATCCTAGTCTGTACTCAACGCATTAGCAAGTTGTGTTTATCCAAGTGTTTTAACATAACAAAAGGGTGGTTGCTTTAAAACTTTTTACAGGGTGAGCCTCTAGGAGACAGTAAGACATTCTCTGTCGGCACTGCAATACCAATTGCCCTCCACCCTATCTGACACATTCTTCACAACAGCCTTCAAATGCTACATGAAAACTAAGAAACGCAATATGCAGGATCACACCACTGATTCTGTTAAAGCCATGGTGCACTCTCTATTTTAAAAAATACCTTAGGGAAAATTTTCAGCCAGCATTAATACGATCCTATTACTATGTTCTGGCCTTATGCACTCTGAAAGGAATGCGTTCACTACAGATATACACACGTATAGACAAGGTGACGAAATGATATACGAGTCGCGCAAAGATAGAAACGCTGGGAAGATAACATGCAGCCTACTTATTACACAAGCGGCAACCCGTTGTCTAGCTTGTGATACTGAATATGAATATTGTTTTTTCAAAGCTTCTTGATCACATTTATCTATAACGCTACTATTAATTTCACGCCCTTCCGAATGCACAACCTTAATTTCTTAAGATCTTCAGACATGGTGAGAAGATTAGTAAATCTTACTGCACTGAACTAGTTCTACATCTTGCTACGCAAGTAGGCTACGTCACTTTCTGCAGGTGATTGCTAAATGTTTACCATATTGCTCACTCGCTGCGTAACCGGACAACGGTTTCCCTCTCCCCCAAACCCCATCCTGCGGAGTTCACGAGTTCAGAACACATCTACAGTACTAAAGAAGATAAATATTCAGCCTTTAGAAATTTCGATATCTGAAGCTCGCACAATAAACGAGTTCATTACACACAAAAGTTTCCAACTCTAAATTCACCACATAATTATAAAAAAAATTAAGTTAGGATATTTCAAAACAGACTAAAATATCGAAAATTCAATGTCTAATGTTGCAAAACAAATAGTGTTGCTTGGAACAATAAAACAAATCATCTAATCAGAGGGATGAGATGCATTTGTGCTTCCCAGAAATTTATGGTACCTACAGTTTCCCAACAAGAGAGGACGCGAAATCAAGTATGCACTTCAATGTTTACAACCTGTGATTAAAAAAAAAAAAAAAAAAAAAAGGGGCGGGGCAAGTTCAGCATCTGGTCATTTCTTTAAATCTACTTCAATTTCTACAAGGAGCACTAGGAGATATTTGGCGAAATACAGTTCGGGAACAGATGTTTTAAATCAACCCAGGTTCAAAATCACTTTCTAAAATGGCATTTCTGACATTTGCAATGACATTTCTAAAATGCCATCATTACATTGCATTACATCTGAAGATCTTAAAAAGGCCAATAATTGCAAATCTTACAGGAGGGAAGTGGTTTATTCCAAATTTAAGTATTTCCACAAGTCCTTTATGGAGCCAACCTCAGAGTTTCAAATGCAACTAGATTTATAAAATTTTTTTTGGATCCCCTCAAGGAACTAAACCTTCTTAACATTTTGCTAAAAATATTTCCCTTTTAATATTCTGTGATTAGCTATCCTCCTCCACAGAACCAATTCATGTGCTACTAGTAAAACTTACGATATAGACCAACAATAGTAGAGAAGTTATACTCAATGACCAATGCTTACGGACACCAGTTCTTGGATAAGTTCGCCTTGCATTGGCTTGATGTCAAAAACGTACAAACCAACAAAAATCTATGAATGTATGCAAGTTTTATGCTCCGCAGCGAGGAGAAACAATACTAGAGCCAGGTAAGGTGTGGGACAGTGTCGGTTTATTACTGCTCTGCCAACATAAACCAATGCACATTAGATTGGCACCATTCCATGTACTCGTAGTCGATAAATGAAATAGTAATAATAATAATAATAATAATAATAATAATAATAATAATAATAATAATAATAATAATAATAATGGAACACCATACATGAACGTGTTTTTTCTTCCAAGAATCACTTTAAGGGCATTTTCGTTCCACGATGTGAAAACGAACGATAAATGCACATAACACTATGGTTTCATTTCATCAATTCTATGACATCAGCAGAAGTTCTTAAGTTATTGTCCAATGTCCTATCCACCTCACGAACCTGGAGATTCTCCATCTTCATGACATGAGTTTGTAAGTGATGTCATCCAGATGCTCGACGGTCGATAAGATACAATTTAAGCAAAAAATGCCTGTTACCGAGACTGATTCTGGACCATTCAATTAGTCATTAGATTACTGTAATAGCAACAGTTTTCTATGGATGTCCATGGAATTGGAATCTAATTACAGCATAAACTTCTTCCCGAAATCGTTGCCAGTATCAGGCTGTTATTTCAGGCCCCTCTGCAGTGTTTTCATATAAGCAGTGCTAATGGCTGTTTCTTTTAAATGATATATTGCATTTGTCAACCGTAAAAAAAAAAGTGACATAACCGGTATTTGAACCTCAGATTTTCTGTCCCAGTCCTGAGCAACATGTCAGAAGAACATTAACCTCGCACTTTTTTTCTCGATAAACAGCAAGGAGATTTCAAATACATGAGATAACTTAGTAGTTAATGCCAGAGGTTCTACACCCATTAGTCCTGGACCCGTAGGACAAAGGACCCGGGCCTCCTTCGACCAAGGAGTTACCGAGCTGTCCCGGCACCTCCGTGGTGCTTTCCATAGGGCAAGACCTAGAGACTAACAAACCCCCCCCCCATCTAATCCTGTGGATTCAAGACGGGATGGAAGTGGATACGCCACTTAGGCGCCAACTCCAAAATGGGAAGGCTACCAATATGACCTCGGTGGGGCCGCCTGGTGATCTAGCACACCTTCTACTAGCTATGCTGGCTAATACGCGGGAATATATGGCTTTCCTCAACCCCGTCCGGAGACGTACCCGATCTCCCACGTGTATCGGGAACCACTGCCCCCTCGAGTCCAATCCAATCCGAACTACTCCCATTCAGGGAGGGGCTCGAATGTTCGGCCCGAGGTTCCTCCAGTAACTTAGTAGTGACCTACAAGTGTTTAAGTACTTCAGTCCCGGGCTTAATACTTAGTTTACCCAACTATAAGATCGATTGTCATGCCGGTACGTTGCCATGGTAGCTTAGCTGCTAAGAGCTACCACGGAGACCGGATGATACATGATTCAAATCTCGGCTATGGGAATCAGTCTGATTCTACCTACACAAACTTAGGAACAACAATTGGTTTCCGTATGCGTATTACCACTAAAATATTTTTAAACGAACTGCGTAGCGCATAAAGTCTCGTTTATTGAACGTTGCTTGTTATTCTACAGATTTTCCTAATCCATAAAAACAGAACCATTTGTGTTTACTTCTTACACTGAGATAAATGTACAAATCTACGAAGCACCAACCAAAAGAAATTGGGTATGTACAACCTACCTGTAATTTATATCCGTTGTAACCAGCACTATATTCAACTTTAGTACCTCCCAAGATTTAACCCTCTAGAGTTATGCTCCTGGTAGAAGCAGTAGAACTACAGAAATGGTTTTTAAAAAGCTAATAACCCATTTTGCCTCCCGACTATTATCTACATTAAAAGTGAAAATAGCTGAAAGCTTTTAGCTTCAAAACACTTCAGTTCTTAGAAACACAGGGACATTTAACTTTTTGGGGAAAACCAGGAGATGCTACCTTGTTTCAGCGAGCCTTGCTAGTGCAACTTTTACTAGGTTAATATTACCACTAGTGTATCAACCTCTTGCTTCTTTCCTTTCCCCTCAGCTTGCCGTAGTCAGTTTTACCAAATAAAAAAAGAGCTGAACTTCTGGCCATTTGACAATAAAAATGGCAAGCAACATGCTGGAATTTCCAAGTTCGCAACAACCACGTTCCGCATATCGACCGCTTGTTTACTTACTGCTGTAGTCCAGTTTTTGCCATTGCTTGTGGCATTTTCAAAATCCGAAACAAATCTTTGCATTCGATTAGATTAGAGATAGCCTATTATCACCCATTATTAGCCTATTATCATAAAGGCAAAGGCCGCCTATATTTTAGTGTATCTGTGTTGACTCCAACGCGGTGAGACATTCAATGTTTGGTTTGTGTCGGCTTTGGACATTTTCTCTTGTTCCTTTTCGCACATATTCACCCGCACTCGCCGACTCCTGCACTTGCACTCGTACGTTGTGGCCCATGGATCTCCACTTCTTTCTGTCTCGAGTTGTAGATCACTACTGTCCTGCTTGTGCTATGCAGAAGTCCGCCCATCTCTGCCGTGGTCTTCCTCTTTGGCGTTTTCCTTTGCGCGAAGCCCAAACCGTGATCTTGTAGGTCCATCTATGGTCCTTCAACATCGCGATGTTACCTTCCCATTCTGCCCCCCCCCCCCCTAGTTTCTTAACACTTAGCGCTACGTCTGTTGTTAATGTCATTTGTGACAGTGCGGCGATGGAGGTTCTCACTATCTTGCACTCTATTTTTCTGGCATATTTGCAGTGTTTCCATCTGCTTGCTTGCAGCGGACCACGACTTCCATATAATAGAGTCGGATAAACGGAAGTTCCCAGTACTTCCAGCTTGAATTGTGTGCTTAGAGCTGTCTCCCTCCTTGAGGGACCACAAAGATCTCCAAGCCTGAGCATTCAATTACACAAATAAAATTGTTACTATATTTTTCATATTTTTCTTGGAATTAATACATGTGGTACGAGATTTTAATATATTAATTATTCGTTTTCTTTCTCGGACATTGAAAACCATGCATCAATACTTCTGTACAAGGTTAGCTAAAACAGTTGCATTACCTGAAAGCCACCTAGTCGGGCTGGGTCACTCAGTAGATTAGCCGTTGACCTGATCCAGGTCACAGGTTCATGGCTATCAACTGTGCTAGCTACTAGATTTACTGTAATGTTAAAGAACTCTTGCGCGATGAAATTTCAACACACTGGGATCGTTAATATGATCCTGGCATTAGCAGTAGTTGAAATTTTAAGGCTCATACCTTTTGATAACAGTATACCCACATTTTAACAGGTTGAGAAAGTCGTATGAAAACACGTATACTAATTACGGTAAAAATATTACAATGGGCCTTACCCTCTTTCATTGCTTATATGAGAGCAGATTAAGATTATGTTAATTGTTCTTAAATTTTAAGAACTACTTTAATAGCCTTCATTACAGCACTGCGTATTTGTTACACCCCTTTTTATATACCGTGCCTTTTAAGAATATTAAGATTAATAAATAATGCATGAGCGTTGATAATGAGTAGAGAAAACTGTGAATATAGGAAACAGACATTTTTGTTTTAACTCATACTTCACGTTAGAACTGAATGGTGCCTATAATCCCGCTAGGTTACTTGCTTACTACCAAGTCTAAGAGAAATGTACTGGCATTATATTTTCTGGAGAACTATAAACACATTACCTCTCTCAACCTTGTAGAGCAAGTATGACCTAGGGCAGGTCGGTCTTTGAGATTGCACTTTGCATAACATTTAGACAACATGGCCTCGCGGCTAGGTGCACGTGGCCCGGAAAAGATTTAAGCAATCTGTACTAAGTTACCGCAGGTATAAACACTTGGTAACACTGCTTACTTGACAAAATAACATTTTATACAGCGTTAACGTTGACACACAGCCTATAAGGACCAACATATTCCCTCTTATTTTTTTCTACTACCATACAAACAACAAAAAGTCACCCAATAATTTCATATTTGCAAGTAATAGTGGAGGGAGGGCACGCAGCAGTAACATTCAGGCTGAACCTTAGCCTGCCAGCAGGCACGGATGGACAGAATATACAAGTCTTAATATGCGGGGCTGGCTGGGATATGTCCAAGTCTCTTAGATGAAAGACACTTCCACGTGTCTTGTTCTTGAGAATTGTTCGTATAAAACAGGACTAGCTAAATGATAAAAAGGGGGGAAATGGCTTGACTTGCAGAGGTTTTGCTGAAGACGTTCTAACTGCCACATGCAGAATGCCATACGAAACATAAAAGTACGTATACTCCGTATATACGGTACAAGTAACATCTGTGTTAAGCTTTTTATCGTATTTCTAAAACTAGTCTTTGTATGTCAGTATAGATAAAATCTTATTATTTAAAATGGCTTAAAATACAGTAAAACATAATGAATATGAAGTACCGCCAAACAAAGACGTAAATGTTACTGCCGCACTAAGGTTGATTGTTCCATTAATTGCGTTAACATTTATTAAATAAATCCGATTAGTTTTGCACTCTCGGTGCAAGATGTCGATGACCATTAGCTTTTATTCATGGACCTCTATCATAGAAGATAGCATATACAACGAGCGGAGACTCACTCATGCATTTGTACAGGCAAGAGAAACGGTTGTCAAGCATCCTTGAATCGAGGAGGAAGACACGTCAAGGGCGAGGTTCTGGAGTGTAGACACAAGTTTCTCCACACCTCCCTTGTTGGTGGGAATTCTTATAACGGTTAGCATATACTTGTAAACAGAAAATGTGAAGGTTCAACCTAGCCAAAACGACCTAACGACAGACAAGTTCGGTAGCAAAAGAAAGCAACCTAAAAGGAAAATTAACTTTCTTTAGAAGCTCCGAGTCCTCAATTGTACCTCTTCATCTATGATACGTACACTACGCGGTAGTTCCTAGGTACCCAACATTTTGTTCTGAAGTTTCATTTTGTAGAATATATAATCATAATTCTACGTATCTATGCACATCACGAAGCCTCTTGTCATGCACGTTGTAAGCAGTTGGGACACCTCAGTTTTGCCTGACAGTGAACTGAAGGGTGTAGAAGTCGATAAGGTCGTTGTTAGTTCACTGCATGCTTTCCTTTCTTTCTTCTGATGTCCTTAAACAATTTCTGAGGCACATATTACACACAGCCTGCACCTCCCACTTCCGTAATATTATAGGGAATTAATATAAGCCGATACAGGAAGGAAATATGATATACAAATTATTAAGTGATAGTGTTTACCCGTTTCTGAATCTCCATTCGCCCATATTTTCCCCAATGTCTTCAAAACCAATTTGTATTCAAACCTCGTTATCAGTAGCTTAAGTTTTAGAGTGCATTGGAATATACAATGTATTCTGCGGTATTGAACTAGACGCTACAAGCTTCCCGTGAACCAAGTGTGTGAGGTTGTCGGTGTAGCTACCCTTTCTCGGCGAAGGACATTCCGCCGGACAGTGGAGCTATATATACCGGCCCTTCCAATTTCCTTATCATTTTCATCCCGAAGGTACAACAATTGTAACCTCGCAAAATTCTTCAATCTCAAACCCTACACCATATCCATCCTACAAAATCCCGTTCGAAAACCTCACCTGCGGTAAAACCCTAACGGATGGGCACGCAGCAAAAACCTTCTGGCTATATACAGCCAGCCTGCACGTCATGGTCATGGTCCTTATCATTCGTCATCCTGATGATGGGAGCGATGCACACTCCCGAAACGTCGATGACTCCACATCACTATACCTGGCTCGAAGCCCGAGAAAGTCTAGAGCATATACGTCGCCAGGAAAGCTTCAAATCATATAGCTGTGTTGTCTGACAACTGTTATGACTGCAGTGTATATCGATGGCTAACGTCAGCCATCGTGCCTATCTCTATTTATTAAGAATAAAATAATGGATGATAGGAAATATAATAATGGACCAATTGGTGGAATTATGGAAGACGAAACCGGAAATCCCGAAAAAGCAGCCCCTACGTCATGTTGTTCATCACAAATCTCACATGCGGACACCTGGGATCGAACCCCAGCCACCTTGGTGAGAGTCAAGCGGTCTAACCGCTCGGTCACGGTGCGGTCAATATACTACTGTGAATTGCGCTAACAAATGCTCAAGTAGTTTTCAGTTGGATTATTTTCTTGCTACATTCTTGCTCATAATGCTCAATGCCTTGCTCTATATTAGCTAAAAGGCAAACCTCTTTCTTTCTCTTGCAAATACGCATTAACTACACATCATCTCTCAAAAGATGAATAAAAATATCATTTCATGGACTGAAAACAGTTTAAAATATTCATAAAACTTACTGCAAAAGGGCTTGTAATTATTTACCTTTGCATACAAAAAAAATCTACTTTTTAAACAACCTTTTCTCCTTAGTTCCAAAAACATTTTGTAACTTGCTTATTTTCATTCACAGCAAGGTTCTTCAGTTTACAGTACAGAAGTGCTCTTCTTGGCCTTATCTATAAAAAGTTTATGAAATCTTAATACAGAAAGTTTCACCATTAATGTTGCCAGCTTTGATCGTGTAACTAAATAACGACAACACGTGTCTGGGTTTGCAAACTTACCGTTAAAACCTCAACAAATTTAAGCAACACTTAGCAACATGTACGCAAGAGAAGAGAAGCGAAGGGTTATAAACTTCGCTGTTAGGCACCGCCGAACGTAAAACCAGGATGAATCATGTCTCCCTTGTGAAATCCATAGCTCTGTTTTATTATGTTCTCCAAAACTTTGGGTTCAATTTTTCATCTGATGCACAAAACACGTCTGATTTATTGCAAACACCAGCTGCTGCCGATGTCCTCGTTGGAACAACTGGATTTGCAATACTGAAAATACTTGTGGGACATGCTACAAGTTTAGATAGTAACAACAGTTAAACATGCGAACTCCGGCATCTCTAACATGCCCTTGTTTTCATACGACGTAAAACGGAAGTGTAGGAAATTACACACTGCAAATGTACCTGAAATATATTCCATAAGGGAACATTTGTAAGAGTAAATATGTGTGCAGTTTCTGAAATAATACATTATTATACTCTTGCTGCGTGGCGGATTACTCAAATTCATGGTACTTTACGTTTGTTGCATTGGAGTAAATTATCCTTACCATCACAAAAGTAGAAAACCTATTTCTTTGCTCTGAGATTTATTCTTCCTGGGCAGAACATGACGTCTGAAGTAGTTATATGCCTAACAGATGACGTTAGTTATGTAGTCTATTAACATCTGCTTAGGTTTACTTGCTTAGCTTAATTCCTCTACGACTAATTTTTACATCCAATTCTTTTTGTTCCGTACATGGAATTTTGAACCGCATTGAACAGCAATCCGTATTTATCAGAACATTGATGGAAACCACGAAAGAACGCAATCAGAATGGCCAGTACATTAAATTTCAAACTGCGAACTCATCTGAACCATCTCGCCCGAAGATCGCCTTGTTTAGGGGGCCGGAGCTTTTTCCTCTGCAATGCAGCGTGACCATGGAAGAACCAAGCGAAGGGTGAAATGAAATGAAAGTCGAAGAAATTCAGGGGATGAAAGCTACTTTCCAAAATTCACATAGCCGTCAGCCGCGAGGTTCAAACCTATGGCCTACCAAATGCGAATCATAAGCGATACTTAATCGGTAAAAATACTTGACAGTTACAAGAATGTTTTAATTTTTAAAATATAGATAATGCCCTTATTTGGGAACCTACTATTTTATTCTGTGTGTTAGCTTTCTAATTAAAAAAAAGGTAAAATATTCATAAACTTGTAAATCCCACACAGAACACACGAGCAAGTTTTCAAACTTCTACGTGAAAAGAACTTTGAAAAATTGTTGACTAGTTCTGAAAGACCTAAATATATAAACACTGTCACCAGGCATTGTTTTGCTATTGTCTGCCCACGCGTAGGTGAACGCCGAGAAAGAGAGAGCGAGAGAGAGAGAGAGAGAGAGACGCGGGGAAAGAAAGACAGAAAGTGCCCCAAGCCAAGCCAACGCACGTGCTAACGCTAAACACTTGCCGAGAAGGAAAGAGACGGAGCTGTCTGGATAGTTCTCTCCTCTCGCTGTGTCGTGAAAGGCCTTGAAGCTTCGGCAACTTTCGAGAAACAATGGCTCGGGTATAAAAAAAGAGACAAGGAGGTTTGCTAAGGAGTGGTCAATGGACAGTTTTAGTGCGCAGCTGTGTGGATGTGTGAGCAGAAAACCATACAACTAGATAATTCTGCTGCTGCAAAGGGCTGTACAAGGTGCCTTTCTACGGAAATAAAGAGCATTTTGAATTTCTGCAAGCTAGACTTTTAATTGTACGAACCCACAAAGTCACAATAGACTCTTTGGCTCTTTTGAGTTCCTGTTTTGTGTGGTCACTGCCACGATAAAGTTTAAGTACACCACAGAACACACAGATACCTCCTGAAATCTCACTATCGCAACATTTAGATACACCATTCACCAAGAATCTGGAAAACGTGCTTTCGATAGGCACTTGTTGACATTTCGACATATAGAGACAGCGAGGTAGAATACGCATTACTGCATTCCGGCCATAATCACTCGATTGCAAAATAAGATATTCTTTGGTAGCACCATAACAATTCAGAAATCTGTACCATACACTTGTGGGTAATTTTAATGCAAAGTCAACAATTGGATTTTGAAAATAATTAACGCTATTTCCACCATCACTCACCATAGGTTAGTGATGTGAGTATTGTGCAAATATCTAGGAAATCGAAATACTAACAACGCCTCCCAACACATTACGAACCCCTCAAGTTTGCTGCATCTGAGCTAACATGGCGTTAAATCTAATTAATTTGTAGCACTAAAACGTAATTGTATAAATAAATCTGTAACTGTCACGTTTAATGTCTTTCCGTAAGATTTTTTTTTTTTTTCCGAAATGCACATCAAATACGAAGTTTTGATGGAATAAAACATGAAAAGTGACGGAAGTCCAGAGACACCGGATCATAAAACCATTTCTTCGTCCAAGCAGCAGCAGCAGCACACCAAAGTAACCTGTTACGGCGTTGAAATGGCTTCTGTCTGTGCTTGACTCTTTTTTTATGTACGGCAGTATGTCTATCGATTTTACTATGACAGAAAACGACGGGTCGGTCATCAGTTTACGACCACAATTCCTCCGTTCACTTTTATTTCGAGCTGCCCAATAACGTATTTAGCATAGAGGTTCCTCGCCCAGCTGCCGTGTTTACTGCCGCACTTCTCTCGCCACCTGGTACACGGCATAAATCCTCTTACTTACACCTACTCAGTGCCTATAATTCAATGGGAACATCTATTAACCCTCCTAACTAGATACGCTTCATGCTTATGGCCTGTTCTGCCCGTGGAACAAAAGAAAACACGTTTATGAGGTAATTTCAAGTGCTCAGTAATCGATTTCAGGCTTAATAGCGCTACTACAATGTGCTCCGTTTCTGCTTTTCCGCGTTTATCATAAAATCGTACTTGTTTCATTTTTCTCTGTGGCATTTATTGCACAGAAGTTTAATGCCATATATTCGAACAATGTGTATTCGTTGGTCATCGACGGATATAGTCGATAGCGTTTGGTACGATAACGAATGTTCTCACGAGAGGTTACCCCTAATGTTTCTTTACTAAAATTGATGAAATATTATTTTTTCTATATTGAAGAAGTATTAGTTAGATCTCGATACACTGGGGATAGAATATGTGTAAATCATCTTAGAAATTATATTCATTAACCTGAGCATACAATTCAGAGAGTGGTACTTCGGCGTTAATTATTTTCGAAAACGTTTTGCTAACAGAACAGTTCTTTACTGCATAAACAAGTCACCTACCGTTTACCTTGCAGGACTATCTCCGGGTGAAACTATAGATGCTTTCTGAAACGGTAGAGCCAGACTGAAAAATTCAATGCCATAGCTGGGATTTGAACCACGGATCTTCTGGTTGCCGTCCAGCCGCTCTAACCCTTGAGCTACTATGGCCAACGTGGCGACATGACATTAAATTCTCCAATTGACTCGGTATTTTTCCCGGTAAACCACTAGGAGTTCCCATAAACACGAGACAACTACCCTAATGGCGACTTACTATGCTGTAAGTACTTTAAGGCCCGGGCTTTATAGTTGTAAACCCTATTAGCTACAATTAATGGAAATTAAGTGTAAAAGAACAATTAATTTCCATTAATTGTACCTAACAGTGGTCCGAATTATAAAGCCCGGGCCTTAAAGTACTTACAGCATAGTAAGTCGCCATTAGGGTAGTTGTATCGTGTTTATGAGAGCTAGTGGTTTACCAGGAAAAATACGAGTCATTTGGAGAATTTAATGTCATGTCGGCACGTTGGCCATAGTAGCTCAAGGGATAGAGCGGCTGGACGGCAACCAGAAGATCAGTGATTGAAATCCCGGCTATGGCATTTAATTTTTCACTCTGGCTTTACCGTTTCATAGTGCGTCCTACACACGGCTAATGTGAAAGACCAATTAATTTCTATAGACGCTTTGTTTCGATTTACTATCCGACAGCAGTTCATTTTGACATGGAACGCATTTCTAAGAAAAATAACAGCCTTGGAGCTCTTATTCCGCATATTAATGCAGAGTTCAATCTACAGGAGGTTTTAGCACTTAGAGGGGAGTGGAACTGTCATCCGTACGAAAATAATACTGGGAAGAATAATTTGCAAAAATATGAAACTGAGTCAAGCCACAGAGTATCCTGGCCATTTGCCGACCCTCGTAGCCATGGTCGTTAGAGCGTGTGTCTCTAGCGTACCGTCGCGCACAGGGTCGCGGATTTGAGTCCCGCTTCGGGCATGGGTGTATGTGTATGTGTGTGCGCCACTAGAGAAAATAGATCCTCACCCCTATGGCCAAATGGGTTCTTCCCGAAGGCCAAAATATGCAAATAAATACAAAAATCCTGACCGTAGTCCGAAGGGGAATCTCTCAGGTCTACAAAGGCAATAAATGAGGGATGTGGATTAAAATGTGCTTAAATGAGCCCGAAGTACTAATAGCTGAGAGCGGACCGCGACTGTCATTTCAGTACAATGGAAGACCCTTGGAATCAACAATATAAATCACCCCCAATTCAAATCGAACTTGGGAAATCTGTATTTCTTAACAGACGCGGATATAAGCAACGTCAAACCTTGATAGAAGGTTTGTATAAAAGAAGGGAGTCAAGTGCACTGTGTGCATTTAACCAGAGATAGACCTGGTGCACCATGAGGATAAAATATGTATACAAATTTCCAAGCCGGGAGAGTTGCTATTCATTTTCTGAGTTTAACAATTTTCAAATTCCTAACAGTTGTCGACGATAAATTAGGCAGTCAAGAAACATTTGGAGACTTTGACGCCGGAATTTCTTGTAATTGCCCTCATCACGAGAGAGGAAAGGGCTATGTGGGTAGGACTTATGAGGGTAGAACATTTGAGTCCGTCTAAATGTTGGATATGCAGCATAGGTCAAATCTATCATTAAAAGACATTGGCACTATCGGGAACAGCCTAACTATAGTAGTTGTCAACAATCTATGAAGGAACCAACAGTATAAACTGGAAAGTACATCAAAGCACCCCCAGTAAGTACACAATAACTGCCAGAACTATGTATTACACACTCTTAAACACAAGAAAACAAATTCCATAAATGGCAAATAAATCTGGAATCCAATCATGTTTGATTATTAACATGGTAGGCCTTTCCCCCCAGAACATTTAATGCCGACAGCTAAAGAAGACGGTTCTCATTCCATGAAGACAACCTGTGCAGTTCCGCTGGATATAAACATACTGGAAAGCGAAACAAAATAATTAAAACGACAGGGGTCGTGTATAACCCAATGTATTTGGCATATTGGATTATAAACGGCAATTTCTTTATTGCCATCCCCTACATTCTACACACAACCCTCCGCAAAAACCCCGATTCTTTTAATGTTCTCTCCGTTTGGTACATTTAATTTTCATATGCAGATGGTCCGT
Organism: Mantis religiosa; assembly: GCA_030765055.1. Taxonomy (NCBI): domain Eukaryota; kingdom Metazoa; phylum Arthropoda; class Insecta; order Mantodea; family Mantidae; genus Mantis; species Mantis religiosa. The sequence goes on from CM060958.1 coordinate 77,763,810, forward strand.
ATGTGATTTTTCTTGCAGACACCCGCAGGAGCAATCAAATACCAGTCCTCAATAATCGCATTTAGCGCGGATCAGTTGGCAATACCTGATGCTCAGAGCTACATACACACAAGCTTGATTGCTTGCTTCATGTTTAAGCACATCTGTTCAAATACTGGTCACTCGCTATTGATAAACTGATACGGTCAGTTTGAAGCTGATGACCCGTCCACGCAGCGCATTGTGCAATTTAATATAAGTTACACAACGTGTCGCACGATCTGCGTTAAATATCTCTCGGTCACCACCTGGTGACAAACTCAACAACTGCTTCACATCATTCATTTTCTCAAATTGGGAGATGAATGTGCTTAATTGCAGCGTTTAGCTCCTCCTACACGAGGTGTTTTGGATTACTGTGATATCAAAGCATTATTACGAAATACCGAGTACTTGATTGCTTTACACAATAAAGACAAAAAAGCTGATTTGCTGCATTCACATTATTTTCTCTACTCTTGTAACAAACTATTGTTAGAAACACATATCATTATGTAATTCACGTTATCTGAGATAAACTTTTCTAAAATTCGCTTTTTGCCATTTTTTTTTGTAGATGCAGGAGACATATGGTAATATATGAATATTCAAACGAGTCAAATCTATTAAGAACTCAGTAAACAAATGGTTCACATTACAAAAACTTGTTTCAATTAAATTGTTTTTAAAATACCTGCATATTATATATTGTAAGATTGCCTATCTCTTATGCCTTACCCATTATGCAGAAGTCTCTCAAGCATGAAGAGCACTTCTGAACATATTCCCAGAAAATTCAAGACATATATTACATTTGGCATGAAAATATCTTAAACATCTAGTATTTTAATGAAAATTAAGTCACTTTTAAGAAAATCAAAATGATCGAAAAATATTCCACAAAAGAGTAATCCGGGGTGTCCATGCTTAGTATATACTAAATTTAAATACCTAGCTTCGTATTTCATCAACAGTTCGTATTTATGTTCAAAGAGAGATGGGCGACACACACACACACACACACACACACACACACACACACACACACACACACACACACACAAGGACCTTTTCCCAAAACTTTTCAATTAAGAGGGTGCCAAAACATTTACAATGACTTCTCAATAACGAATTTGATGAAACACAATACTTCCATACTTTAAGTACGTAAGAAATTTACCTGGTGCAGACTTTGTCCATGCGACTTACAGAAAGCTACCATAACCGCTTATTACAATGTCAGAATAATGCTTCCCTTCAGTATCGTCGATACGAAGAACCATAAATCTACCATGTCTATGTGTAGTATCCACACATGTTTTTTAGAATTTTTATCGCGATATCAGGACCATTTTGTAATTTATACTCATGGCTCCAAGAACCCAAATGGTGTTGGTTGTGCTTACGTGTGTGGAACCGAACCGTATACATTCGGATTCCACACTAGCACTTCCATTTTTACTGCACAGCTTTATGCAATATACCGGGCCATTTTACACGTACGTCGACGAAAGTTGGGGGACTGCTTAATTCTGAGTGATTCCCTCAGTGCACTACAAAGCTTACGGCAGCTGTACAACTATTACCTTATTGTGCAGCGTATACAGAATGCCCTCCACGTTTTACACGCTTCTGGCGTTAACGTGGTGTGTGTATGGATCCCTGGTCACGTAGGCCTGCGAGGCAATGTAATGGCGGATTCGGGAGCCAAGACGGCTACCACGAAGCCCAGGGTTCGAGTACCATGTGTGACATCAGAAGATTTTAGGGCCGTATTGCGGAGAGCTGTGCAAACCTGCTGGCAGGAAGAGTGGTCCGCTCTCCGCAATAATAAACTTAGATCTGTCAAGGAACTTCCGATTCCCTGGGTTACCTCCTGTCGGTCATCTCGTCGCGAGGAGGTAAATTTGGCTCGGTTGCGCATTGGGCACTGCTTTTTTACTCATAGTTTTCTATTTAAAAAGAAGCCTTCTCCACTGTGTCCGTTTAGCAAAGAAGCGTTGTCTGTACGACACGTGCTGCTAGAGTGTTTTCACCTAGCAGACCTTAGGACGTTTCTGCAGCTGCCAGCCAGCTTTGCAGAAATGCTAGCGGACAATAACACAGTAGTGGAGAAGGTTTTTAGATTCTGTTCTCGTTTAGACTTTAGGATATAGCGAACATAATTTTTAGTAGGTTTTGATTTTTTTTTTTTGGGGGGGGGTTCCGCTTTCTATGCACATGTAGTTTCAATAGGTTTATTTACATTAGTATAGTTTTTAGAAACTTTTTATATCTGGCTTTTGCCATGAGTAGTTTTTAAAAGGGCGCTGATAACCGCTGTAGTTGAGCGCCCCTATATCCATCATCATCATCATCATCATCATCATCTTCGAGAACCCCAAAAACACCTTGTTTATTCTTTCACAGATTGGCTTCATATTTTTAGCTGCTGCAATTGCTTCTTTCAATAAATAATACTAGCGTCAACGTTTTATTATTAATTGTTATTATATTATTATTACTATCGTTATTCTTATTACTATAACCTATATTTTATTATTTCACCAGAAGGGCATGTAAGTGTAAAAACTTAACGATAAATAGAGTAAATCTACAAAACCGAAATGCTAAACATGGTCATTAGTGGGTGAGTTATAAATTGCATAAAGTATTTGAAATAGCACTATTACATACAACTAATTTTGAAGACGGTTAAGAGGGCAATTGCTATTAAGTTTTTACATTACCTTTATCTATTGATATAACTTCATCAAACTGAAATTAAATCACAATAGATTTTAACACTATAAGCAATAATAGGTCCTAGTATGCCTACTGGAAAATTGGTAACTTTACTTGTAATATTTGTTTTAAGCAAAGTATACTGATTTTATACATTTCTTGAATTTCTTTAAGAAAAGAATACATATTTTAATTTCTTTGAATGTAAATCCAAATATGTAGCCTCCTTATTTAGCATATACAGGCACAGCAAGTTTTTTTGAATCTGCATAATAATGAAAATCGGAGGAAAATTTGAAATATTTTAGCATAATAAATAATAGACCCTACTAATGTATAAACGTCGTCATTATTATTAAATTACTTTTCTAAAGGTTCAAAGAATAGTTTCAGCAAAGCTCAATAGGCGTGCCCTTTAATCGCACTACAACGCGATGCTCTGCTGTTCCGTCTACCTGTTTTGTTTGTATCTAATCCAATAAAAGAGCAAGAAATGCTCGTCAGGTGACAAATGGTAGCGCAGCGAGCAGAACGGTATCAGACAGCACATAGCAATCTCGACTCTGGATTACAATAAAAAGCAGACATGTAACAAAGTACGAGGCGGCAAGAATGGGAAAAAGCTGAAGAGCAGGCCTTCATTACAAATTTCACGCGATGTTCACCTATACAGCTTCCTCTCCAGTTCTTACAGTGACTTCTCTGCAAAATACAGTTTCCAGATTTATGATGTGGAAATCGTAAAATACTGATTGAATTTCTCGCACACTCTATGACCTAACTCTCTCACGAATGGTCTTCCACCTATGTTTTATCCAAAATCTTAGGAATATTTACTGACTATACATTAGAGATTGTTTAGAAACAGTTACTTACTGATAGAAGTAGCAGCACTAGAAATGTAAGTGTACTTTCTCTAGGAGTGCTGAAGGTCTTTTTTAATCATTGCAACCAAAATTAAACCCTTTGCAATACAACTATTAATGTTAAGAAGTTATGTCTATCTCATCTGACGATGAGTGCAGTTCTTTGGGGAGGCCCCTTGTGTAGCATGGCTTGGTTTAGAGGGACCAGAAAAGCGGGATTGTATTGACGTACTATCATGCTGCTCAAAAGGTTAATCTGGCTAAACCTCTCAGATAATGCACTGATTATTCCACATGGTCATAACAACTGTCATTGTTATTCCTGCGCACTCCAATGGCTGAAGGGATGCATTCACTGGTGCTTAGCAAGCGTCCGAGAAGTACGCCAGCATCCCTCCCACTCATTCGAGAATAATCAGTGCGTTATCTGAAAGGTTTGTATTAACAAAAGTAAAGTCAGGGTAGCCTAACCAGTAGCAGGATTATACCATCCGACCATCAAAAATCAGCACAGAGTGCGTGACACAATTCATTTTTTTAAATGGACATCCCATACCTTAAATATTCTTCAAAATGTGTCTTTTTACCTTTAAAAGGAATGTAGTATAGAAATTTCTCTTCTCTGTTCGTTAAACTCAAGAAGTTCCGTGCACAACACAACTTTCAAACTCATCCAGTTTGAACCTTTTCGGATCTGGGTGATGTTTACCAGGTGTTGAAAGCTTTTGTCCCGTGTGCTTTGAATTTTGAACATTTTTCACTATATTACACAGTTCATTCACTTTGCTCCACTGCTGTTGCTGTCTTTTTATAGCATTATTTAAACCAATAATTATAATTATGCCTTTACATTTCTATTCTTTGTAAAACTGTAAGGCGTCGAATTTTCATTTTCTATTTTGTGAAGTATGACTTCGCTTTGGGGTGTTTGTATTTTGACTTTATTCGACACCATGCAGTGAAAGAGGTGCAATTACTGCATTTCAGAATTGCTGAACGATACAGAGTACACACTGGGAATGGTGACGTAATATCGCTTATGTCTGTTTTGAAGCAAGCCTTTTTGACATTTACATTCATTCTTTATAGGTATTGGCTCAGCCTCGAATGCACAGGACTTCATGACAACGAAAGAAGATTCAAGTATGGCGACACAATCATCATATTTGTAGTTCTTTTCTTCAACCTATAATATATGGCTAGTCGGAGCTGTAGCCATTCATTTGAAGTTCAATGTGTCTTAGACAACCGAGTACATTAGCTTTTAAGTCCCTTGAAGCTAACTCCCGTTAGAATACAGGAAATATGCGTACATGCACTGCACACTGTAAGATATATATATATATATAATATACATATATATGTACATAATATAATTAAAACAGAAGACATACTTAAAAGCAGCTTATGAAAAGAAGATTAAAAATAACTAGATATTTTTAATATTTTACTTTATATTTTATCTATATCTATATTTTAAACGAAACCATCGCTTTCTTAATTTCCTTAAATCCATCATCCAGTAGTCAAATTGGAACGAAATAGAACACCTTTTTCTTCTTCTTCTTCTCTAGCTGTACCAGTATAGTGTTAAGGTCGGACCTGAGGAACCGAAGCTTTGGATCCGATACAGAACTAGGATAGGTGATCAGCCCAATGCCTGGTGTGAAGGTGAAGTGGACGATATATGAGGCGAGATGAATGATAGCAAACATGATGAAGCAATTGGTAGAATGCTGTCATGTTGTCCACCACAAATCTCACTTTGCGGTCGCCTGGGATCGAACCCGGGCCGCCTTGGTGAGAGCCAAACGGCCTAACCTCTCAGCCATGGCGCGGCAATGAAATCGAATTCAAATTACCCCAACGTTCGAAGATCACAAACACATACAAACTTTGACGTATAAATGCTACTTACTAAATTCAGAAACCTGTGGTCATTTCTTTCTTCAGGAATCCTCTGATGACAATGTACGTTGAAGTTAACAACTTGTCTGTCTTTGACTTCCCAGAGCTGTTCTGCATCATCTCGGTGCGAGCTTTACATTGCGTTTCCAACATTTACTTTCTTCGAGTATGCATGGCATGTTAATAGAGCTGTGTTTATCGTTTAAGTTAATTCATCTAAATGTAAGCAATATCTTGTAGGAACGTAAGGTTATGTAACTTGACATAGTTGAATTCCATTTAAATGTTTTCTAAAATATTACGAGAACATACAAAAGTTTTGTTTCAAATTCCTAATTTGACACTGCACTGTATCTATATTTAAAGAAATAATTACTGCTGCACTAAGCAATGTGCTTCACTTTAAACGCTTTTGCTTTTTGAAAAGAACAGATCTCAGTGCGGCAGTCCCTTTATAAAGCACGTATAACCAGGCGAAACTAAGTGAGGTATGATGGATTAACCTCGCCTGGAAGCATGACATCGAAATCACATGCCGCCGACGCCTTGCAGATAATCTCTAAAGAAAACTAACACCCTAATCCAGCCCCCCCCCCCCCCGCCTTCAACCCCAGCGCGCGCATCCTCTCACCCCCTCGCATTTCATGTGTTATCTTTTCTCTTTAACCCTCGCTCTCTTTCTCCCGCTTTTATATTTTCACTTTGCAAGATTAACTGTTCAAATCACATGCCCTCTACCCTCCATGCAGAAGTTCACAAACAAAACACAAGCCCGGCGCGTTTTACGGTAAGTGCAAAATGCTTTCGAGCACTAAGTTCATTTTATTCCTTTTCAAACAACGTAATTACCTCCTTATGGACTGGCCACAAACCGAAAATCGCGCTTGTAACGCTTCTCTATCTACCTTAGGAAACAGGTACTTTGAAATGGGGTACAAAAGACTTATTCTAAGCTTATAGGAACGTTTCAGAAGGAACAGACCTCCACATTATGTGAAAGTTCACTGCAATAGCTATCTGCAATATACGATGCCTGCTTTCTCCACTGGCTATTCGCCACACCAAAAACATAGCACTCCAATTTATGAAATCAATTACTAGTGAGGAGGGAGTCTGAATGTGATATGATGAGATCTTTCACACTCCCACACCTGAATGATAGGATCGCGTTATAAAATGGCCTTTACTCGCTCAGAAGCTTATGCCTATATTCAAACCTTCTATACATCTTTTCCTCACACATTAGAAAAGTATTTCCTTTTTTCGTGTGTATTTTGCGTCCTCCAACGTTAAGTCATATCGGACGATGAATGGAATGGGTGAAATGATGCTCAAATGGGCCCAGGGTCCATAGAGCTTAGAGTTACCCGACATTCATTTGTCAGGATAAGGGAAAACCCTGGGAAAAACCTTATCCGGACAACTCACCCTGACCGAGATTCGAACTCGGCACCTCTTGAGCGTGAGGCAGACATGCTACCACCACGCTACCGAGGCGTGCAGGTATTTCCTTGTATTAATAGGCCAATGTATGACACTTTCAATTTTTTTAATATATTACAATACGGCAATACGTGATCATAAATAGAACAATCAAATACATGCATTCTTTCCAGGGATATGTGTCAAATATGCTCCACTTGCCAAACTGTTTGTACACCTTACTGAGGATTTTATTTTGGGTTTATCTGAACGTTAATTAAGAACTCTACATTGGAGTTTGTAAAAATCCAAACCTTTTCTCATCTTTTTTCTGTAATGCGTCTAATCCAGGCAAAGCAATTTGTGACCAGTGGTATCACTCTCCCACTTTCTCCCTCCGTCATGCGTTGTGGGTGGTCGGACTTTACGGCGACGGTAATAAGAGAATGTAGGCAAATCGGACAACGAAACAAGGGAGATGTATCCCCTCAATTAGCACCTCTGTCTAGTTGGTGTATTTCTTTCTTTACTTTTTCTGACCACTTGATCTCGTAACAAAACTCGGAGAACAACGCATAGGTGTTTACTTAACTGGATTCAGAGACAAAAAGTGATACCAAAAAGGTTAATGTCTAATGTTACTGAACAATTACTCGTAGGTTTTGTACTGTTTCACCCACTGATAACCATGTTCTAACTTTACGTAAGCCCAATAATCACAGATTAACAGCATTATTCGAGAGAAAGCCTTTTGAGTGTTGCCACCTTTGACTTTAACATAAGTTGTAGCTGCTTTCTCCTCCACAATTCTGCCCCCCCCCCCCTCCTTAGAAATTTTTCACAAAGGCAGCAAAATGACGATACTTTTTTTTTGGCCCCAGTCTTCATGGAACCACTTATTCTACTTTTCCGGCTCCTGCTTTTCTAAGGGAAGGGTTTTTAGTTGAATACAAAGAATATGTTCATGCTTGTTTTCGTCCAACTTTGAGATTGATCTCCTGAATACATGTGAGTTCCACTTGCTTCCCGTAAAACGTAAGCTAATATTTAGACTCCAGATTTAACGTTAACGTTAACTTTTGACCTTAAGGATGTATCACTCGCCAGACTCTAATAGGTACACTATGGTAAACTTACCTGTCTGCTTTTCTCGGTGTTCACAGCACAACATGGAAATAACAATACTATCTCAGGTATTCTCAAAACATTTTTCAATTTTGCAGCTAACCTACCACTTTATAAACCGTGGATACAAACAATTATATTGAAAGGCATTGTCTCATTGTCTTACCACAGCCACAAACATTTTCCAACAACGTAAATAAGTTTTCCGCGACTGCTTTTCAGGAAGCTATCAACAATTTTTGAAGTACATGTGGTAAAGGAAATCAGAATGATGCTGTCAACGCCCGTCCGTCAAGTCTCTCAAAATAGAGCCAATAAACGGGGGAAGGAGTCGATAATTCCTCAGGCGACAACTCTCCGCGTCTTCACCTTTAATCTCCTTCAAACAAGCTAGCTCCTCTCCCAAGTGCCAACTTCGGGAAAAGCCTTGTTCCGCATTTACCCTGCTGCTGCGGCTTTCTTTGTAAACATCTTCGGTTTATGCTTCCAGTAATAAATGACAGACTAAATTTACACAAGCTACTGGATGTAAAGAAATTGTCACTTTTGGTGTGATGTACAGAAGAGCTGCTCTTCCAACACACAGCTTCCAAAGCATTTCAATAGCACAAAGATTAGTTCTTCAATCTCAAAATTACTTAAACTCCTAAATCACTTCTCAAACATTAAATACTAACTATCAACAACTGAATTATGCCTAAGTACCCTCAACCCAAGATTTGTAAACCAAGCTGACACAAAATCAAGCTTTATGACAGCTATTTAAGCAAGAAAAGGAAGCGATTTCACTAATACGCAGTTATTTCATATTCCGGTGTAAGTACGTAGGAGCTTGAATAGATATTTAAATTCCTAACCACCTTCCAGTGCGCTACACTTAACTGCAGCTATTTTTAATCAACAGTTATGATAATCCTTAATATTTTGAGAATTTGTAACAAATGATGAAGCATTTGCAAATGACATCGAACCCAACAAAAAGAGTGTTTGGAATTACTGGTACAACTTTTCGATTTTTTTTTTTTTTTTTTTTTTTTTGCGAACGGTCGTTGGGGTAAAGATATTTTCCTGAATACCTTAAATGTAGCCTTGAAGATGCAGAACGTAAATATTATGTCTGGCATTTAATCCAATTCTCGTTTTAGTTATGCACACGTTTACTAAACAATGTTATGATTTAGAGCGTCTCAAATTATGTATTCTTTCTGACATTTTGATACCAAATTTTTTGGGTGCCTGCTTCCCCTATTTAGTGAAGTATGTAGCACAGTAATTAAAATTATCAGAAGGAAACTGAATACTTAACTTCCCAATTAGTACCGATTAATTTCGTCAATGGGCAGAAGGGATATTTTAATAGAAGCACTGTCGACCCTTGAAGACCCTTGGGAAAACTGGGAAGAAAACGATTTGCAGCGTGGGTATAAAGAGAAGAATAAAACCTGTCAAATGGACGGATAAAATAAGATTACAGAAAGGGTAAAGAATCAACAATGCACCTGATTGGGAACTAAGGAGAAAAAAAAAACAATTAGGTAGCATAATGGATGAGAAGAAACTGCTAATTAAGGGATGCACGGCAAGAAATGGTGAATTAAGAAAGGTTTTTCGAACCGGAGAATAAATCACATATGCAGAGATCAACAAAAAACTAAAAAACTAGTAAAGAGAGAATGGTTTGTGCAGAAGAACCTGTCTTGAAAATGACAATATTACTCGTATTTGTTGAAAAGCGGCACCCTGAAGCAACCAACTTCTGCACTACAAAAATATGTAAGCAAATCTTAATACGTTCGTTCTTCAAAAGTAGTTTTAGAATAGTATCAATTTCAAGTATTGGTAAGGAAGTTTTCCTGTTTTACCTCTAGTGCTTTTATTAGCAAAGAAAAACCATCAGTATCACTGGCGTACGAAAACGATCCCCAAGGTAAAACATTTTTACCGAGGGGAGACAAATTTCCTTTCCCATTAAGCTTGTGTGTATCAATGGCAAAGTGCTTACACTTTCAAAGAAAGGAAATCTGCAACACAAAAGTATGGCCTAAAGGAAAAATGTGGCAAAGGAATAAAAAATAAAAATCCTTTACGCTCATGTTTATAGAAGCTCTCAGAAAGTCTCAAAGAAAAGCCAAGAAAGAGCCATAAAAAATGCGGAAAGCACTTCTTACTACAAATAATGCTCGCTATTCCGCCTTAATATTCGTTCTGTTTGCTTCTAGCAATGTAAAGAAAGCAATAGTAACAAATGGTTATATGTATAACACACCAGCTGATTCATACTTCTCGTTTGACTAGACTGGATTCACAGTAAAAGTTGCTAGAAGTCGAATTTCTTCAAATGTGAGAGACAGAACTTTGTTTATAAATGACACTTCAACTGCAGATAAAGAAAGCTTTTGGAATTAAATTCAAGACAGCTATTAGATAAATTGATTGGACAGAATTCCAGTCAAAAATACCCCAACTCTTCTCCAGCCATACACGAAGAAAGCAGAATATGGCACTATATAATTGCTGCCAAATCTGAACAACCCTAAACTGTATAACACGCACTACGACTTTGAAGTTTACAGTTCAACATTCATGGCTTTTCTAGTAAAACAATCTTCAACTCAGCCCTTGCCAAAGGTTAAGTGTACATAATATTAAGATTCATCTTTTGCATCCCGGCATGCAGCTTATTCATATAATTTTTTCTTTGCGTTTAATTTTTTTCACGTTTGTTTAATCCAAGTCTCTACTGTAGTGATTTCATCAAAATGGGCCCGCTCGGTATCGTAGATTGTAACGTGTCTGCCTCACGTTCAGGAGTCCGAGTTCAAATCTCAGTTCGAGAGAGTTATCTGGATTAGGTTTTACTGTGGGTTTCCCCTGTGCTGAAAGATGATTGTAAGTAACTAAGCTCTGTGAACCCCGGGCTAATTTGAGCATCATTTCACCCGTTTCATTCATCGTCCAATATGACTTACCTTTGGTGGAGTTAAAACAAATCACAGTGGAACATTCGCTTTGCAAAGTTCAGCGAGGTTCATAAACGAAAAATGGAAACGAAAACTTCCCGAAAGCTTGTCTGACAAAGTAGAGTCCAAAAACAAAGTTAATACCTGTACCAATATATGAGCACTAAATCAGTAAACGAGAAATGAATAATCTGTGTAAAATTTGTGGGCAAAGAAACACAATAATTAGTGAACAAGAAATATATAATCTCTGCAAACTTTGTGGGCAAAGAAACCCAAGAATTGTAAATCACCTACATTTTTACATTACCATATACCGCTAGGTATTAAAGTCACATGAAGACGTCAAGAATTGGCATTATCTTTACATATAACGCTTAACCACATCTACGGATAGCAAACTGCGCTTTTGTTCTTGGATTTCCAGTGAAGACTTCCGCAGCCTTTTAGTGCCTGAAAGCAAAGCTTTTTGCCGGTCGTATTACAAAACGGTAACGGAGTGGCTGAATTATTTGAAAATGTGCCTTAAAAGCAGTTTTAATGAACATCAAAAGACACTCTGGTGAAGCTCTGTGTTTCAGCAACTAGAGCGTGCAAGAGTTTACCTTCCTTCGATCACCTAGATTTATCTATAACCTTAAACGTGTAAAATTATTCTACTCACACTGTGATTAACACTATCTAATCCAGCCTTCAATATGTTTCTGTTAGTCTAAGGATTACCTACTCATACATCGGTTTTAGCATAGCACGTCGTGTAGCTAATTACACCACTGTCCTTCCATTCAAAGCATATACCGAGACTGTCTCCGTAATGGAGTGATCAACCAGCCGACTTCTCATCCACAGGTTCCGGATTCTATTTCCGGGCTGGTATGTGTAAGAATTCATATTTAATTAAAATGATTCCCTACCCTCCACAGAGTCCGCGAGAGTGAATAAGGGAGTGTCTATGCATGTGAACCTAAATTGAAAACTATAATTACAGTATCCTAACCCAAACATTCAAAGAGGAAGAAAAACCCATCTTGTAAGCCTACCATATTACCATAGCATTTGAACGTTACAGAGTTAGCTATAGGTAAAATCGCACTGCTTTGTGTTGTCTTAAGGGAAGCCAAACGGCATTCTGGGGTGAAATTTCATAAAATGAGTTAGTCAAAATAATCTTGCCTGATGTTTGCAGAAGGGAATAACGATATTTATTTTCCTTTCCCATAGTTTTAAAAGTCCTGAACAGATCCATTTTGAAATGGCTGCACAGTGTGCCCCTTATTAGTCATTTGTTCTTCCATGCTTTGTTTAATCTGTTTTGAATTACTAGTGCTCTTTTCAAGATGGGAAGAAGCAATAATTTTGGTGTAAGGAATCGGCATGGGAACCAGTATAAACAGTTTAAGTAATACCGATTACGTAATAAAAGAGTTACAGCCCCTAAACTGTACAAAGTGTAATATCACATGACAATATATTGACTTCGTCAAACCCAACCTCAAACATTGGCGATGAATGTGAAGCGAAAATTATTTCTTCCAGGGAAAAATTGGTTTCTTCATTGTGTAATGACAGTGATGACAATTTAACTAAAGTAAATGATGATATTAAATCAACAAGTTTTCAGTTAGTAGATATAGAAACTTTGTACAGTGTAAATTTTGTGAAAATGAAAATTATTGTCATATCAAAGGACAACAGAAACGAAATGGATTATTAGCTACAGTCTCTAAAAGTGTAATAAAGAATATACATTTGAAACATCCAGAACTGTTGAAAGTGGTGCAGAAGTAACTGTAAGGTTTGCTTATGGCTTGAGAACCATTGGCAAGGGAATTGAGGCAGGTAAGATATTGGCTGCTGTTCCCCCATTTACCAGCTCCACGCCCCCAAATTTAACAAAAAGAGGAAGGATGTTGATGATGAAAAACATGCAGAATATGGATCTGGGGAAATTCTGTGCTGTAGTTCCCACATAGCAAAACTTTAATGCGGTTTTTTTGTTTTATTTATTATTTTTTTTAACTTTGGGTGCGCTCATCTATAAAACTAACGCAGCTAAAGTCTACATCTTTTTCTGGAATTAAAGCAATACTTAAACTGTTTTAAAGGTACTTGTGGAAAGTTATATGAAAATTTGAACTAAAAAAATAAATCTTCAACATTGTTAGAAGTAAATTCAAGACATTTATTTAAAATATCACATATTCTTTATTAAAACTATAAAATAAGATATATTATCTTTAATGAATTGTGAAAGTGTTGTAAAATAACAAATGAAGGTTTCAAATTGATGCGTTCACTGGTTCTTGAACCAGAAAACTATCATTTTAACATTAATGAGATTAGGCTGTTCCGGCTCCCCTGAACTCCTTAATATTATATGTTACGGCTATCATAAACATAAAATACCAGTACATCCCATGTGAAAAGTTACTGCGCAGATTTAAAATTTCTCTTATTTTAATATATTCATATATATATATTTTAGTTTTCGCCGCTTATACAAATCGTTTGCAGTATATCCAGAAATGCAACGTAAAGTGTTTAAGAAGCAGATTTACAATTGTGGAAGGGCATCGAATGCTGCCTTCTTAATCCCAAATGTTACATACAAGCAATAACTGACGCAGAAATGCACAACCTGAAATAAGTTGAGTGCTGCTTCTGCCGCTTTACATATGAAACTTTTTCGCTATTAAAGAAAATACTCGTTTCGAAGCAATTAGCTTTCTTCTGCTATTTTCTTCACCAGGCATTCCTCTCTCAGAAATAATAAAAAAAAAAAAAAAAAAAAAAGCAGGATTACGAGGAGCCGCAATTTTCAGCGAGGAATTTTCGTTTAGAGCCGAGATTGTACACATACCAGTAATGGTTAGTCTGCAAATCATTAATAATGCTCCGCATCAGCATTTTGAAGCAGACCACAAGAAATAATGCCCAAACGGAAAACAACCGACGCGCAGATCGATCACACCAAGTACTGGTTGAACACGCGAACTTGGAGCAATGTGCTACGTAACACTATTTATGGTTACCATACCATTACGTAGTATTGTCAGTAAATGCTTAAAACCATCACAGCAGTTATGTACTGCAGTAGTACATGCAGCTGACGATGATGCTATAGGTCTTTTATCTACTGTGTTCATATGGAATTCCCAAAACTGGGTGCAATGTACTATTCCAGTAGTGACAGCATAAGCTGTTTTCTAAGAGGTCTAAGATTTGTTAATAAGTAGAAACTCTATCAGTAATCTTTCTCGACTAACTCTGTCCAGTACCTAGGAGGAAACTTGGACAGAGGTCTAACTTTTCGCCGGCACATCAGGGACCTTTCGGCGAAGGTACAGGGAGCAATTGCTTCCCTGTACCCAATGCTGGGGTCGACCTCGATGCCAGTCCACATGAAGTTGTACCTCTTCCCAGCGCTGGTAATCCCGGTGATGCTATATGCCTGCGAGATCTGGGGCATGGCAGCAGACAGCTGTTTAGCATGGCTTCAACGTGCACAGAATAAAGGACTGCGGTCTATCTATTCTGTGGGACGTTATTTCCCTACCAGGTTGCTCCACGAAGCATCGGGTCTTCCATACGTGGAGGATGAAATTAGGCGCCGGGTTTCAAAATTATACGCAAGTTTACCATCTCATAGAAGCGCCCTTGTCAGATCATTGGGAAATTATGACCCCACTAGACGCCGATCTAGACTGCATCGGGTTCCCCGTATGGCATGCTGGCACCCTAGATAACCCAGGAGCTAAACCTATCAGCAGCTAAAGCTGAGCTCCTCATAATTCTTCCAAGCTGTTTGGCATCTAAATTTCTCCCCAACCAAAATACAAAAATTTAAAAAAAAAAAAAAAAAAAAAAAAATTGGGTGCTAAGTACTGCATCCTCCCCTTCAACCCGAAGGTACTTTGGTAACCTCAAGATTAGCTCACAATCAAAAAACCTACATCACCTTCATCCTACATCATCAATAAAAAATCCTACCTGCGGTAAAACCCTTAATGGGTGGGCACACAGCAAAAAAACCTTCTGGCTGTATACAGCCAGCCAGCACGAGCGAGCGATCTTTCTCGAGCTCCTGCTCATAGCGGCCAAGCTGACCGCCCTGGAGGACGTCCTAAGAGAGCTCCAGAAGACAACTCACATCACAACAGAGCACCAATCCATACACCGGAAGCTGGACGAGCTCACTACGAGCGTCAGGGGGCTCCTCAGGAACTCTGTGAGCTCAACCTTCCGCATGAACCACCTTCAGAGAACCAGCACGTCACAGAACAGCGCAAGACCATCAGCCAGCTGTACGTGGAGGACATCAAGTCTCGCCATGTACAGTGGAACGCAAGACACCAATAATCCGGTACCTGTCCTTACCCATTACCACCTTTTAACCCCTAGGCTGCAGTCAGGTTCCATTTCTGTAGCCTTGTAATACCTTCCACGCGCTCGCACATTTTGGGTGAAGGCATCCCATCTCAAACATACCAACGCGGGTGCCATGCGGGACCGCACTAAGCCACGCCTTTCACAGATCATTATCCTTTCATTATCCGGTGGAGGATTTTTATTGGGTATTGCCAAGGACAGGCAAGCCCCACAGTCCCCATTGTGCCCTCCAACACAGTGGGGCTCCGTAAATGGATTTTTCCTCCACTCGACAAAAAATCTTTCTCGAAAAACTATCGAGTTCTTGATATCATACTCCCTACAGCCGGTTTTCAAGGCACAAATATTAGAGGTGGCAGCGTGGGCGATTCACATATACAAATTTCGTAGTAAACAAGACTACGTGAGCAGATTAACAGCCCAGGCCCCTCTCACACTTCAGGCTCCGCTGGCTTTCAGACACAAGCATATATACCGGGTGAAAAGGTCTCAGACGATTCTTCATAAAAAAAAAAAACCGAATTAAAATATAATAAAACTATACAAAATAAAACTATTTCATTATTTTACCCAAAATAAATCTAAAATATTATTTCCCTTTTATTTATTCTAGTTAGTGCTTCGAAATATCATTTATTTTCCTTTGTTTCCGCCAGTTATAAGCAATATTGTACGTACTTTAGATTAAAATTAAAATAACACATAATTTAAAACATTTTAGTTTAAACATGTGGAGAGAAATACGTGAAAAAAACGCATTTTTGGCATTAAATAAAGATAGAAAAGTTAATATCGTTTACAATAAAGCAACAAATTCGCAAGGGCATCGGAAAAAGAACGCGCATTAGGCGGGCTAATCTTGCCGTCGTGTGATTTCCCTACGTAATCTTAAGTGAAAATGCCTTATTGACAAACGATCTGAAAGCGGAGACAGTTTTCCAATAATTAACAAAGAGGTTCATTAATATTTTAGTGAATGCACGATTCATGATATACGTACAGATTCCAACCGGTATAAGCCACGTGAGATGGCAGAACGGAATTAATGGCCAATATAATATTACTCAGAAGTGTAGCATTGCAGATAATTGGAACGTTACACATTTACAATTACAACAATTACGCTGGGTGGTGAAGATTATTAGCACATTCCACGTCCAACAGTATCATGCTTGGAATCCTCGTAGCTTCAGACATCACAGATAAGAGCAGAGCAACATGTGATTAAAACCCGTTACCAAAGAGGTAATGTAGCATGAAAACTGTTTTAACTTCAAAACGGACAGAAAGGAGAGATAGCTACAAAAACAATTGCACAAAGATCTAAAACGTTCCTCAATTACGAAAATGCACGAGCTGTCAAAGTTAACAAACCCACTCATTCATCTAGTACCTTTCATAATGCAAGGGGATGGATCTGCATCCTGGCAAATTTTCGCTGTGTTCTTTGTCCGCTACAAACAGTGAATAAAACGCTAAACGCTATTCCGTAATGAGAAGTTCGACCTACAACAAGCCCCTATAACCTCACCATCTCACCCTGCCGAGCTAATACACAAGCCTTTCACTATTCAGCAATTTTACCTTCCTATGTTGAAGATGTGCTGCATTTTTACTTTGTAGGAAATACAAGTTATATCATCTCAGTTTTATCCGCTGGTAAAAATGTTGAACACTCGCCAATTTTGTTTCGGGGAAGTGCGACAAAACTATAAACACACATTTATAACTACATTATATCCTTGCTAAAAATATCCACCAGTCTTGGCATAACAATCATTCTTTTCTCTCTATATAATTTTATTTTTTTCCCATGAACGTTCTTTATATGCTGTGGTTGTCGGCGTCCCATTATATACTGGCCGTGATAGATCGTTTCATTTTGCTCACAGGCCTCTCATCGAGCTTGAATTTCTTAAAGGTACTGTAAACCTACAACATGGGGTAACAAATTTTATTTCATTTCCGAAAGAAGCACTTTAAGGACCTTTACGGAAAAAAAAAACAACCCCCCTTGCTGCTTTTGAATCTGTCACGTCAGGAACCCCACGAAGAACCATACACTACAGTTTAGTAACTTCGGCAAAAAAGTGATGCTGCACAGATTCAAATACTCGTTTAAGAATTAGAATAAAATTTGTATTATTCCTATAAAAGTGTTGGTGTGCGAGAGACAGAGAGCGAGAGAGAGAGAGAGAGAGAGAGAGAGAGAGAGAGAGAGAGAGAGAGAGAGAGAGAGAGAGAGAGAGAGAGAGAGAGAGAGAGAGAGAGAGAGAGAGAGAGAGAGAGACAACTCTAGAACATCAACAGTTGACAGCTGAAAAATACCAATTTGCAGCCAACTTTTAAGGATGCATGGTGAAGAATTTCAATGAAACTTTCCTATAAGAATTCCAAAATTCGCAGATCAAAATGTATTGCTATTTTTCAGTTTATAAAACATAGGAAACACCACTTTAATTAATTTATATGGTTTAAATATTTTAGGCATCCAAAACAGATACACATCTCAGTAATACGTTTTTATAGGTGAAGTTGCACCTGCCAATATATGTTGCAACAACTGTCATTGTTCTACTCTGAGTAGTTCTGAAATTAAAAATAATTATTTCAGAAATAATTAGATAGTAATAAAAGGTGATCTTCTAGAATTAAATTTGGCATATTTGTTTTATTTCCTGTGAATTAAACTTATCCACTAGCTTTCCAAAATACGTTTTGTTATTAGAAATTATATTTCTCTATTTAGAACAAAAATACACGATATTACACACAAATATAACATTTCTACTTGTGTAAGTGTGTGTAATCAACAAACCGATGTCGAATATTTTAACAAATTAAATTTATTTATTTATTCTTATGAACATAACAGGCTTGTAAGCCAAATTACAATGTTCATCATACATAGGTGTTTATATATAATAATATACATACTCAAATAAAACACAAGAAAAACAAATGAACACAAAATAATACAGAAAGGGAAATATATGGAATAGAAGCAATGAATAAAAAGAAAAACGAGGGAAAAAAAGTAAAGATGGCATGGTAAGTAATTACAGTAACGATACTACTATTTATATATTCTACATACTCTGAAAATCTCAGCTCGATTCCAATAATATTTACTACAAAAAGGTTTGCCCCGAGGTAAGAAAGAGCTATTTAAAATTTTAGAACACGTTTGGCGCCCGAACAAATTTGAAATACACCAATTTACACACGTATTTTACACACAATACTTACTGGCAATATTCTAAGCATTCCCATGTTGGTATAGAAAGGTCAGTAAGTTGCCATTTACCGAGTTTTAAGCAACCTATGACAAAGTATTCTGCGGAAGAAGAATTTGTCCTGTTTCCAACCCCTCCCCTGCGTGTTCTGCATATGTAGGAATACTAAATACTTTGAATTTTCTATTCAAAGCCATGAAATCCTTACTCAACTTTCTATATCTGTTAAAACGTTCAAGATAACTGAAGCATACTAAACCAAAAGTTGTAGAGCTAATTGAAATATAAAGAATGTAAATACCATTACCCAATAAAACCATATTTTACTCAAAGTTAACTTTAAGTTTCGCTTTGATATTCCATGGACGAGGGAGAAAGCGCAGTTCTCCCAACGCAAACGAGGAATGGGACAACTCTTCCACACTACTGCTCATTACGCACTGTTTTGGATGCCGATAGTCAACGAAACAACATTTATGTGTTCATGGTTTAAGAGACTATTCCTGTTTCGGCCTCATATTTCTTCACATTTTTATAACTCTTCGTATTATTCTAACACCCGATGGTTTGTGTCTGTATGACTAATGGAATGCGCGAGTTAGACACTCCTTGCAAACGGCTTTTGCATTTTTGTCTATCTCTTTTCTGTTAACGAAAATCTATATAATTCTTTTTTTTTTTCTTTCATTTCTAATATGATTTTGTCTTGTGCATCCTTTGTCTGCTCGGAGATATTTCATTCCTGCAGTTTCTGTTTGGCTCCAAATAGTGCATATAATAAAACCAGAACATCCACTGTCTTATAGAATTTTAGATTTGTATCCTTTCGGGTTTTTCTTTTTAAGGTACGAGCTATTATTGTAAACATATATTGGAATTTGCTCGCTTTATTACTTATTTCTTCGTTATTTGGTTTGAAGGCTACATTACAGCCCAAGTAGTTACATTTTCTCAACTGTTCAAACACTTTATTATTTAACACTATATTTGATTAAAAAAATTATGACAACTGTTTAGAGGGTACGATATTTTTGTATCGGAACTATTAGGTTACAATACCGTATTAAGTTATACGACATATTCATAAAGAACTGAAGAATCGATATTGCACAGCACTATGGTCATACTTGTATGGACTAAATTGTTTATTAATTATAGCTCTCATTAAACACGTTACACCTAGATCAGGTTGCCCAGCTCGGTAGCGTGGATGGTAGCATATCTGCCTCACGTTCAAGTGGTCCCGAGTTGGAATCTCGGTCAGGGTGAGTTACCTGGATAAGTTTTTTCCGAGGTTTTCCCTTATCCTAAAAGACGAGTGTCCGGTAACTCTAAGCTCCATGGACCCATTCATCGTCCGATATGACTTAAAAAGTTAAAGGACGTAAATTAATAAATAATAATAATAATAATAATAATAATAATAATAATAATAATAATAATAATAATAATAATAATAATAATAATAATAATAATAATAATAATAATAATAATAGATCAGATTATGGTGAACAGGTTATAGTGGTGAAGTTAATCTACAGTCTTGTAGAAATAAATAGAATAGTTGTAGACTCTTTGGTTCATCTAGTAGAGAATGAATATCTGTAGGAATTTTATGAAGAATTCTATTATTTAAATATAATTTTACGTCCTCCAACGTTAAGTCATATCGAACGATGAATGGAACGAGTGAAATGATGCTCAAATGAGCCCAGGGTCCATAGAGCCTAGAGTTACCCGACATTCGTCTTTCTGGATAAGGGAAAACCCCGGGTAAAACCTTATCCAGGTAACTCACCCTGACTAAGATTACAACTCGGGACCTCTTGAACGTGAGGCAGACACTCTACCACTACGCTACCGAGGCGGGCAAGAATCCTATAGGTAGTGTGGCAGGTACAATGGTTTATAATATGATTTACTTATGGCTGGCTACATACTTCACAGTGTGGAGGCCACTTGTTTTTCTACTGATATATTTAAACCGTAATTCTGGATCAGCTTTTGTAACCTATACATGCCCGCCTCGGTAGCGTAGATGGTAGTGTGTCTGCCACGTTCAAGAGGTCCCGAGTTCGAATCTCGGTCAGGGTAAGTTACCTGGATAAGGTTTTTCCGAGGTTTTCCCTTATCCTTCAAGACGAATGTTGGGTAGCTCTAAGCTCCATGGACACCCGTGCTCATTTGAGCATCATTTCACCAATTTCATTCATCGTCCGATATGACTTAACGTTGGAGGACGTAATAAAATAAAAAACCTATACATACTTCTTTGCAGCTTATCCTCTGTCTTGTATTAACATCATGTCATACGCATAGAGTACATATTTAATGTATTATTCTTATTTATTTATAATCCGTCTTTTAATTTGCTAAGAATATGGTCCATATAAATGTTAAATAACAGCGGAGATAAACTGCATCCTTTCTTAAACCATTATTAATTGTAATATATTATTATGGTTATCTATTACCTAAAACTATTTTTAATTTTGATATACAATTTCTGAGTACATTCATCAATTGGATTTCTTTTGTCTAATGCTTGCCAAAAAGCAGTATCAAAAGCTTTCATGGTGAGTCAATACTAAATTAGTGCATCCCTTCCAATGTATATGAAAGAACGATGGAATGTTGTTTCCTAACTAAACATAAACGACAGATTTCACAAGACCGGATTCCAAAAAGTGAAGCAACAGCATCTTGCCTCTTTCTGCCACTCCACTTAAGTCCTTGACGTTTAAACCGCTTTATTCCCTTCAGGAGAGAGCATTTCCATTATCGAATGTTCGCCGAATGACAGGCTTGTTTGTTGTGTACAGGAGGTTCCGCAGAGTTACCCAATTATATGACCGTCCAAGTTGTTTCAAACTTTGTGAAGCCTGTGATTTAATTCGGATTAACACAGACCACTTAATGCGTATACTCGATAATTATTTTCCATTCACTCACCTTCTACCTTTCATAACCCATTGTTCCCTTTATCTTATGCCTATTTACGTTAAATGCAAACCACAATACATCCAGTAATTCGTTTACAATAAACACATCATTTATCAATGGCTGAAATCTATTCCAGAGCTTTCACACAAAATTAGTTCTTGAACGCCGACGACAAACGCAATGCACAAAACCTAGAGTAATAATGTAATTAGCCTGCTGATTTTCAACAAATATTCCCCATGCCGTTTGACGGGCAGATAAAGCACAGCACTGTTAGAATCTATTCGTCCATTTGTATGCATGAAAGAACTCGCCAGCCGCTACAGGTATCCAGTTCAAGTACTCTAAGAGAGCCTTCAAAGCTTTCTACACATTTTAAATTCGGTTGATTAGGATTATTAATGAGCGGATTCGGCATAGAAATCTGTGATTTATTGTACCTAAGCCCCAAGTGGGGCAACCCCAGGAGGAAGGATGAGGCGAGAGGAAACAGCGCGGCCGAAACTTCTACCTTAAAAGAGACCACGGAAGAGAGATCATATGAAATGATAATGGGATATAATTATTCTACCCAGCATTCGCCTGGCAAGCCTGGAAAACCCCGAAAAGAACCCATGGGTCAGGTAGGTCGGTCACGGGATTCGAACCCGGGCCTCCCGACTGGGTCTCACAGACGAAACCGCCTCAGCCATCCTGCTCGGTTAAATTCGGTTGAAATCGGTGCAAAATAAAGAGAAATTAGCAATAATGACCCTATGGATTTGAGTGTTGAGGAGAAACACTAACATACAGAATTGAAAATGAAAATTCTGTTAAATTTGATATTAAAAAGTGCTCATTAAATGAGTTTGCAGAAAATGAAATGTGTCAGCATTACATAAATCAATGCACAAACTGTAATATGCCTATGTTGGGAAGCAATGCCCTTTCTATCTCGAAGCCTGACAGTGACAAAAACAGTTATTGTAATGAACAATAGGGAAACAATGAAGAATTCATTAAGCTGATAGAATATTTATAGCCTCTGCGTAGATAGGTCTGCATTCACTGTTCGCTTGAGAGTTTGATGACATCGTCTCTGCTTTACGTGGGACCTGTGCGCCAAAAATCGGATGTGGAATCTAGCTAGAAGTACCCGAAAATGAGCCCAGAAGACGTAATAACACAGCACTGTACGGGAGGGATTGTTCATCCCTGACGGGTAGCAGCCTACACATGCCATTGGTAAGGAGCACCGTCCCCTACACCACATGTACAGTTCCCCATGGCTTGTACTTTTGTAAATAAATCTTCTCGGTTTTAGTGTACAGAGTGAATGGGGCGCATGTTTTTGAACGTTCTGCTCCTTGTGTAGCATGCGTTCTCTGTCACACACATTCGCTGTCGTTGTCCCACTGTTTAAGAAGGTGCATTCCTTTCAGGGAACTTCTTTGCTTTGCTGGACAGTAGAGCTGCGAGGGATGTCCATAGCTACTTTGCACGTGGCCGCATGCGGCACTTTTCAGGCTTCAATTTTCGGCGTTCCTATATTTTCAGCAGGCATTATACCACCAAAGTTTCAGGTGCGAAGCGGTGAGTAAGGTGAGCGTTCCCTTATAAATTTGTAAGCTTTACTGAGATTCACGCTTTTCGTATAGTATGGTATTGCCTATATCGTAGGGTTTACTGGTTATACGAAAGTCGCAATGAAGTGGACTTCAAAGTATTTTCCCAGCAAAATCAAACTACACGTTTCATTTGTCATGAAAGCATCCTTAACTTATGCTATTCCAATCAAAATGAGCATTTTTCAGAAAATCAAAATTTGAATTTTGCTCTCTGTGCAAAGGGTAGTTTTACGGTAGACGGATTTTCTTGCAAATCGTATCACGTCCCTGGAGATAACTGTCTTTTCATTTTTAATCATACTATTAAAAATATGCCTCACTCGTCTCTTCCAAAAATGAATCGGGGACCACAAATTTCAATTTTCGATGAAATCTCGGTATCGAACGTTGGATGTTTGGCACAATTACTTCTTTATCTATCAAGTATTTATTTGCGGAAAGGAGTAAAATGACCGAAAAAGGAAACTAACTGAATTATTGAAAAAAAAAAAAAACAACTAATTGCCATACATTCTTTAAACTCACCTGATTTAATTATAATATTGGACGCTAAACTAACGCAAATTTGTGGATGTTAGGTCACAAAATAAAAGTTGTAAATGATATATTTATAATGAGTTTAAAAAGTTCAGTATATGGAATGTTTATTCTATTTCTTCCACGCACGAATGGCAACTTCCCATCCATAGAGAAGTCACAATCCATTTACGGTCTCTCAAAGTCACCACCAGGGACTGCAGCACCGATATAGAATTTTCACACATTGCTGCCTCATAAACCGGTGTACGTTTTTCGAGGGGAACAAATCAATAAAAGGCGGATCTAAACAGGAAGGGAGAAGATTACCCTAGGTGACAACGGCCCACCGGGATGCTGTATAGGATATTTTAATTGCAATACTCCAGGTTTCACGAATGACACACTTATTTCACAGGTCAAGGCCCAATGGACCGAGAAGAAGGGTCATCCATGCAGCTATGAAAAGGAAAATAAAAACATCTCGCCAACCATTACTTCGCTTTATACGGATTTCTGGAGTTTCCTTTCCATCTCATAGAGAAATGGAGCACAAGAATTATTAAAACAAAATCGGGTAGAGGAATGGTCAGCTGACTTTATGCAGTGTTAACTGCATTGCATTGTTACGAATAGAAGTGTACTTAATGGTTTGCACTCTATTCAGTAACTGGAAGGATAAGGGAGGCAGATGGTAGAGCTAAATGGTAAAGCAAAGTAGGAGCAAGATTAGAGATAAGCAGAGACAACACCAAGTTCTACTATATGCCAATTTACTATATTCTAATTATTAAGTTGAAGTACAAGGCACTCGTACAGTCCTGAGGAGACTTAGGGGAATGGTGATTACGATTCCATAATTATATCCGAGAGCCATGCGGGTTTACCTAGGAGATGCGTAACCGTGTTTGGTTGCGGAGGCGAGGTGTAGAGAAGCCACTATTCGAAGGCGGCATGACGACCCTGATTTGAAGATCAGTGTGACCTCCGAAAGAACCCTAACTGAAGTGACCCAAACTAGAATGACCCACGACTGCCAAAATGTGCAATCTTTAAATATTGTTCCTTCCAATATGGCGTCCAAGTGCCAAATCGGCAGTTCCACGCTACAAAAAGTTACGTAAACATTTCCCAAGCAAATCTAAGCATAATCATACTTCTCAAAACATCTTAACTGCAATTCGGCGTCTAGGTAACTCATTACTTCAGTGAGAAATGTCCGCATCCGGCCGCCTGCACATGGTCGACATGAGCAAACAAGAAACTCACGGCATAACCTAAAGTCCTGTGAAATCTCGCACAACGCTGTTCCTCATAGACCAGCAGAATTAAGAATTTTAGAATGTGTAAACGAGTCACGTCACTGGAAGCAAGCATTAAATAATACCATTCTAAAATTTGATGCGTCCATGTTTTGCTCAATCAAAAATGTGACAGTATTTTGGAGTAATGACATATGCAACCTGCAGGAAACTATACAGCGATACACAACTTGTGTTCGCCATAAAGCAAAATACATTCGGAAAGTAGTCCTCCGTGGTCTAGAATTAACATGATACCCTCTGGTTTCAGAGGTAGAAGGTTCACACCCGGCGGAGGGATAAAAATCAGTAGCATGACTTCCTTAGGAAGGGAAGTAAAACCAAAGTGGTCTTATGTCGTAAATTTACGGCACGTAGAAACCTTAAAGATCATAAAAGGACTTCTGAGCGAAATTAAAACGCATTTCAAGGCAAATATAGAACCATAGTACTCAAAGTGTGTTCATAAATACTCAGTTTCAATTTTACAGTTTCCGAATATGCGTGTATTTTAATGGCGCTGGTGTTTTCTATGCGAATCAAACAGAAGAAGTTGGGTTGAAATTATTTAATTGTTACAGAACTTTTACTTTATTCCATTTTTAATTAAAATATACAAACGTAATTTTAAAAAATGCTTATGAGCTGTTCGTCGAAGTTCTTGAGAGAGTTATACAGGTCCAATATCACCATCCTCAAGCTTAATGCATTCACTGCTACCTACAGCTTCGCTCTATAAGAAGTTCTGTTCTCCAATGCTGATGGACTATTGTAAATGTATAACTTTCGGGATATGCTTCCCGGTACAATCATGTAGCCCCTTTGTATTTGTGCTATCATTCATAATAACGTTGAAACTGTGGATTCTGTGGTTTGACTAGCGCCACTTCTCTCCAATGCTCATGTTTGAAAACAAAGGCACAAACCGAACTACGCCATGCGGAGTGAAACATATAAAGTTTAAAACAAATTATTGGCGCCTTCATATGTCTGCTAGGGCACTTTTTTCTTTCAATTTGTGTTCTACCCTCTAACAATTACAATATCCCTACGTGTGTGTGTGTGTGTGTGTGTGTGTGTGTGTGTGTGTGTGTGTGTGTGTGTGTGTGTGTGTGTGTGTGTGTGTGTGTGTGTGTGTGTGTGTGTGTGTGTGTGTGTAAAACAGAAACACATTACAAAATTAAAAGTTATGCGAAACAGTTCTGAAATGATGAGTTACAGTTGCATCACGAAGAAGAGTATGCCCAATATATTTTTCTGAAAAGCCTGGTTTTGGTATAATAAATGTTGTGACGTTTGAGCTGAAGTTGGATAAGCCACGTACGAAACCTTTGTTTCCTACAGACGTTGCACGACAAAAGAACCATGGAAGGTAATTGGCCTGGGGAATCTCACGCGTGAACGTGACACCTAAACGTGGATCAGTGCTTTCTCAAGAGACCCACTTGCTCGCCCTCCCCCCATTAATGACTATCTACCAGCCTAGCCAGGGGGGAAACAACCTCTCTACTTATGGTTACAGGCCTTATAAAACTGCCACGCACCGTCTATGGAGCTCATAATGACAACTGACATTCCAGGGATATCTTGAAGCATTTTTCATCGTTGAGACACGGAACAACTCAATTTTGTCAAAATCGACCCATTGTCGTTTATTCAAATAATGTGTCTAGCCGCAAATCACAAGTTAACTCCTCCCAAACTGCTTTCCTACAGCAGGTAAAACTTAAGTTTTGGAAGCAACCGTAAGAAAAGTTTGAGGTATGTGAACATTCAAAAACGCATTCAAAATCCGTGTGTGGGTGAAGTTTGTGACATTTCCGCAGTTTTGATCTCCAATATTGCCTTAATTCCTCAGAGAGTATTATTGGAGTTCTAACTTAATGTAGTTAGGGGGCGGCCTGTTAGCCTACCCCTGAGTGTTATTGTTGTTTAATTTATTGTTCTGTTACCTTCTTTTCACTCTGATCTGTAAAGTATTGTACTGCTGATCGATCAATAAATAATTATAAAAAAACAGTCAATTACTCACACGGCTCAGTGACAGTCAATTGTTAACAGTCTGCCGGGCCATACACGCCACATCGCCATCGAAGTTTATACTTTATAGTATTTTTTTTTCTTTTATTATTTTGACGATGGACTAAGATATCATTTTTAACCACGCCAACCATTATCATGGTTGCACAGTCCCAAGTCTGTACAAATTACGAGGGAAAACATTATCGTGTAATTATGAAATTCTAGTTATGCTAACAGCGACTCTGTAGGAATTCACTTAACTTCTAATTTTGTAGGAACTCACATGTCTAACTTCTACAAACCTCAACTTTGTAGGAATTCATATTCCCCGAAAGATACAACTCCTAAAAAGTCGATTCATCCATTCACTTTACCTTCATCATGATAAAACGTTTAGCTAGAATGATTTCAAGTTTAATTATTTACATTACTCCCACAAGCTCATGAAAAAAAGCTTTTACAATTCTTCAGTTCTCATGAAGGTTGAAGGAAGTAATTACAATTATTTGGTTAATTTCTGCGAATGGAATCCTTTAAACTTGGCAAAATGTGTACATACATCATCAAATAGTTGGAAAACGGTTGACACTAGGGAAAAACAATTTATTTTAATAAGCTAAAGGTTTCTCTGAAATACGCTTTTGCCATTTATCTCATGATTTCCAGTTCAATGGAACGGTCTAAAATTAGCCGAATAGCAAACAGGTCTTCAAAGCTATTCATTGGAAAAATGCATGTCAGTTCAATGGAATTTATTATACTGAAAATCGTTAGATATTTTTGAGGAATAAAATGCGATTGTTAAATTCACATGAATTTCTCCATTCAATTTTACAACATAATATTTTGTTTAAAATGGTTATTCTTCTATTTGACGTTTACCGCAATAACCAATTAATTGTAAATTGCAAACGAGATTTTTTTACTTATCGACACTAACTTCTGGGTTTCTCAGCGTCCCATTCTGCAATGGACATGAAAGATCGCTTCATTTTGGACACGAGACCACTGGCTTTTACTTCCCTTATGAAGAAAGCTAAAAAAAGGATTTTTACGATCGAAAAAAAAAAAAAAAATACATCGCCCTCTAGCTATAGTGAATATGCCTTTAAAACATAACACCTTCTTACTGATAGAGTGACAAAGGATTACACTTCTTTTAAGAGCTGATCGCCATACGATGGCTTTGAAATTCCATTCCCTTTGAATGACCAGGAGGAGAAAAAAATACAAATGGATTTCATTTGATAAAAGCTAAGTATTAAACATACAAATCAATAACAAGGAATACCTCGGAAATAGCTACAAAATAAGAAAAAAATGTGAAACATAATTTCTGTCTTAATGACGTTACTTTCTTGTGTATGTAGTACGATTTTGTGATCTTATGCTTTCCTTGACAAAAAAGATGGCTTGAGGCTTCTCCCAGAAATGTCAAGATCTGAATTTACTTCATTTACCATGAAAATAACTTAAAACATACGGTATTTAATCAAACGTAATTTTTTAGATTTTTTTTTGTTTCCAAAAAAGTTCCATTTATAGGACAGTTTGGTGCAGAAGTTTGGCATTTAACATTTTCCTTTTTTGAGCTATGATGCCTACACATGCGCATGCCTTGTCCTAAAGATCGTTTTTTTTTTTTTTTTCTTATAACTGCGTTAGCCAGAAAACCAGATTAAGACTGTGATGCGTTAAGGATGCAAGAGAACAAAAGGCCGCTTTCCCTGCCTCCATTAGCACTAGGGAGTAGATTCCAGGAAACACAGGTAAACGACCCAACTGTACGGAAATGTCATAAATACCGCCGTGAACAGCCCTTACAACAATTAAGTAAAATATGTTACCGTCACACGCTTTTCTACATCCACTACAATTTACACAGCTCACAAACTGTTTCAATACAGTTCATTTACATATTTATTTTCCTTTTTTACCAATGTTAATATAAGTCAAACTTAAGAGATAGTTCCATTAGAAAGGCATTAGCGGGTCGCTATGTACTTAAAATTTCACATTCACTCCATATCGAAACAACTAACGAGCGACGGCACCTTCGACAAAGAGTATTGGCATTTTAAACCAATAATAATCATTACGGCTAAGTGCAACAATATTATTTGAAGTACATCGTATTTTAAAGAGATCTACATTTACTTCGCAACTAATGATATTTGTTATAAAAGATTATACCAAATTTCTGTACGAATAAAGTGTTTTTACAGGAGTTTGTTTTTCAAGAACACACTTTCTTTGTTGTCAAAACATTTTGAATATATGACATTTTAATTAAAATCATTGAGCCATTTTTTGAAATAATCTCCACGTAACGGGTATAAGGGACGGGGGAGCAATGCAGGCGAAAAATCTGCTATCACATTTTTAAAAACATACTGTAGTAACAAATATATTTTACGAATACTTTGTTTTTGAATTCACAAATTTCACACAAATCTTTAAAAAAAATTGCTCATTTACACTATCTCAGTGAAATCTCTATCCCGAATCTATGGGAACAATGCAATACTTCTGCACGTAAAGGTAAACAGGTAAATGAATGTAAAACCGAAAAGTCGAACAATGCCGAAATTGGCATTTCAGTTCAGCACTTCAACGATACAACACGGTTCCACGAACTCTCCCCCAACTGTCTTTATATCGAAAAATGTTCGAATTCCCCAGCCTCTTCAAAAGTGCGTTACGGATTTTGATAAAAAATCGAGTGTTTGCGATTTGTACAGGGAGAATAAAAGCTTTCTGCAGCATTTCTTATTTTTTAAATTTCTTTTCCAAATAGACCGCAAAGTCTTCTTTATTCCCACTAAATTTTCTGTACTTAGGGTGCGGGAAAGTGCAGCTGACATATCCAATTTTTTTTTTCATTCACCCTTATCAAAAATATTCATTGCTTCTGGTCTGAATTTTTCAACGTATTTTTGGACAAATCATCACTATTTCTCGTGATGTCGGACAAAAGATATGGATTTTATTTTTCCACAATCTCCCCAAACACTTACCTCGGTTAACATAAAAAATGTACACCTTTATATGAACAAGTTGCCGAAAACAAACGAAGTCATCTGAATGTCCCTAACTAGATTGCGCATGAGGCAAACACTTCTACCACTTGATTTTCCGTACTTGGTTCGATCGTGTTTGTAAGCAAAACTACATTCAAAGGAAGATCGCCTCGGTGTCAGCATATTGAGAACTGCGTTGCAATTACAGTTTACACACTTCAATACTTTTGGTACTAATCGATTACTACTGGACGATGAAGAATGACCGCATTCTCCTTGGGTGGAGTTGCTATCCCGCTTTCATGCAGTAGGACTTAATTCATGTCTAACTTCAGCCAATCAGAAACATAAAAATATGTTTACTCACAGAGTAAATTATGATAGGAGTTGGCTTCGCTTTACCGCTGTTAAAACCTTAGCTGCGTTGACGCTAATTATAAAACAAAACTACTCTTACAGTCTCAAAATTAAATAGAATTAAGGGGACCAAATGAATTTGTATTTAATAAATCCTTGTTTCAGTTCATGGTTAATTTAATATTATTATACTAATACTATTAATTATTATTAATAATACTAACATGATACTAAAATAACTTAATAAAATACTAATAATTATTATTACTATTATTAAACACATTCTCCAAGCATATGACCACGAAACTGCCATGGATTTTGATGTAGCTGAAAACTTTCAAATAGAGAAATGAATGCCTCATTTTCACTCTAAAATTTAACTTCATGATAGAGTTGATATAAAATAAATTATCTGGTACTAGTTGTCATGCAGATATTGTTTTGGCCACCCTGTTTCCGAGAACCGGAAGGTGTATTACTTTTTAATGGTTAAAGGTGAGTATTGATTTCATTTTCACAACATTTCACCAAATTTCACTTATCGATCCCCTTAACCTCTGTATGTCAATACAGTCAACACGATCAGTGTACAAATTTGATTAAATATGAACGAGCATATGACTATAATACCTTTTAAACAAATGTAATTATTGCATATGCGGGTTACTCAGCACTTTACAGCCATTTTAACGTTTTAGACGGCGTAGTTGTACGATCCAAAAGGTTAGTTAAAACCAAAACAAGGAGAATCAAGCAAAAAAATAACACTTTATTAACTGTACAACCTATTAAATATAAATTCATCAAGAACTACCTTTACTATAGATAAGTGACAATAGGGCAAGTGACAATAAGACAACGAAGCGCTAACCAAAAACAGACGCATTCACTCCAAACTTTTGGAAACAGCACATTTGTTGTCATAATTAACAAGTAGATATATAAAATCCTATTTTCAAATAAGCAATACAAGCAATGGTCACTTTTTTTCTTCAAAAGCAATGCTTTCCATATAAGGTAATGTTTCTTTTACTAGAAATTGTCCCGACAACTACAACGTCCTATAACCTGGTAAATTCAATATCGGACAACGAATGAGATGGCACAAATTTGGTCAAATGAGCCTAGGTACCTTACCGCTTAAAATTAACCGACATTAATTTTGTCTTCTCAGGATAAGTAAACATTCTGAAAAGAAAAGATAACATCTCCATAACTTACCCTAACCCAAATTTGAACTCGACATCTCCTGGGTAGACACGCCATCCCGAACCAAAGAGCCAACTTAACTTGTCTAGTTCTTGTAACGGCAACTAAATGTTAAGTCAACCATGATCCTTATGGGTCATATTCAGAATTTGAGATTTCAAACAAAATTATTCCCGAAAAAAAATTCCAATTTAACTGTTTACTAATCATTTACAAACGCATTAGATAATATACTTTAAAATATCAGTGTAACAAGCGATAATTATCTGAAATAGCAATTTGAATTTCCTACATTTAGATTCCTAAATGGGGAAATACACTTTTGTTCTGTTTTTCTTCTACAGCTAAAAATGAGCTAATTGTAATGCACGAAATGTAACATATTAGACAAGTCTGTGTTTTGATATAGGTAGACATTCAAACTTTTATCCCAACTTACAAAAGCCACTGTTAAATTACTTTTCTATTCGCTCAGCAGTTTCATTCCACCCGACGTTTTAATTTGTATTATCAAGGAAATGAAGAAAGATCGAAAAACATAATACTAAGTAGTCTGAGACTCACTACATTAAAAGTATTACTACGGACAACCCTGGAATAAGGTTTTAGCAAGAGAAAGACCGGAAGAGTGATATACGTTTTCCGCTCGACCTGCCTGCTACCTTGTGGCGAAGAAGTGAAACTGTTCCCTGTGGTGCATGAGGGTCCCACACGGATATATAAAGAGTCAAGAAGAGAAAGAGGACAGAAAAACCAGGCTACGAATACAAGAATAAAACGTATGGAGAGGAAGCACAGACATATTTCAAGATGTGTAACACAAAATCTTGCATTCCTAAATGCAAGAGCGTCATAAGCATGAAACAAACAGGTGGCAAACAAATCTTCCAAATGGAGTACCAAAAGGGCCATAGCAGAAGAAAATATAGGGCCTTTGGAATATAAAAACTAGTCACACTGCTCTTATCCTTTTTGTTGAGTAGATAGCGCTGTTGCCTGCAGAAGGAGAGCTTCGAGTCCGATTTCGCTTACAGATGTTTTTCCCCCTTTCCTGAAATGGATTGAACTTAACAATTGCGACTTTCTTGAGGCATTGCAGTGGACTTACTTGAATAGCAAACTGGGGTTTCCCCTCTTTAAGAATGCTAAAGCGCTGCTCAATCTGCTGCTACAAGTTCTGGCCTCTGTGGATGCAACAAATATAAAAAGGGTCTTCTGTCGCATCAGAAATCGTTTATTATTTACAACTATCACCAACTATTGTTATTGTCAGAAACTGCAGCAACTCTTACAATACATCGCCATTAAAAGCTTATGGAAACGTTACTTTTCCATAAAAATAAAATAATAACCATATATCTTATACTACGAGGGCTGTTCAATAAAGAATGATCAAAATTTTTACGGTCATGATCTTTCACACTAAAATTCAATCTTATTATCTTCTGTTAGCTTAATGTGAAACAAACACGTCGTAGTAGTTTCACTGTTGGTACTCCTGGTCCCCACCTTTGATAACAAGGCAATTTTTTTTATCATTATTATTTGTAATTAACGTCCTCCAACATTTAGTCATATCGGACGAAGAATGAAATGGGTGAAATGATGCTCAATGCGTCCGGTATCCATGGAGCTTAGATTTGCACGACATTCGTCTATCAGGATAATGGAAAACCCCGGAAAAAAGCTTATCCAGGTAACTCACCCTGATCGAGATTCGAACTTGGGACCTCAAGTTCACACATGTTCAGTATCGCCTACAGCTGCAATGGAGGTAACATGCAGTTAAAGTTGATGTTAGAGGAAGATCCGGAGTTTCTTTCAAACGTAATCACTGCTGATGAAACTTGGCTACATCATTTTGATCCTGAGAGCAAACAGCAAAGCTTAGTGTGGAAATCTCCTTCATCACCAGCCCCACAAAAAGCAAAAGTGGTTGCTTCTGCTGGGAAAGTTACGGTCATCTCATTCTTTAATATTCATGGAATGGTTTATCAGCATGTTGTACCTGCACACACATATCAGTAACTGGACAATACTACAGGGATGTCCTGAAAACATTGCAAGTCCATATCAGGTGCAAAAGACATTTCCAGGAAGCAGGCTGGATGCTGCACCACGATAATGCGTGGCCGCATATTGCCAATGTTGTTGCTGAATGCCTTGCAAAAATCAACGTGAAGTGCATCCCTCATCCTATCTATAATCCGGATTTAGCCTCATGTGACCTTTTTCTATTCCCTAACTTGAAGAAACGCCTTCGTGGGAGGCATTATCCATCACCAGACACAATGGTGAAGGCTGCGGAGGCGATTTTGAAGGATCTCTCAAAAAATGGTTTCCAACATGTCTTTGAAGACTGGCAGAAACGCTGGAACAAGTGCATCGCATTCAGGGGAGACTATTTTGAGAAGGGCCATCAAAATTATAAGGATAAGTAAAGGTACGTTGTCAAAAAAAAAAAAAAAAAAAAAAAAAAGTGATCATTCTTTATTGAACAGCCCTCGTAATAAAGTTATTATGAATCACATCGTCTAGCTTATGATGCACTAGACAATTGCAACTGTTGCGCAGTTGTTTAAAGCTAAAATGAACCGTTTCAGAACATATATGTTTATAGTTTGACTGCCGTAAAATTGTTATCAAAACCTTGAAACATTGTAATCGGTCACATCTTCAAAATCGTGTTCCTAAACCCCGTACTACAACATTTAAACTAAGAGTAACTCCACAATCACGTTTTCCTCAGGAAAAAACAAGTTCATTTCATTTTTGACCAACATTAAATCAGTATCTAAGGTCTTAATCCTGCAGCAAAGATTTACTCTTGGTATTACGAGGAAATTTCCAAGGAATCTTCTAAGGAAACGGGAGTAGATTGGCATCAGAAACTAATCAAAACTACGCCATATTTACGGTGATCTCGTGGAGATACGCGAAAACTTGCCCATCTGCCCCGACCCGGGAGAGAGAGGGAGAGAAAAAAACATGGAATATACACTCTAGGCGCTTAACATCACCGTAATGGAAAAGGGCTTGCTCCGGATGTGCTCTGAAAACTTTCTGATTGCGTTCGGATTTGCATCCAAATAAGTCCGCCTCGGATATGCAGGAACTGCAAATCACGATTCTACAAACAGTAATTTTCAACGAATTAGGGTTCAACAGTTTTCGATTTAAACCCCGAACGTGCCAACACAGAATTAGGCAACACAGTTCAAACGTTTTGCTCTGGTATCATGAAGATTTTGCAACCATTGCGACTCGATTTTTGCAACAACGAGAACAATGCTCAACTATGTGAAACCAGCAACGAGAAATGAAGATCATAGGGAGTGAAACCAATAATTGCTCGCAATTGTTTCTAACCTCTCCGCATCATTTTCGTGGTATTATAAACCAGAAAAAGTTATATATTTAAAAACTTGGGGAAGTTTACGTTCAGGACATGCCTTAAATCTATCCTCTTCGTGTTCATATATGATTGGATTGTTACACCACACAAAGACGCCGTTTCTTTTCCGAGAGATTTGTATTTCCCTTTCGTTATAGGGCTTAAACTTGAAAGATATGGAGTTCAAAATTAGTAGCAGTATTTTCAAACACGATTTTATTTACTTTGTACTACGCAACAAGCTCAGACTTTAAATAGTCGCAATAGGGTATGTACAATCTAGTTAAAGAAAAAGGCTTCATGCACCAATCGGGAATAGAACCCGGGATATCTGGCCTGAGATGAAAGACCGCTGACAATACAATTACAGAACACTCTAGTGAAGATAGATCAGTGCAAATAAAAGTGCGGTTGCTGGATTGCACAGGGCAATGAAGGGCTTTAAAAACCAACAACTGCATGGTTAGCTTTTAAAAATTGAAGCCATTCCCCATACTTATCAACATCCTAATCAGCAAACAGGAACAATATATTTTAGCAGGAATACCTATGTAGTATTTCAATCGTCTTAAATGTTGTATTGTCGTGCTGCTCGAACGGTTAACGTGGATTCATATTGGTAACAGATACCACTCAGATAAGGCACTGATTATTCTTGTAAGAGTGATAGGGGAACTGCTGCTCTTCTCGGATCTGTGCTAAACACTAAAGAACGCATCACTTCAGCCAATGGAATTCGCAGGAAACACAAATGACAGATAGATGTTCACTCCACGTGGAGTAATCGGTGCGTTATCTGAGAGGTATCTATTACCAAAGATAAATCCGATGTAACCGTTCCAGCAGCACGGCAACTGATTAGTATGCTGTGTTTTTATGTCTACAACTTGTTTCTTATCTAGAGATTTCGAAGTTATTTTTCAAGGATTCTCTCGCATTCCTACGAAGTAAGAAACGAAAGTTTCCTTAGTGCTTCGGAGCAACTAAAAGACAAAAGAAGGAACTGTAGGGCTCTATTCGCTACATTTCACGGCATAAAGTCCTCTTAAGTTCAATTATGAAATGTCGGCAACTACCCAGGAATGGTAATAAATAAAAAGTTTGACACCTTAGTGGCTTTAGTTTCTTAGGAGCCAGTGGATCATGAAAATATCTGCCCTGATTAGAAATGTCGAAAAATAAAGGCATTTCCGTACTGATAAAAACAGCAAAAGCCCTCTCTTGAATTAGTTTCTGAAACAAAACAAAAAAACTCCTGGTATCTTAAAAAAAGAATGAAAAAACCGCCTCAGGTGGGTCGAGTACCCCCAGCTCCATCAGGGGACAGCCTTTTCTGATGTATATTATGACGTTTCTGTACAGGACATTTGTTATATTAGCACACAGTTAGGTCGTCCACCGGAGCTTCCTGGAAGCTGGTCCCTAGCGCTAATTAGACACCAATTCCGAAGGGTTCGAAGGCGGGGGAGAATTGTTTTTCTCTCAATCCCACTCCCCTTACGCACAAAATACAACCCAGCCATGGCCTGGACTTCCGGATAAATTGCAACCCTAACTCTGCTGTTACAAGAAAGCCTACATTTTTTAAACATGGAAGTGTTTTTCGCAACTAAAGGACGGTCATATGTACATGGAAGGAATATAGAATAATCACCAGATATTGCCTCAAGAAAAGATGAAGTGGACTTCAAGAACAGAAATGACATTATAATTGAATGTTACAAAACATACATGTGAAGCTAAGGATGACGCTCGCTTCGATGTAAAGAAAAGCTACACGAGACTGCTCGTCATGACGGAACTTTAAATTTAAAAAAATAATTTCTTAGGAATTAAGAAATTTCCATAACAAATGATACGATTTCTCACCAAATTACAACCCAGTCTGCTATTAAGAGAAACTTGTACCATCATATGAGCGTTTCACAACGCAACCAAAAGAACTATGTAGTATTGACAAAACCATCTTGGATGACAAGATGTTAAAGATGGAAGTTGCAGTTCCCTTCCTTAGCACATTACGAAGGCGAATAATAATTATTGTAAGAGGAAAGAAAGAGAACATGAAGTTTCATAAAAATTTCTTTGTGGAAGGACTTTTAAGAAGTGCAAGCAGACAATTCTATCAAATGCATACAACACGTAGAATTAGGAGGTTCCAAAGAAGATACGTCTGCCCAATTGTGTTTGCACTTTTAAGTGACAAAAGGATATGTAAAAACATATGTTTCGTAATATACTGGAAGTCTACCAAAATGGACTACTAAGAAAAAAATATTAGATTTTGTCGCCTTTCTGAAACAAGAACGTTGAAGATCCACGCCAGGCTGTTGATAATACAAAACTGTACGAGTTCTCCGATTACTTTATCAGCAAATGGCTTGAAAATGAAGAATTTCCATCTGTGTAGAAATATAGATGTGCTTAAAATAAACGACCTTCTCAGGGTAACTCTTTCTTGCGACAACCGTTTTCGAAATATTTCATGTCGAATATTTAATTAAATTTTGCCAAGTTTTAGGTATACGCGTTTTAAAAATGGTCTAAAAATTTCTACTTGCCGTCATTAAAAAGCACAAGTACGTAAGAATAATTATTCAAACTTTAAATATAATTTTCAGCCAACATTTTACCATAAGAAGGTAAGCAAATGGAAAAACTCTGGTTGATATGAATAATATGCGTAATTTTAATCATCAAAGAAAGTCATGTATGTGTACATGTCACATTTTTAATGTAAAATATGATCTAATGATGTACAGATAATATAAATGTTTCAAGTACATGCAGTTAAGTGAAAGTTGGAGGATTTCTTCTTCCCCTTAATGGCTACAATTAGCAGTTGTCATTAATACTTAAAAAAGTGCAGAAATTACCTCTCTGCACAGCGTAGAGGGTTGCGAGTTGGGCATGCGTTTTGTGTGTATTGTAAAATCAAGAAAACAATACAGTAAAGACACGGGAAGGATATAAATTGAGAAAACAGGGAAAATACCAGCCTGCCAATGTGACCAAAGACCTTCCTGCTCATGGAGGCAGTAAGCATATTAAGACACCGTAATGCAACCCTAATCTGACACATTCACTGCGTCTTTAAAACCATGGAGACACTGATCAAGTGTTTCACAAAGATGACCTATTTTTGCTGCTGCTTCACAAGCGTGATACCAGGCGTATTATTTCCATACTATATAAAAATCGTTAAGCGAAGTTAGTTACCACGCATCTCTCTTCACAAATTACTTGCTCCAAGTTTCTCCCTTGTATTTTTATCAGCTAATTTGCTAGTCGTGTTCAAGGAAGCTGTGTAACAAAAGGGAGGGGAGAAAAGGTGTGTGTCTAAACATTCGCGACACAAGATACGGATCTTGGAGACGGAATTAAGTATTTTTGTACTATCTCTGTGGTAAACACGTTCGCAAAGATTACCAACGTGTACTAAGTGTACTTTCCTTCACAAAAATAGCACTTTTCATTACTGTTCTGGACATTTTTATAGCAGGGGAAAATCTACCACTATGAGTGGGAGTTGGCTTTCCAACAGCTAAAAAACTAGTCATAAGAACGTCTCTTGAAACTTCAAAAGACAATAACAACATGATGTTCATTTTTTCTGTTTACATCGGTTGCAAATATCATTAGTTTGATTTGCTATTATTATTTTGCCATACTCATGCTTCTCCTGTAAAAGTTCTTTGATAAATAATGCGATGGCTTTCAATTGCTTTCCTTCTCCAACATGCATCCGACTATGTTTTCCACTGTTAGCCTTCCTATTTTATTTTCCAAACACTGCCTCTCTTCTTTCCAGGTTATACTACTGCATATATTGTGCTCACGCATATCTACTTTTTTCCACAATGTAGATATGTTTCACTTGAAGTCGAGTCATACGGAAACAAGTAACTTCTGAAGCACCCGTGTCAGATAAGACTTTTTGTCATTGGGCGATGTTTTCTTCTCCGTCCCATTGAAGCTGCCATTTCATTAACACATTTTCTTTCACTACCCTTTTATTTACTGCTCTGTTTTCATCCATTTATGTATTTTCGTACTATATGATGTGTATCGGCATCATTCCCGCTTTAACATGTATTGCCTTTCTTGAAATTGTTCTATATCCACTGGCTATTCGGATTGAAACCTTCCTTTGTAGTTTTTTCTGCAAGCTTTCCAATCCTCATACACTACAGGTACTTAGGGAAAGCATTGAGCAAGGGATCACAAGAATACCTGCTGCCGAGCTTCGGAGAGTGAGCGAGAATATTTACACAAGATATGGTGCCGAAGGTTAACATTTCCAGCATCTATTATAAGGTAAGGTTTCCAGTCCGCCTCCGCCGCCGTAAGTGCCCCAGCAACTGCCGGCCGGCTCGCGCAGTAGACAGAAGCCGCGAACGGGTTC
Source organism: Mantis religiosa (assembly GCA_030765055.1). Lineage (NCBI taxonomy): Eukaryota > Metazoa > Arthropoda > Insecta > Mantodea > Mantidae > Mantis > Mantis religiosa. Next base: position 77,803,232 of record CM060958.1, read on the forward strand.
GATTATAATTTAACTACCCCATAGAATAATGGAGTTAATTACATTAACTGGTACACGTCTTTTGTAAGCTCTAGGACCTATTATATTTAGCTTTTATCGACTTAAAGGCGCTACGATCTTTTCTGCTTTCCCTGTTATGCTTTGGATATGCGCTGACATATTTAAGTTGAATACACGGTACTTAACACTTCTTTTAGATGTTACACAAATATCAATGAGAATTGTAGCTTCTCTGATGGTACTTCTGCCTACTAGAATGACAACCTCAGTTCTGGACATTTTAACTCTTCCTTTCTTTAACACTGCAGTTTATACATAAAACGTGGGCTTCCAACAAATCTCGCTAATGTCGGATACCTAGGATATTCTGCAATCAAGTCTGTGCTAAACTATGGATAAACATTTCAAAACACTTTCTTAGCAAAGATACATAATTATAAGTTCATAAAATTTTTCAGAAAATTCCCAATCCAAATTTAACACGATTCAGATATATTCATAAGAAATGAAATGTTTATTTGAATTTTCTGGGAATGTCCTCAGAAGCCTTGTTTATTCTTAAGTATAGCTTAACTGATAAACCGTAAGAGATAGTTACTTCACGTTTTAATTCCCAAAAAACGTATATCTCGATAAAACATACAAATTTACGTCAAATGCTTTTTACCATTTGTTTGAATTTTTCAATCCTTTATTTTTCTCAAATGAAGAAGCTAAGGACGGAATTTCAAAGCGACTTCTACTTCAATCCTACTGTATTCACATATTTCACTTGCACCTAAAGAAAAACTAAGATAATTTTTGCAAATATTTATCTGGAGTACCCTCTAAAATGCGTGTTTTATGCGCAATTGTAAAGTCCCTTCAGTTCTTTGACAACGCACCTTAAATGTCGTTTCTGTACTGCTTGATCTCATATTTCGCTTCCATGAATTGTTAGTATAAAACAAATCATCCCAAATCATTAGCTCCGAAGTAATTTTGGAAAATCCAATTTCACTCAGATAAAAATGGGAATGCGAAGGAGCCATTAGATTCATTCTTAACATCCCAAATGGAAATATATGCCTGTTCATTAAGAGTTACGTTACACTTCGCGAATCATCTGAAGACATTTTAAAACAAATCACAACAGACCAAGGCCACGTACCTATTATAAGACAGGTAGATTGTTTTTTGTTCATACTCATTGCCTTTCCATGCCGAACAAACGCCAGAGGCGATTTGTTTAATTGAATTCTCTTCTTCCCTTCAAAAACGATTTACCAAGAGACAAAAGAGAATATAAAAATATCTTAAAGGAAGATACAAAGTGGGACCCTCGGGCAATAAGAAAGACTTAAATGTCATTTTCCATTTATTATGGAGGTTGTTTCTCTAAACGTTTAATCTGCATATACACAAAACGAAGACTGAGGAGCTAGTCAAAGGTAAAACAAACCATCCTTATATTTGTCGACGACCGTGACATTCAAGATGCTGTGAATTCAAATTATATTTTCAACACAAATTCTGCCTAGATTTATGCATTAGATAAAAACCATAATTGAGAAGACGCTTCAATTTCAGGGGACTCGGTTTAACATCAATATTTAAAACAAATAAAAGTCTAACATATTTTATGACTGGGAATTATAAAATTTGTTGTAAAATAATGCCGCTGTAGTGAGCATTAGTAAAGCAAAGAAGAAAGAAGACATACCCAAACGTTTTTCTTTACTTTTTTGTTGCCATTTCACAGATAACCTTTATACTCAATAATAATCATTTTAAAAAGCGATTCTTTTATATTCTTAGTACTTATAACGATGCAATAATAATAATTTGTGGCACTTTACTCCAAATAGGCCTAGGGAGGAGCAATCCGAATGTCGCTCTCATGCCCAGAGCTGAACCATCATCCAATAGGATCATGTGGTCAGAAGCACCCATCCCCCCGCAGGAATGTTGGCTTTCGTGGCCGTGATCGTTACATATGGCAGCACCTCCATCTGGTCCTACACCCGGGAGTTAAAATCTCAACCGAAGCAACTTCCGTAGCCGAGAACCAAAGCTCCACTCTCCCCCGCACCACAGCACAGGTCAATCATGAGTCACATGTAATATGGACTTGAAAAGCTGATTCAGTCTATGCAACTAATACGAACGGTATGTTCATATCGTTAGCCAGTCGCCAATTGAGTGATGCTATAACATTTTTGACAAAATTTGCGATTTATAATGAGACAAGTTTTTTCCCCTTCCTTCCTTTCATATTTAATAGGATACAACAACCAGGACGACTTCGATCTATTTACGCGAAAATCATGACATGCTCATATTTTTAATGTAAATATCTCAGACACATATTTTAATTGAAATAGTTCGATAAAACATCACTGAAAATCTTCCATTTTAAAATTTGCCTTCAATAAATCCGATCAACCTTCTTACGAGTTACACTTCTCAAAAATGTATATTTCTGATGATATCGAATAGAGTGTATGGGTGAGAAACAAGACATTCTGTAACTTGTAGATTCGTTACAAAAAAAAAGTCTTATAGGCAATTTCAACTGTCACTGCACTGGCGTATGTCTAGAACCATAAAAATGATAACATTTAACTGAATGGACCAGAGAAATAAATACAATAAATGGAAAGCTACAGAAAGTGTATTTGCAGTTAACATTTTCCGCCCAAAGCGTAGGATTATCTATGCATGGTCCATATAGTACATTTAACATGACACTTTGAAGCCCTTTGCAGATCCTTCAGCAACGGGGGACACAGAAATTGTAATTAAAAATAATCCTGTTACACACTTTCACTACGTTATTTAACAGAACTTAACGCTGGTTGAACTTTTAACCTTTTCCCAGGTGTTGTCGAATTACAAGTGTTGTTGGCTTGTTTATTAAATACAATAAATATCAAGAATGAGGCAAGCGGCGAAAAAGAAAAGTTATTTCACCTTAACCTGCCAGTTTGAAATGATGTGATCTTAGATGAAAACTCGGTGGCAATCGATGGAATCAAAATGACGTAGACAGCGGCAATGATCGTTCATTTGAATTGGGGAGAAGATGGGAAGGGAGTAGAGCTGTCTAATCTGTCTCAAGCTAAAACAACCTTAATTCTGGTAGGAATCAACTCATATCTATAGAGACGTCGTGGAGTAAATCACGTGATAGCAGCTGGTTTCGCTTCACTGCTGAGAAAACTTTTAAAGTAGGCTATACGTCTACTACATTTAAACCTTACTACTAAGTTTCCTTACCTCGATTCAAGAATTCATTCCACATTTATAGCATCCGCTTTCTGTCGTTGTGAGTTTTAGAGAACAATGTTGGAAGTGTTTGTACCTGCGAAATATCAAGAACTTCATATATCTGGAACAGGGACGGAATCGCGGACAGTTGGAAACACTTTGAACCTAAAAGCTGTTGTGGAAGTTTGAATTGAATGCCGACTAATATTGTTGTAGTGGACAAGTTGTGAAGGAGGACATATGCCTCTGATGCTCTCCTAACAGAAATCTAGCTTCTCCCTATTTCGGAGAGTACTAAATCGAATTTCCAGTTTGCTTGGTTGCTCTTCTCTTTCTCTCTCTCGCACCATCCCCGATAGTCTCCCCCGTTCCACCCTGGCAGTTAGTTTCACCTTAAGTTTCATCCCCCCAAGGGGCATCCAGCCAGGTTTCATTAGTAACTGTAGCCCTCCCCTCTTCCAACCCTTTTCTGTTCCCGATAAACGACACAGCTTTGGTACAGGTGTATGGTGGGTTTCATATGAAAAGTAGAACAAGCAAGAGATTCAAACTAATTGTGCCGAACGTGATGTGGCAGCAAAGGTTAACCTTACCCTGCAGACGTGAGCAAGTCTTTATTTTCATTGCCGAGTTTCTGCATGGAATCTTCGGAAGTCATCCGATAAGATTCTGCGTAATGGATGCTGCTACTACGAGCACAAATTTGTGGGAAAATATTAATTGTTACCGAATTATTGTAGGCTATTGGCTCTTATCTGAGACAAGCCTACCAGGTTACCTGCCTTGATATTTCCTGGAATTGTATGCCTTGGGAAATTCTATTGTTAAAAGCATTTTTCTGAAAATTTCTTCTCTGAGGAAATGTCATTCTTTGATATATTAATACAATAATAATAATCTACACACACTTTCGTGTTAAAGTACCCCTGTGGAACCTTCAAGTAAAAACAGACTAATTTTAACTGTCATAATTATAATGAATACAAGGCAAATATTACATGACATATCTGTCGGTGAATTAAAAAGCATCTCTGCTGACTGGATGTATTAACAAAGGGTTTCAAAATGGTACCTATCGAACTATGAGTTTAATTTAGACCCACTTATAAAATTGACACACACATAGAAGTGAATACAAAGGTTCTAAACTAGGAAGAACTTCCGAAGGCTTCACATTTTCTTCATACATTTGTAGGAAAATGACTTGCAAAAAGAAAACGGTCGGCAGCTATACTACTTCCCTACAGCTAGTTTAGAGAATTTACATTTGAGGGATAAGAGAAGGCAGCCCTACAGATGAAAGTCGGTCACGATTACGTCACCTTTTATGCATATTTTATTAACTTTTGAAACTGGTAAGTAATTCTCAATGCTCATCTGCCGCGAATTTAATGTTTAATGAATGCAACTGCACTCGAATTTGTTTTAAATCTGCACGATGAAACATCTATCCTTTTAATTAAAAGTAAACAACATAGTTCAACTGAGATTAGTGTCAAATTTTGAAATGAAATTATGCATGATATTACTGCATTTCATGTTTGCATTATACGTATTTTACTCCTTTTTTATCCTTAGTAGCCTCGCTCTATTACACATCAGTAAAAACAAACCAGAAGATACAAAAGAACTTAAATTTTATGTTACATTCACAAGATTTTCTCTACTCTTATACAAAAATTCTTAAAAATGCTTATTCCTCTACTTCATATTGGAGGTAAACATTTGCAGAAATTATAATTTTCTTGTAGATGCAAGGGGAATATGGGAATATAGGCTGCAAGCGACACTTGTATCTGCCATAATTCGCTGTAAAGTGATGTCTCTGAAATTCCATTCTGTTTGTATGGCCAAGAGATAAATTTATCTTCCCATTTGAGAAAAGTACACATATTGGAAAATTCAAACAAATTTTAAGAAATACATTGCAGAACAAAACATTAATCAAAGCGGAGATTTCAGAGCTCAGTTTAACTTCTCCCGAAAAAGTTAATAACAGTGTAAAACTAAGCAATTTAGGAATTACGAAAGGTTCATTTCCTAGTCGACATTAGTGCTTAGCAGAATAAAACGAAATTGCAATGCTTTAGGCATATTTGTATTCTCTTTGTATTGAGTTTACAGCCTATTTACTCCATAATTATATTCTACTGCTACCTCTGAAGGAATATAACGTAGCGTTAATCACTGGCCCTTGTAGTAGTTATGCATATACATCATTCCGCTGAACACCTCGGGAGGCTGAGTTATATATAAAAATGCCTTCAACTTAGTTGTGGCAAATTGTGTTTAAACCATTCATTAGTTACTCCGAATATCCTAAAGTTACCAAAGTAGCCCTTTAAACATATTTTTCACGTATACTTTGACATTTAGAGGAGTGGAACAATCACCAAAGCATATCCTTACCTGATTCTTGCCTTTGAGAACGAGCACATTGGTGACACGGCCGAATGGGATGCCCAGGTGGATGATCTCCGCCTCAGTCACCTCATTAGGAATGTTGCGGATGTGAATCACCTTGGACGGCTTCTCATTCTGGTTCTTTTCCAATTTCACCTGCAAGATAAAAACATTACCCGTAAATTCTCTTAACATACTATAGTATCGCTTATGTATACAGAGCAAGATTAGATTAACCGTCCGAACATTTCCACAAAATATGTTGCATCCCTTAACACTAATAAGCAATAGGATTTTTTTTTTTTTTTTTTTTTTTTTTTTTGTAATTTTACGTCCTCCAACGTTAAGTCATATCGGACGGTGCATGAAATGGGTGAAATGATGCTCAAATGTGCCCACGGTCCATGGAGCTTAGAGCTACCTGACATTCGTCTTTAAGGATAAGGGAAGACCCCGGAAAAAACCTTATCCAGGTAACTCACCCTGGCCGGGATTCGAACTCGGGGCCTCTTGAATGTGAGGCAGACACGCTACCATTCACGCTACCGAGGCGGGCAGCAATAGGATAAAGATACCTACTTCAATACCTATTAATTTGAAAATGTTGATCAAGTTTTCTAACAAAGTTCGAGCTAAAAGAACAAATTCTGCAAGCAAATTTACTAGAATGAACCAAAATTAGGCAAAGTTCCATTGCTAATTTAGATGCCGCAGTGGATATTCTCCAACTACCTAAATGTAATAATAATGAAAGCTGGCTAACCAATACCTGGATTTTATTTCAAACATAAACTTATTTTTTGAACAAGCTAAACAAAATAAACAGAATTTTAGCATTTGCAGCTCTGCTAACAAAAATATACAAAATAGTACTAACCGAGCGAAGAAACTAAAGCTATCCCTGATTGTCAAAATCAAAAGGCAACCAATACTATTTGCAGAAAAGTTACCAATACTAATAACTAACAATTATCCTTGTACACTGTCCAGTTCTTGTAGACAACAACGCATTTCCAATATTCCGAATGCAATCAGGCATGATCAAGAAGACGCTGCAATTTCTAATGGACACCAAGTGATCTAATTAACTGTATAAGTAAAACTTATTTCATGCATGTATAATTGTAATTGATGTTCATAACATATTTTATAACAAGTCGTAATAACTATGAAGTCAAAACGACCTTCGGATCCTTAAACAATATGCTACAATACTGCAAAACAGTGCACGAACTAAGGAAGAAAGTTATTTTTCCTGTGCACTGCCACCCAGCTTCTCCTATGTAGGTCAATGAATACGTACATGTATAAATGGATCAGAAACTGTGTGCTTACGTCAGCAATCAAATATGCCATCTCTCGTTCCCCGAGAACGGTTTACACAAAGTTAATATTCGCCACGTGTTCGCTTGTTTAACAAAGGTGTCAGAATCTGCATGTGAGTCGTTGATTCTTTTGCATATTTTCAACACTGGGCAATGCTTTTCTTAGAACTGGTTCCGGAATTGCAAAATTTTTGTACACATTTTAATCATAAGCAGAACCTAAACAGTCAATCATATTGATAGTATTTATATTTTCAATAATACTATTCACACATTATCATAGAGACATTACAGGTCAATAGTACTGTCAAAACTTCCGTTCAGTATTAATAAACTCCAAGTTCAGTGTGCAAATAACTGACTTAAATCAGAGGCACGTTTAGCAATAGTAATTTCCCTATCAGTTATCAAAACAACGTTTAAATATAAACAGTGAATTAAAGCATGGCCCAAAAGGAGAGAAAAGTATGAATATATTGGCCCAAATACGACTCAAAGAAGCAGGGAGTCCGTGAGTGACTGGGAGTCACATCAGAATATCTTGCAAATGGAATGAGTTTTGAGAGTTTCAAGTTTTCTGCTATAATTTCACCATCTATAATTTTAGCAATTCAGAAAACTTGTAAAGTGCTGATTTATGTTCTACAAAAGTACATGAAAATAGGTCGACATTAAATAATTATTTTGGAATTTATTGACTTATCTATCATTTGACAAAATGTACTCTTTGTACACCCCAGTATACCTGTAAAACATGACGTATTGTGGTGGCCAGCAGAGCTGGATAATCCATATTGCTTCAACAGAGGGAAGACTATTGTTGTTGATGGCCTGGAAGGGTAAAAGCTCTGTATTATGTTATAGGTTGAATACAAATTCCATTAATCTAAATCAAATATTCGGACAAATTCTCTAACTGGAGTTCAAATACGATATAATTTATATCCTTTTCCACAAATATTTTTGTGGGTTTAACTTGTTTGTCCCAACTTTTGTTACAGCATTCTCTCTTATCACGACGTGCTTCTATAGTTTCTGTAGAAACACATTCCTCCTGTATAAACATCTCTGCAATACTAAAAGATGAACTATGTGCAACGTTAAGGTATTATTAATTCTGTCAATATTGCCAATACTGATGCCAAAATATTAGAACATTTAAATCCTTATTTAGCACTTCATTCCAGTTCACAAAAATATGCATCACTGTCACCATTATTGACCTGCAGTGTCTGCTAATATGAAGGACAATATATACCAGAGAAAGATGCCTCCTAGGCACCACTAAATATTTTGAAACCTTTCCTTAAGTTTAAGTGCATAAGAAGCAGAAAGGCAATGATGGCAATGGTACTGATGGATGCGTTTGATCCTTATGTGGAGGTTTATTATTTTCTTTTTTTTAATGCATGGACACTTTTACTTAGTATGGATCTCAGCCTCCCATAAAATATAGCTTAATTTTGCTCAGAGGACCTTTTATTAGGCTTGAGCTTACTTTAGGTGTAGTAAATCTACGACACGGGGCCACCAGCTTTACTTCTCTTCCGAAGAAAGGCACTAGGAATACTGCGTCCAAAAACATCCAACATCTTCCGCCGGGTTTGAACCTCTGTCGTTAGAAACCAGAAAGCTAACATACTACATGTATTATTTTATATTGACAGGAATCCTGCGCGGTAGGGATGGGTAGCAACTGTGGTGGGGAGGGCTTTGCATAAGGTGTCTAAAAACAAATTTCATTCTCGAAGCCAGTTTTGCAGCTCTTATAAACTATGTTGTAATTCTTACTATGGTAGTAATCTCCACGCTTTTGTTGGATCTTAAATAGTACATAGGCACTTAGAACAAAACCCAGTTCTCCTCCAGCAGCCATGATAAACAACTGTCGGCCTTTCAATATCGCTGCAGAGTCCCTGTAACGATTTCACTCCAGAAATATGGTCCAGTATGTGCTGTATTTATATAAGTTTCATCCATATAAACTATATAAACTTCACTTCGATACCTGCGAATGTTTGGTACATACTTCAGCCTTTTTGCACGATGGTGCGATTGTCGATTAAAATTTGTCACGCTTAGTGTTTTTTTTTTTCTTCAAATAATCCTAGCTTCAAAAGAACACCTCTTAATGTACAGACACTGCCTTGGAAGCCAGTTGAATTTTTAGCTTCATTAGCACTTTCTTCAAAGGTGGTCTTTGTTTTTCTGTGTTTTAAAAATTATTCATAGTTCGTCTAACTACTTCTGCATTAAAACATCCAAATTAGATTTTGTGCATGTTCTTAATCTTTGTTTACTGGGCATAGAGAAGGACGTTGTTGCACTAGCACCAATGGCTTTTCTTTCCTTAATAACTCTCCTAAACTGCTTTCAGACACAACTGTTGCCTCAGATGCCCTTCCCCAGATTTTTAAAGCTGACCCAGACCATTGTTCATTTTTTATAAATCTATGGTTATTGGTTATTACTTCTCGTGATTTTAAATGTAGCACTGCATTTCCTAATACGCTGCTAGGAGGCGTCATTTATAAATGCCCTCTTGGAACCAGGAGATAATCACATTTTGAAACAAGCTGTAGTGTTACCGAGTAACTCTGCACGTGTTCACTTGCTCGCAACTGGTACGCAACTGACCTGCCCTTTCCTCCAGTTGCAACCGTTCTGAGGTGGACTCGTCCAGATACCACTGCGCATCGCTCTGCACTTTTCAAGATACAAAAATACATCTGTACCTCAAGACTACGCATGACGACTCCTCTCTATGTGGACTCGTTCATTACTTACAATGATACAATGATAGCAAAAGTATCTTCATTGTAAGGTTTCAAAATGTCATTTACACACCACAAAAAAAATCCTATGCTACAAGCTCATACATGACGCACTTTGACGCAAAATACTCTGCTAATTTTGCCACATATAATTTATATCCACTCCTAAGAAACTTAAAAGTCTTGGAAATCCCGCTAATCATTTAAGAGTTAGACGGATTTCTGGAAGGATTTTATGTGCTCTATCATAAGCACTTTATACCTTGGGGAGGGAAAGGAGTGGTAGGAGCCCCGCCGGGGCTTTACAACCAGGAGTGATTGACCGCGATGTATACGATCCAAAGTTTCATTCCAGATGTGCACGAGTGACCAGCGCCATAGAAAGGAAACAACCATCATGAAGTTATGATATGATGGCTTACGACATTTTCCCAATATCCGGCAGAGATAAGATCATGTTAGCGCATTCACTCAATATAGAAGCTCCACGTTTGTATCGATTTTTCCATATATAATTCCGAGCCACCATTAAAAGTCTCGTCTTTACAGACTCGCTATGTTTAGTAAACAACCCTCGTACAACATCTCAAACAAATAACGGCACTTGTGTTTTAAGTGCAACTACACTATATTATTTTATTTTTCAGTTGCGGCTGAGAGCCTACTTGAGCATGGGTCTGTTAACAAACATTCATGTTTTTTCTAAAGCAACATGTTTCGCTGAAACTCCATCCAATAGTGGAGTATTTCTGCACTCGGTTAGTTGCCTCCTTATTCAAGACGGTAAATGAAAAGATAGCCACATGTAACTCAAGTAGACCAAGTTCATTCTCCTAAGAGTTTCTATTTTCATACTAAAGCGTTGTTGGTTGTAGAAAAGGAAGCTGGCGCCGCACTGCAAGAAGTAAAGAACGGAACAATTTCGCCATGTCAGTACATGGGTAACCAAAAATCTGCGCCTTCCATCCAGTTATGAATTATTACATGAATTATTATGTTAAGCACGATAAACTCTTGTGAACTCGTATATATGAAGAAGTCAAACTGGTTGAGAATGAGTGAGTGAAATGAAGTTTTAGGACCCAAAACCTACAAAGCTAAACATTGCCGAATATTTAATAATAATAATAATAATAATAATAATAATAATAATAATAATAATAATAATAATAATAATAATAATAATAATACACTAATGTTGGAAACGGTTGTTCGTGTGCGTCTTCAACAAACTGTTCTCAGGCCTTATCAGGCACTGAACTTACACTTTCACTTGTTTCACACTATAAATTCAGCAATTGAGTAGTTTTGTTGTTGCAACATACTCCTTAACTAACAAAATATTAATTCATACAACTTTTACTAGTTTTTCCTGTTTACTTTAACTACTACTTCTATGAATAGGGTAAGAAAAGCATTTTCCACGTGGTCTTACGTTTTTTATACACATCACGAAAGATTTTTTTATTTGAATTTTAACAATGAACCTTTAAAAAAATTATACACGGCGCCTAATACCAATATGTGGGAAAGGTCGAACACGGGAGCAAACACTCAGAGCACAACTACATGCTTTAACGAGAGGTTGGGATTTTTCTATAAAGGTTTCATTTCTACAAAGGTAGTCTAAAGCTAATTAGATGTGGAATTCACTTAATAAGGATATTTACTACAAGCAGATTACAAAGGCGGCCATAACGGCTATTTGAAGTGGAGTCGCCTACAAGAACATCTTACTCCATCAGCTGTCAGTTTGAGAGCGTCTATCGCCCAAAGACTACTCATCCAGTCATAAGAGAGGGGAAGGAGTGACGTCACACCTACTACTTAAGTCACCAGAGTGTAATTAATACAGCCATTTGTGACAATATGACAATTATATTTAAGACTTTTAACCAAACTTTCTCAATAGGTACATTTACTGATACGCGATTGCATTTACATACTTCAACAATAAACGTCAGTCTGGTTATCTCGTAATACTATATGTGTCGAAAATAAAAAAATAAAAATGTTACTTTCAAATATGAACGTTGATTCAAAATCATCCTGTAATTCTGAGGAGGTACAGAGGGAATATTTGAGAACCATTTAACGTACTGACTTAGGCCTCAAATTCTCCAATGAGTAAGAAAAATCAACTTAGATAAAACACATGCAATAGTAGATTTACGAGTAATTCGTCACAAACGGTGTATCTCGAATGCGAGAGCCCCTACTGGTTTACCGGGAAAAAATACGAGTCAATTGGAGAATTTAATGTCATGACGGCAAGTTGGCCATGGCAGCTCAATGGGTTAGAGCGACTAGACGGAAACCAGGAGAACCGTGGTTCAAGTCCCGGCCGTGCTATTGAACTTTTTATGTTCACTCTATTAAAAACCTTAGCCTACATATGGCTAGTGTGAAGAAATCATTTATTTCCATCAATTAACTAAAATAATAAGAGTTTAATGATGGAGCCTGGGACTTAAGTACTTACGATAGTAAGGCGCCACAAATGGTGTATCTCGAATACGAGAGCTCCTAGTGGTTTACCGGGAAATATACGAGTCAAATGGAGAATTTAATTCATAACGGCAAGTTGGCCATGATAGCTCAATGGGTTAGAGCGACTGGACGGAAACCAGGAGAACCGTGGTTCAAATCCCGGCCGTGGCATTGAATTTTTTATGTTGACTATCAAAAACCCTTGGCCTATATACGGCTAGTGTGAAGAAATGATTTATTTCCATCAATTAACTAAAACAATAAATTTACTTTTTCTGGATTTTATTCAATTTGAACTTCTAAGCAGATAGTTAACTTCCTGTGCACCAGCCAAGCATGAACTAAGAAAGGTTTGAAGAATATACAATACTTGAAGTATTATGTAAAGTTGGCACGTATAGTACGAAAACCTCAAAAAAGTCAAAGCGATATTATAAAAATGTCTAGGAGCCAACATGGAAATAGCAGCAAGTAAAATAAAATAGAGATAGACAATAAAATAATTAACTTGTACAAAGAATGGGAGGATAAATGAACAGCGATGCTGACGAAAATAGCTAACACACAGATTAGAAAAAATAATTTGGTCTTAAATAATTCGAAGAAAAGTTTCGAGAGAAAAACGATTCTTTGCAGAAAATACAAATTACAGCAATATGATAAAATAAAGTATTGTCGGGACTAAGGCGAATGCGGAGAAGAATGCGTTGTGGGAACATTTTTAGACAAATACATTTTCCCAGGGAAGTGCAGAAATCTCGTATACAATGGATGAGTTTTAAGTTTTACCTTAGATTTAGATTAGGCACTTTCGTAGCGAATACTCTAACCATAGGCGAGCCTTAGTTTTAAAAAGGTACCATTTTAAACAAAATCACTATCGCTCTTACGGAATTTCGTCTGACAGAAAAAAGATACTGTGAAGTGAAGCTCCCAAACAAGCCACGTTTATCATTTTGGAAAAGACACGTAGTCTGCGACCATCGAGCAAAGTAATCTCTGTTGTTAATTATAAAATATCGGATGACTGATTTCAAATGTTAGCTGGACAAAATTCTCTCTGTCTGTACAATTATTCAGCATGCTCCGCTAACCAACTTGATTACAAAGGGAATAAAGATAACTTTCTTACGTGTGGGTTACTCAAAGCATTTCGGCACTGATGTCGCATGTATGTACACCATACAGTTATAAATCTATTCGTTTCTCCTGTGCCTGTGTTTCTTCTTTTTATTTTAAGGTGCTAAATCGTGACTATCTATAAATGGCGAGTCAGAATAATGGCGAATTATTTTAAGACGTGCTTCAGGGATCTGAGTATTTCCTTATAGGGAATGTAATGCTTCTTAAGTTCTTGTTATCGAGCTGAAGTTTTCAAAAGCGGCCTGGTTTATTATGTGATTTGCTATCAAACGATCACTGTTCTCCCACGACATTGAAATATCGCTGGTCTTCTGCTTTATATTAACATTGTCTTAAATCTTGCGTTTTGTGATTTAAGTGGCAAGGATCTCCGAGTGGTGTAGCAGACAATCTCTAATATCAGAACACACTAAAATGCTCCGTTTACTGCTAGGGCTTTCAGTTTTACAGCCTATTCTAAATATGTCCGACCCTATTTATGTACTCGAACTGACAGGCATGCATTGTTTATTGTGCTGCTCGAGGAAATGCGAAAAGGGCACGAGGTGTTTATGCTGAGCTTTACCCAAGACTTTCCAAAATCAAATACACCGATCGAAGTGCTAAGTAACAAAAACAGTGTCTGCAGACGACAAAGTTCTTCACTAGATCCATTATTCTCCTTTCACCACTACAATAGCAATAGTGCATGATGGAATGCATGTAAGCCAGTCTTTGGTTACCAGCATTCTGCGTGAGCAAACGTATCATCTCACCGAGCCCAGATGACTACAGTTTTCTCAGCGTGTGTGTAGGGGGAAGGGAGTATATTTGGATATTTTTGAGCTATTTACAAACTACCAACAGCGGCTTGCAGTGTACATTTGGACTTACATTGTAAATAGCATTCTTCAGTCCTATTTCATATCCTCAAGTTTGATGGGGCACCTTTACCAATAGTTTACAACATAGAACTGGAAGATGTGGAATATACAAGTTAGATTCCAAGGCGGATGGTACACCTGTGGGTTATTCCACTGGATTCCCTAAGTGTAACGTAATCCTGATCACTGGATAGGCAGAGGAGCACCGAAATCACAGCCAGTGCGTTCAGAAAATTTTAACTCTTTGGACTTCTTCCATTAGGGACAGCTTCACAATTTCGTGATATGCAGGTATTTTCCAAACAACTCAGTTACTTGACGACTATGTCCCGAAGTCAATGATCAGTCTGAATTTATTTTATACAAACTAGTTCAATTCTTTTATTTGTTCTTTTAACTATATTTGCAACTTTTTAAAAACATACTTATGCAATAATGTAGAACTTTAACTAACATTTGAAACACAACAATGCCCTTTTAGCTCGATAGAAGAACGTTTACGAGCATACATTATATATAAGGCCTCCGAATCTTGTCTTTAAAATACTCACCGTTATTCTGACTCGCTCCGCATATTTATTTGGAGAAAAATATCTGCGTAATGTATTATTTCATACATTTTTTTGTAGAATAACCGGATTTATTTTCTTCTCTATGGTATTCCTAAAGATCGAGGAATTCTATTAGCTTGTGTAACTGTTAAAACTTCAGCGAAAAACCCAAACCACTGTAACATGTACATCTATTTAAAACAATATATTTGAAGTAACTTTTGTGGCATATGCATTAATGAGATATTCGTCATTAACAGTAAATTTTCAGGCTTTTTTTCTTTTTTCTTATTTAAAGTCCTGTCTACATTTACACGGTTCTCGCGTTTGCATGCAAAGCGAATGGAGTTTTATGGCTAGAATATAGCATCCAGTTCTTAGATAATTAGATATCGCTATTTCCTTTGTATTCATAACAAAATGTGTGATGTAGCCTTTTTGCAAAGGTTTATCTCACAAAAATGAAATATATAGAAAAATAGACTTTCTGAAAATAATTTGTACACGTACCATAAATGATAAAGAGCGTAGAGCAAGTCATCGGATTTTTAACACTGAAATAGGAACAAAATTGTCTAAAACTTTTTTTTCTGTTACATGTTGTATTGGAAGGATGTCTAAATTGATAAAAGAGCGCTACAGGTATTATGTATAATCCAAAAAAAAAAAAAAAAATTATGCTTTCGCATATTATAATTACAGATAGTATTATCGTTTTGAGCATTGATAATACTGTCTAGATGATCATAAAATCCTATGTAACTTATGTAACTGCAAACTCAATCCCAAAGCTTTTAAACTTTGTCATTAGTGCCTGAACTCTCTGCTGTTAAGTGTTCGTTATCTGTTCCAATTGTATTTTTCCTATATGATAATGAAGTGTTGAAATTTTATAAAGGTTGGATAAACGTACGCGTATGCTAACTAATCAAATAACGTAATGAGCAATCGCGAATGAAAAGCAAATAAACGAGTGTGCACTACGCTTAGAGTTGTCTGATGAAAAAAATAAAAACAAATGACTTTTGGAATGGTTCTATTGTTTCTGTATGGTAGTGGTAAATAGCAGGTGAACAGAAGTGTGCGGGAGGACGGGCACACAAGTGAACTTTCTCGAATTAATTTCATTAGGATGGATTTCGTACCAATAATGCCCCTCTCATGGCATCAAGTGTTCCAGCTCCTCCAAATCTAATAACTAGACCGCGCTCCTAAGCCAGTCGCAGGAATTAACGATCCTGAACGAGTGTCTTCTACCCTCGAGATCACGGTGCGAAGTAGGGCACTCACTGCGTTCAGCAATTTACCTCTTCATATACACAAACTTACCACGCATTTCTTCTGTATCTTCTTTAAAAATCTAGAATGTTAAATTACTTGCAAAAACGTGTAGCCATTTACATCTTAACATTAAACCAAAACTCAATGGATTTGCGAAGCTGACTTTTTTTACTATTTTATAATTGTTCGGGCATCAAAACTACGATGTCCATAGCAATGACGCGGAAGCAGTTTCTGTCGTGTGATTTACTCCACGCGGGGCAGATATTCTAACATCTCTGATTGACCAAAATTAGATATGAATCGATTCCTACTAGGGTAACAATCAACTCCACTACAGCCAATGAAGAATTAGGAACTGTTTCCGGATTACTGTGGTGAACACCTTAATTGTGATACCAGTCTAATTATAAACTGAACTCTTTAAAACAGCACACTTAATTCTGGCACTATTACTCGGAATTTGTGAAGGAATCAAAATAAGAAATCGATTATTAAACAATGAAATTGTTATAACGCTTATTTTTTCTATCAAATCTTGACATACAAGCAAGAATAGCAAACGTGAGGCTGAACCTACACAGATCTTATAAAACATGGCACTCAAATTCTATACTGCGTACATGTCACCGTGTGATACATGAACGTTGGACGCCTATTTAAACTACATATATAAAACAAAATATTGGAAAATTAAAACAACAAATGGTTCGAATATGGTTAATGTAGAAAGAGTTTTTAAATTCGTTCACAATAAAGAGAAAATGACATTCATCTCGCACAAAGTTTCAGATGCATACAGGTACATTTTTATTTTCCATGTAAAAGAAAAGGTTTTTCTTAAACAAAACGCTATAAGCAAACCCGTTTGGGCCGGAAACAACTAAAAACAACGAAAAAATCTCATGTAAAGGAGAAGGGAGGGTTTTCGCATAAAACCTGATGTCTCATTCGTTTAAATAGAATTATTAATTTCTATTAACTTTTTATTCATGAAAACTTTTCTGTACATGGTTTGAACAATACATTTTTGCCAAATTACCTAACAACATTAAATAATATGAAACATGTACATCCAGAGTACCAACCGATAATCCTAATAGCTTAGATGGAATCCAAACAAATGTACTTCTATTTAGTGCATATAAGTTTCTCTAAATTTACGTCCCCCAACTTTAAGTCATATCGGACGATGAATGAAATGGGTGAAATGATGTTCAAATGAGCCCACGGTCCATAGAGTTACCACGCATTCATTTTTTGGGATAAGGGAAAATCCAAGGAGACAACTTCAAGCAGGTAACTCGCTCTGAACGAGGTACGAGCTCGGGACCTCTTGAACTGAGGCAGTCACGCTACCATCACACTAGAGGCGGGCTTAAGTGTAAATAGGTGCTATTCATAGAAAGTAAACCTGGCATTTGCTGCGATACATCGTTCAATCAGATGATAAAAGTGTTTGGTTTATGCCCCAATTTCTCACATTCGCCAACCGCTGCGATTCATTTTATGCATGCTCTATTTGCGAAGGAACAAGTGTAAATTTACCAGTATGTAAAACTGTAATAAGCCCGAGCTGGTGGCTGATATGCCAGGCAATCTATCAGCCACTGTTTGTTTAACCAGCTATCAATTTCCATATATGTAATCAAAAGTTTCGAGATCTGACAGTCCACCTATCTCAAGCATCTGCTGGACAAGCTGCGAGATCGCAGTCAAGAGATTAACACCGATGAACCCAATCCAATCAAAATGTTATGCGCAGTACGAGAGCAGAGTAAATTGTACTTATGCTTTTGCTGGGTTTCTTTTTCGAGAAGAGGCTTGCCAATCCCCATATCCACCGCCCCGTTCCACAACAATGGGCATCTACGGCGCTCTTTACCCAGGTTTTGGTCAAAAGCATTTGCGAGGTTTCGAATTTCAAATATAAAAGGACAAAAGAGTAAGCTCGGCGCTCTGAGAGAATAGAGGTTTCGCGTAGCACTTGGGAAAATGTACCTATGCGAAGTGCCCTCTCTTTACCATTGCAATAAATACGCGCCTTTGTCGTCAAGTTCTAATGCAGTAAAAAAGCGGGATTTAAACTTATTTTATCGAAAGTTATAATATAAGCTTCCATCCTACACGTTTCATTCCTCACGCAAGTCTTCCTGAACGAATTACTACAGTTATTAAAATGGAAGTAAAAAAGGTTAGGCTTAAGGTTAATAAAAACGACGAACTAGTGCCACATTCACATTGCTTTCTCAACCCGCCATTTAGTTTTATAACTGCTCTATAAATAATTCTATAAACGCTTTTTGCCACTTCATGTTAATCCAGAGATTTCTGAAGTGGTTTCATTATTTATTTCGTTGCATGTTGACGCAAATAAGATGAGGTACTCCCAGGTTATGCGTGGATTTGTATGAGTAAGGATGGTTCTAATGACACTGGAATGCCCGTTTCAAACTGATTTAATGACTACTTCTTTTTATCATTACATCAAACTCGAAGTTGCCGACCTAGGTTATCAATATTTCACTGTTCAGAGTGACCGAATGGAGAATGCTTATTACTCGATAACACTTAATTCCTTCTTCACGTAAAGTCTGTTTAGTTAACGCATGTGCAGTTTGGAGTCAAAGGAATCTGAGCCTCCCGCCCACTAATGACAATCATAAATCTATCTCCACACTTCAGAAATGGAACACTAGTTGAGGACCTATAGCAACCCTGGTTTTCTCGAAGTGACAGCCGCATGTCTACTCCACGTGGAGTCTCAGTTGCCAAAGTTCCAACTTCCAGTTGATCTGTTTTATTACGTGCAGAAATTCGTTGTGTGGAGACCGTAGGAGGGAAATGCAGTGGTAAATGCATATGAAGTAGTAGTTAACTTTCAGTCACGTGAAAATAAAGTGATGACAGTGTAAATAACTGGGCCGAGTTATATTACTGGAAAATCAAAAAAAGTTATAACGGGAACTGTTTCTAAGCAAATTCAAGTGCTTGTTTTGAACATATATAAATATGTGCTGACAAATAATCTTGGCAAGGGCTCACGCAATGAACCTGATGATAAATTCTGGGTATTCACAGAAATACAGTAAGAAATATTTTGACGAAAGAAATACCAAAGACGCCGATCAAGTGTGAAAACAAAAGGAAACGTTTCTCTAAAGTAGATAATTTCACATGCGATTTAATTCGTCGAGAAATTTATAAATTCTATGCAAAAGGGAGAGCACCCACCTTAGACGAATTGGTTCCACATTTGCAAGAAATTTGTGATTTTCCTTATGGGCGCTGCACTTTGCGCGGTCTCCTAAAGGAGCTGGGTTTCAAATACAGCGCTTTGAATAAGATAAGGGTTATTATGGAATCCAGTAGAATTGTAGCATGGCAATACACACACACACAATATATATATATATATATATATATATATATATATATATATATATATATATATATATATATATATATATTGTCAATACAAAGGAAGTTTCGCAGTAATGGACATAAGATAATTTATTTAGACGAAACCTCGTACGACACCCATGGCGTATCGAGAAAGGTGGCAACCTTGCAGAACGGTTTGGGAGAAGGGTCGGAGGTTGTAAAACGATTATAGGGTTCGTCAAAGGAAGAGGCCCACGTGCACACGCGTTAACTAAACAGACTTCACATATGAACCGATAAATATCTTCTCTCATCGCTTCTGGTTTCCTTTGACAAAGAGAGAAGAACTTAAACTTCTTATACGGCCACCAGCAGCGGACTGTGTCTCCTCACTGGGCACAGCTTGGCATGTGTGTGTGTGTGTGTGTGTGTGTGTGTGTGTGTGTGTGTGTGTGACTTTCACTTCTGGAAGCCCTCTTTACTCACCCAAAGCTCCTTTGTGACTATTTTGTCCATTGTGATTATTAGTCTCGACATGCCATTACGGGTTCGAAGAATACCCTTTCAAACGAAGTCAAGTGTTACCCATTTAAGATTGTTGCTAGGAAAATTCTTTCTTGCGTTTTCTTTTGTTAACACTATTCAACTCAACTACACGAGCACGCTTTTCAACAAATATACATTCTTCTGAAATCCCTTACGATTCTTCACTCTTTGCAATCCTTTCATTTCGGTACCAATGTACGCAAAATGAAGTTATGTTTTCGCTTTATTTTTCCTCTCCTCTGAGAATGGCGATAATAAAGTAGCGACCAATTCAAAGTCATAGCATTGAATATCTTGGAGATAATTAAGATTCAGAGGAACATTTTGACATATATTATTATTTTAACAGGTTTGTGCTTTTTCCTAATTTTGGTCTCCTATACCTTACCGATTATACGAAATTCATTCGAAATGAAAACAATTTCAACGCTGCTACTACTTATTCAAAATGTTAATCTTAAACAATTACGAAACTATTTTAAGCGTCTAGTATTTTAATAAATCGTTAAACAGCTATTTTTGAGAGAGAAATTTGAATGTAAGATACTTTGAATAATATTAACTTACCTCTCTAAATTTCGGCTGCTATTTCGTGGCTGTCGGTCCTCTTCCCTTTTTACCCGAAAACATACATTTTTGTGTAATTTCGATGTAGAATTTCCGAGTGCTAAGTGCTTTATGGCATACAGAGAGCGCATTCCCTGAACAAGAAAATTTACCCTCCATTCTTGTTCTATAAAATCAACTGATTATCACCTACATTACAGAATCGCATCAGATACAACTACAAAATAAATCAGAATTACTTCCCAATGCTCTTGGAAGCTTAATCCGTAATCGCCCTGAGGCATGTTCTCCAAAGCAAGTTTCGTCATCCTCGCTAAGTGCTGGTTCCTAGTTTGCTGGGAAGAGACGTCCAGAGAGGAAACGACATCTACTTTTTAATTTCCTTCTTGTGTTTCAAGCTCGGCCCGCCTTTGCATAAGTAATGGCCGGAGCAGAATCCCAGGAGAGGAGTCGTGACCGCTACGGGTGACCTAGCCAGCAGCAACAGGTAGTCAGCAAACATTTTCTTTCAGTCCAACGAACGACAATTAACACGCGATCACAAGTGCTCCTCTTGTCAGACAGTGCGTTCCTGATCTGGTTACGCCGTCCACCTTCCTATGGAGCCGTTCCTACCTTCCTGCAAATTTGCTTCCGAATTCGAAGTCCAAGAGCCGAACTTGGGCTACTTTATTGAGACAGACCAAAACAGCGTATAACCGTCATCAGGTACACAGCTTTATGGAATACTAGCTTTCCAAACCATTCTGCATACAGTCAATGCCCAAATATACTTGAGAACATGAATTTTTAATAATATATGCAACTCCCTTCACATACCCTACCAGTATAAAGCAATTAGAATACAACATAATATCTGCATTGCATTGAATATAAGATGAAGATAAAGTGCATCATCCAATGCGATTCGTCTGTTCATTCTACAACAAATATGCTAGAAAATGTGTCGAACATCACTAACGAAGAGTTTACAAGTATCAGAGCAGGGGGCGGGAGGGCCAATGGGTAAACTTTATATTTCAATATCAGCGATAAATACGAGGGCTGTTCAATAAAGGATAATAACTTTTTTTTTTTTTTTTTTTTTTTTTTTTTTGACAACGTACCTTCACTCATCCTCATAATTTTGATGGTCCTTCTCAAAATAGTCTCCCCTGAATGCGATGCACTTATCCCAGCGTTTCTGACAGTTTTCTAAAACACGCTGGAAACCATTTTTGAGAGATCCTTCAAAATCGCCTCCACAGCCTTCACCACTGCTTCTGATGATGGATAATGCCTCCTACGAAGGCGTTTCTTCAAGTTAGGGAATAGAAAAAAAGTCACATGGGGCCAAATCCGGACTATAGGGAGGGTGAGGGATGCACTTCACGTTGATTTTTGCAAGATATTCGCAACAACATTGGCAATATGCGGTCGCGCACTATCGTGGTGCAGCATCCAGCCTGCTTCATGGAAATGTGGTCTTTTGCGCCTGATATGAACTTGCAATGTTTTCAGGACATCCGTGTAGTATTGTGCAGTTACTCATATGTGTGTGCAGGTACAACATCCTGATAAACCATTCCATGAATATCAAAGAATGAGATGACCATAACTTTCCCAGCAGAAGCAACCACTATTGCTTTTTGGGGGGTTGTTGATGAAGGAGATTTCCACGCTGAGCGTTGCTGTTTGCTCTCAGGATCAAACTGATGTAGCCAAATTTCATCATCAGTGAAAGAAACTGAAAGAAACTCTGGATCTTTCTCTAAAATCAACTTTAAGTGCATGTTACCTCCATTGCAGCGGTAGGCGATACTGAATATGTCTGAACTTGCCAGGTTCTCACAGACGGGAACCAGGAGTACCCACAATGAAACTACTACGGCGTGTTTGTTTCACATTAAGCTAACAGAATATAATAAGATTAAATTTTAGTGCGAAAAATTATGGCATTAAAAAAATTATGATCATTCTTTATTGAACAGACCTCGTAAGTTATATAACCTGTTTGAAGAATGAACGCAGACGCCAACAGTGGAAGCTTGCGTTAAAAAAAAAAAAAAAAAAAAAAAAAAAAAAAAAAAAAAAAAAAAGATAGTGGTATTACGCCACCGTGTGTGTCTTTAACACCCTGTTTTACTACTTGCCCCATGAAGATACATGAGATGAAAATGGAGCACCAGTAGAATGATATTGCGGGGGGAACCAGAGATCCCGGAGAAAAACGCCCCAGCCGCGTTGTCCACCACAAATCACTTGCGGTCGCCTGGGATCGAGCCTGGGCCGCCTTGGTGATAGCCCAGCGATCTAACCACTCAGCCAAGGCGCTGCCATTCCCAGAGCATGTTATGCACCGTACTGGAATGCAGCAGTGTCTCTTACATTGGACGGGTTCGAAATAAGTCAAAATACAAACACCGCAGAGCAGAGCCGTACGCTCACAAAGTAGAAAATTAAGTATGTTTGTAAATGTAAATAATGCTATAAAAAGGACAGCCACAGCAATTGGCGGAAGAGGACGAAATGTGTAGAAAAACTTTTAACAAATGGTTTCGAAATGGATGAGTTTGAAAAATGTGTTGTTATGCGCAGCTTTTTCTCGAGTTTTACAAACATGGAGGAAAAATTCCTACAGTACGTAAATTCATGATTGCTGTTAAAGAGAAGGTCCTTTTTGAAGGCAAGGACACATTCTGGAGATATGTTAAAATGCATGGGATATCGATTTCGCAAGCGTAAAAATATGCTTCGTATTACGTACCCTGTGCTGATGTTTTAATTGTCAGCCTGTACTGCACTATATTCCCGCCTTCTCGTGCTTCTCTACACCATCAACTTCGTAACTGCATTCATTCGTCAGACAGGTAATACTGCTGTGTTACTTTGGGTGTATTGCATCTAACTGTGGAATGCAATGCTGTACTTCTAGCTACTGCTGCAGAAAGTGTTAGAACCAAAGGGAATCTAAGTAACACTAAAGATAGTAACCTCCCCCGCCCCCACCAAAAAATAATCCTGCATTCTGTAAAGGTACCTAAGCATTTGAGCATCCTTAGATTCAAATTTATGCATGAAACACAACTACTGAACTGATCCTGTCAAAACTTTTGACTCAATAAAGGTCATCCACGCTGTACCTTCTGAGCAGAAATAAGGAATGTAGCTTTTATATCCCAGTTAACTTACAATCAAGACTGGGTCCGTTGCAACACTTAGCTTAAAGAAGTAGCAAAAATTCACAAGCACCATACATGAAGAAAGTCAAGTTAACTACGTATTACCTTCACGACTCGGGTCTCCAAGTGGGGAAGCACAGAGTGTAAAATAAACGCCTAATTAAACTTATAGGATTATTAAATGAAATATCTCGAATTCTCTACTAATCTTCTCCCCTTAGGCAAATCAGCTTGTGAGAGGTTTTATTATTATATTAAATAACAGATATTTATTCAATCCACGGTTACCTATTTTCACCATTTTCCCCTCATTGATACTCGTAATCAATAACAGCAAGCATCATTCTTTCAGCTGCTACGCACAGTTTCAAATCTTCACTACTGGGACATCTTAGGAAGAAGGCAAGAAAAGAAATTAAAGAGAAAAAGAAACTGAGGCACATGGTGCACTGTATTACACACAAATGTGGGAGGGGATATCATGAATCGGGTAGAGATGCCAGAGCATTAAAACGAAATCACAACGTTAAATCAAATCGCTCGATGAATGAAATGGGCGAAATGATACTCTAATGCGCCCAGGCAAATAGAGCTTAAGTTACGACATTCATCTTTCAGGATAAGGTAAAAATACTGAAAAAACAGCTCTTTCTTTAGATAACTCATCCTGAGCGAGATTTGATCTCGGAACCTTTCGAAAGAAGGTACACACGCTATCACCTACACTACAGAGGCGAGCTACAAGGAAAGAAGTGGTTCATACTGTCGCGGCACGCACATAAAAGGTTCGCGCGGCTAGTGTACACAAAGAGCCGGCAAATAAAGATAGCTTTATATATGTATATAAAAATATATAAAAATGAATAAAAATGTTAAAAAATAAAATAAGAAAATAAAAAATAAAATAAAAAAATATATATTACAAAAAATATATATAATATTAAATAAAGTAAAAATATGACAAATACTAATATTATCCCTGTAGTAGTAGTGGTGGTAGTAGTAGTAGTAGTAGTAATAATAATAATAATAATAATAATAATAATAATAATAATAATAATAATAATAATAATAATAATAATAATAATAATAATAATAATAATAATAATAATAATAATAATAATAATAATAATAATAATAATAATAATAATAATAAGATAGCTGAGATAAAGGACTGGCCGGCACAGATAGGATTTAACGTTTGGAAGGTTCTAGTGATATCTTGAATGACAGAGAAAGATTGTTTTCTTATTTGTTCCGGAAACCTCTCAAATTAATGAATGAGCTATATAAGAGATTGTGACACGCCAGCGGACAGTTATAAAACGAGAGTGAGTCGCGAGAGGTAAGCAGAGAACAGCTGAGAGTGTCGTAACGAGAGCTGATGTTGTAAACTGAACTTTGGAAGATTGTGTTGTCTATGTGATGTAATGTTACGTGAGAATTGAACAGTGTATTTCTACGGAAACAAAGAACATTTAGAATTTTGGCAGATTGGACTTTTATTTCTACGAACCCAATACGAAGTACTGAGCAACTGTTAAAATTAACCATCTAGAGTATTTCATACATTAAATCATTTATGTTCTTTGATTACATATCACATTGGTAACATTGTCGAGATATAAATTACCGATGATCACTGCGAACTCTTGATACTTCTTTTATATTTTGTCATTTACGTCATTTGTGCTTTGTCACCTAGCATCTGTGCCGAATCTTTCCGGATGCTTTTGATAATCGTATTGCTTTCTCTACTAAATATTTATGGACGCATTCTATTACAATATAAATGTCGCTTGAAATATATAATGACGTTATCCAAATCAAAAACACAGGAGAGGTGTCCTATAAAAAGTTCCTTATGCCGGACACAGTGCAAAACGAATTAGCATAACCCTTGTCTCTACACTTTCTAATTCTTTAATAGAAGCATTGAAATGTACTGGACATATAGTACTTGCATATTTATCCTTGTATTTTCCCAACAAGCAAAGAGCGCTTTTCTTGGCTTTTTTTTTTAACTTGATTCCTCCAACGTTGTCATATCTGACGATGAATGGAAAGGGTGAAATGATCCTCAAATAAGCCCAGGGTCCATGAAGCTTAGAGTTACCTGACATGCGTATTTTTAGGATAAGGGAAAACCATGAAAAAAGCCTTATCCAGGTAACTCACTGTGACCGAGATTCGAACTCGCGACCTCTTGAACGTGAGGCACACATTGTTACCGAGGCGGGTACAAACAAAGGTAGAGAAAAAATGGCGCATTATTCTCCTAGTACAATTCCACCTTTAATCCTGTAACAGTGTCGATTGTAAAACAACAGCCGGCAGGACCGTTGTTCCTGTGAACCAACAATTTTCTGCCCTAAGCCAACAAAGCTAATTCTAACTTCACTGAAATAATTCGGCGTGAAAAATGGAAACGAATTAAGTTGTGCCTAGCAGCCAATCTGTCAGCGAAATAACTCGCCTAATCAATCATCCCTTTCATCCGCCCCTGCAAAACTGAAACGAGAATAAAACATATTACTCTTAACCTATGCGCGCCGTGCTGTTGGCGAAGCAAGAGGTGTCGAGATTAATGCGAAGGAACGCCACTATTCACATCCGTAACGTTATGTAACATGGTTTTAATATATGCGCTCTGCACAACTTGGAATCTCTCACATACTACTCAGCATCAGTCTGTGGTCCATATTTTACTTTCGGATGAGTTGGGGGGAGGGAGAAAAAAATAACGATTGTAACAGTTATGACACAATATAGTTCACATGGATTCAGCACGTAATAAACTAAAAACTAAGGATTGGCTGATTTATTTCTCCATCCACCAATTACTCAGCATTGCTCAATATTAATTTCTTCACAGCTATAGAGGCCGTTAAAGCTAGGCTAAGTTTGAAATTTTTGAAATTAACTTTTATTTTTAGGCGCACTCTAACTGCTGTATCCGGCGCCGTGGTATCAACATCTTTTATAAAACAAACCAAATTGCTGGAGATCAGATGATCTCCTATCATGAGGACAGAAATTCATACTTGAGTAGGCAAATGGAAACAATTGCCTGAGGACTACATAACACTGAATAGACAGGGTGGTTTAGAGAAAAAAATGAAGTACATAAAATAACCCATTTAACAGGTGTTAAAAACTGGGAACAATTAATCACATTATGAAACATCCCTCAGTACAAAGACATACCAGTATCTCTTACACATGATCATGCCGAATTCTTTTTTTCTCCCCATTTATACCCTGCCTTTAACTGCAGTGATCAAAAGGCGACCGTTCTCCTTTTGGAGCATATCACCTATTGGCGATAGTGTTACTCGTATACTTTGGGTTGCTGGTACTTCTTTTTAAAGAATCATTGGATCACGCACACATTCGCACTCTCATTCATATTTTCAGACTCTGGAGAAGATGGGAGAATCATATTGGTTGGGGAAAAATCCCCACCCCAGCCGGGAATCGAGCCCGAGATTCCTCGCATGGCAGCCAGGTGCTCTACCGACTAAGCTACGGGGTCAACCAATCTGTACTTTATTACGGCAGTCAGGCACGGTCATTAAGAAAGACGGAAGAAAATACTGCTAATGAACTGAAATTCATGAGGTAGCAACTACAGACGTATTTATTTAGATGTGGCGCATGACCTTGCTCGGATGTGCCCGAGTGACGTCATACTAATCAATGGTAGGGGTAAGATCTCTACTTTCACCAGCAGATTGCTGATAAAGCCAGTAGGTTAGATGACAGATGACTAACCTGACAGCCCTTTTTCTTCCAAATAAACAAGTGGTGCCCGCCTCGGTAGCGGAGATTGCAGCATGTCTGCCTCACGTTCAAGAGGTTCCGAGTTCGAATCTCGGTCAGGGTGAGTTACTTGGATAGTTTTTTCCGGGTTTTCCCTTATCCTAAAAGATGAATGTCGGGTAACTCTAAGCTCCATGAAGCCTGGCCCATTTGAGTATCATTTCACCCATTCTATTCATCGTCCGATATGACTTAAAAAGTTAAAGGACGTAAATTACAAAATAAATAAATAAATAAATAAATAAACAAGTGGACTCGACCATAAACTACTGCGCAACATTAAGTCATACGCCACGTCTAAAAAATACCTCTGTACGCAACTAGTATCATAAACATAACAAAAACTAATTAAGGGATTACATTTAGAACATAAATGACCACGAACAAATGAATAAATCTGTATCACAAGCTTATAAATAGTATCCGAAATCATTCTTCACTTCTCTAAACAGGAAAAATATATTGGATAAAGGATACAAGGAAACATTGGAATGAAAGATTAAATTAAGGTCGAAACAGGAACAATAGAGGATATGACGCCGGAGACTCTTATTTAAATGTTTAACGTGATATATTTTAAATTAATATTGTAAGTAGAAAAATTAATATTAGAATTGTTACATTTTGACTAAATGTAAGCTACAGTTTACGCTAAACAGCTTAATATACTGATACTCTTGCTTTATTAGGAGTTTTTTTTTATAAAAATTCAATTCAACAACAAAATTAGGTCACTGATAATTTTTCCTTTTTTTAATACTTCTTCCCCCATTATACACGCTGCAACCAAGAAAAGTGGTATAGTTTGAGGAGGGAATTTGCGAATGGCGAAAGAAAACTGAAGACCAGCAAAAACAGGAACAGGAGGAAAGATATACTTACCTGACACAATGTGATTTTCTTCCGCAGGGTTAAAGGATTTACACCTTTTCCCCTACCATTTTACTTGCTGAAGTAACCAAATTCCGCAGTGGAGTTGAAGATTTATTTGGATGTGCGCCAAAAAACGGCGTCCTCCAGCGAGGTGTGAAATTACAAAGAGTAACTTACAGTAGAGGGTGATAACCGTGGAGGAACTAATGGTTCGACTATTGACACTTCTGTAACCGCCGCATTTCCATGAGAAAAGGCGGATATTTTAAGGAATGGAGAAAAGAAAATACTTTTGTGTTCGTGTAATTGGGGATAAGGGCGTGTCCCATTTATAAATCGGAGGAAAAAAAATACAATGAACAGCGAGCAGAATGAAAGGGGTCGACATATTGGTTAGTAGATAATAGGATTAAAAATAAAAGGTAAGTGAATGAATGATGGAGACCGGCGGGATTTTTTTTAAAGCACAGCCTACCACGAGTCGTTAATCATAATGAAGGATAGATGGCATATGCGTAGCCCGCTCAGAATTACTGGATTTGAACCTCACCTCTATTCTCTGATAAAACCAATTTATTTTCAAGAAATCTCATGTGTTACTTTCACATGACTTTCTTTGTCATCTATGGTTCATTTTATATACTGTCTGCAAACAAAGATCTATTGTTTACGTACTTCATATAGAGAAAAATGCTTACAAAAACTTTGTTAAATATAGGTAAGACGTACAGGAAATCGAAGCGACTGTCAAAATATACAAAAACGGGAGGCAATTCCCTAAAACTGCGAGAAAAAGTAAAAGATTGAAAACACTTCAATTACAAAGTTCTTAAAAACTCAAATCCATATCAAGTAACATCAAGGAAAAGGTTGATAACGTTAATATCTTCAATTTTAAATCGGGAAAGAGAGATAGAGAAGGGTGAAAACGTTGCTAGTATGTTTTTGTTTACAGGCCGTAAGAAGCTTCTATATAAGAATCCTTCAGGATAGAGATTTTTTTTTTTTTTTTTTTTTTTTTTTTTGGTTTTGTAATTTACGTCCTCCAACGTTAAGTCATATCGGACGGTGAATGAATTGGATGAAATTATGCTCAAATGAGTCCAGGGTCCATGGAGCTCAGAGTTACCCGACATTCGTCTTGAAGGATAAGGGAAATCCCCGGAAAAACCTTATCCAGGTAACTCACCCTTACCGAGATTCGAACTCCGGACCTCTTGGACGTGAGGCAGACATGCTACCACCACGCTACCGAGGCGGGCTTTTTTTCTTTTTGTTTTAATTTACTCCTACACCGTTAAGTCATAGCGCACGATGTATGATATGGGTGAAATGATGCTCAAATGAGCCCGAGGTAATGAGTTTAGTTACCTTACATTCCAACTTTCAGGATAGGGGAAAACACCTTGTTCAGGTAACTCATCCTGACCAAGATTCGAACGCGAGACCTAGTGAACGCGAAGTAAACACGCTAGCACCTACAGTATAGAGGCGCTTTGAAGAGAAGTTATCGAATATTTAAAGACCAATCAAGATTTTCATTTTGTCATGTAAATATCTTGCATAGAGAACAAACAAAATCGCTAATGTAACATTTGTTATAAAATCAAAATTAAGTATAGCTGTCCACGCACAACTTAATTTGGAGTGGGAATTTTCTTGAAATTCGCGTGTTATTGCTTCACATTTGCATACCCTAAGATACAAGCACACACATACATTTTCCTAAAAGTCTTATGTTAGTCACATGACTTCCTCATCTCCATCTTGTAATACTATTCTCACATTTTTTCTCCTTTTATCTACTTCGCTTAAGGCAAATAAATCTTATTCAGAACACCTGGTTGAGTAGTTTGTCAGACACTTTATCTTTGAATTATGGTGTACGGACACGCACGCACACACAATAGAAAAGTAGTGATTTTAATATTATATGCATGCTTTCCTTCATAATATTAATACATACTTTTTCCGCCTCAGATAATTTAGCTTATTTTACCTCATTTCTGTCCTCAATGCAAATGTCATACCAACATGTAGTGACCTAAGTGCTCGTGGAATGGCATTTCTTCTCACGGGAACAGATGCGAGACATCCGTTTTGCAACCCTGATGCGCACCACCCCTTCCAAACCAGCCACGAGACGAAAGGGTTTTCAGATCTCAAAGCAGTATTTCAAAATGCGGGCACCAACTTCTCTGTCAAACTTAACAGAGTTTCACGAGAACTTACGGCAGTAAGGCTAAGGGTTTTATACGCAGGAGGAACACGACCTCGCAGCGCTGTCGAGAGCGCTTTTTCTCTCACTGCACATGGAATTCCAGCCAGAAGTTGCTAATTAAGTGAAAGAGGCTTGCACCACTCTATGAGGCGATTCTCATTACTTACAACTGCTGCAACACATGCACGTCCCCCATAAAGCAACGCTACAACGGTCATTTTACTCCAACCTTGTCTTCTAAGCCAGGAAATTAAAACTGAATAATGAAAGATGGCTGCAATGCCAACGAAATATCATGCAATATCACCAAGCTAAAGGTTGTATCCTTGGCGTTAGAGCGTATCCAAATTAAGCAGTAATAGAGTCTGTTTGTAAGGAATGAGACAGTGTATTCTGCATTATTCACATAAAAGCAAGCCTACTTTACGGCAAAATATATTTTAACCTCACAAAATGTAACTTTGCAATAGTTATTGCCAACTAGTTAGTGAACATACAGCATTCACTGGGTAATTTCTTAATGTAGAAATTAGGAAGTTATTTGTTCACATCAAGTATGAGAAAAGTGTGCAGACCTAATTGCTTTCATCTCCTAGGAGTTTTTTAAGGTTACAAATATATAAATATTTTGCTGTTAGGACGCTGTCAATTACAAGGATCATACCAGCGCCGCCAGTGTGCCGGAAATTAGTCCGCACGAGTTCTTTTATATATCAGTAGATCTATTAAAAATCATTGGTCTGAGCCAAGTTTGAACCCGCGTTTCGGGATCAATAGGCGGGCGCCCAACCGAGTCGTCCAGACCGACACTTTAAAGATTTGGATCATACCTCTACCCTGATGGTTTGTGTATCAGCACACTTCTTTTAATCATGTACAATCTCATGATAATTTCACCATCGCCTTTGCTCTTTCTTTATTGATTTTCCTCCACAACTGTCTGAACAAGTTTGTCAATATGATCAAGAGATAATGTCCTATTGTTTTCCTAACATACGAGCAGTTTCTCTAGCTACAACTTAATTCTTGTTTCATGTATTCCCACTCCTTACTTTGGTTACTGCACATACACAGTTCCAATTCTTCTGCAAGTTGCCACATAGTACGTCCTATTCATAGGCAACTTTCAAAGCTTTCTTGCTCATTTAAGACACTGTTTCCATTTCATCCCATACATCCTCGTCCCAGTATTTCTTAAAACTGTTATATTCATTCTAACCTTAGCTACTACTATATTTAATGTTTGTCTATGTCATTAAGATTCATTACTACGCCTTTCCTGCCAACATAAGGACACATCACAAAATCCTGTTTAAAAAAACGCGAAAGACTTGACTTTTAGAATCATATTTTCGCTTTATAATTTCAAGAAATAGGTTGGAAATTTTATTTTCTATAATTAACAGGAAAGCAACATTTTCTCTCCCAAGGATGTTATATGTTCTTCATAAGCAGAAGGATACGAAAAGAGCAGTTATACAGGAAATTACTCAAATTGCTGTTTATTTATTGCATGTATAAACAAAGCAAACCATTCAAGCTACTTTACAAAGAACTATATAACCAATGCCACACTTTTTCTATTTGTGGTGTTTCAAAGCCTTAAATAGCATTGGCAAAAATCCAACAGGAGAATGTGCATACTTAGATCAGAAACAGTTTATACATATCACTCTAAACAAAAGACACCAATTATTATTTAATTCAATCAGTACTTTAAGTAGCACAGAACTGTTGAGTAGTCACTAGAATCGCTGAGAATTTAGCATTCCTGACTCCCGAGGATAGTTTAAGTCTTTCACTTTTGTCTGTGCTTTAAGATTCTAAGAACTGCGTTTACCTAGTAAGCACGAAATTTAATTACCGTGAGTTTTGCACTTAAGATCTAGTCTGCTGTTCAAACTATTTGGCAAGAACGAAGGGTCAATAGTTCTCACGGAGTCACGCGCATCGGATAACCTCTTCTGATAATCGAGCTTTTTGGACAAAATCCAAAGCAATGACACAGCCCATTAACACAAGTGTTGTGGTTGCTATCATGTGCTTTCTCCCCTCCCTTTTATCAAGCGATTCTACTGTAGATTTACTAGATGCCAGGTTTTCTGACACATGCTCCAGTGAAGTCTTGTACTCTGACTGCTACGACTTCCAGTCGCCAAAACTTACTATCACACTAGGTAAACACATAAGTAAGCCTTGTTTACCATGGGCTTTTTTTTTTTTTTTTTTTTTAAATTTACATCCTCCAACGTTTAAGTCATAAGGGACACTGAATGAAATGGGTGAAGCGATGCTCAAATGAGTCCGGGGCCCATGGAGCTTACAGTTACCTGACATTCGTGTATCAGGATAAGGTAAAACCCCGGAAAAACCTTATCCAAGTTACTCACCCTAACCGAGATTCAAACTCGGGACCTCCTGAATGTGAGGCAGACACGGTACCATCTACGCTACCGAGGTGGGCTACTATGGGCTAGAAAAGTAAGCTAAGTATAAGCCAATGGGTTCATACTACATTGCTGTACTCAAAACTAAAATATACCCCAACTCTTTCTTTCTCATTCGCACCTCCTGTGCACTGTTCTCCCTTTTGGACAATACTACACTCCATCCCTCCTCGCAGACGAAGGGGAAGTTGAATTATCTACAATTTAGCTGACACCAAAAGCTTACGTCATTGACCAAATGATAGAAGTCAAAGAGGCTGGCAATCTGAATATACCTGTTTAATGTAGCCTATAAATTTCCCCGAAACCTACAGCGGTGAAATTCAGAGCTGAAAAAGGGTTAAGATTAACTAAAGTCATACACTCTTTCCTATTTACTAAAAGACTACCTCAACTTGTAAGCTTATCAGAATGGAAAACAAACGCACATCACAAAAACCATATCAACTGTTAACATGCATGGCCCGACGATGTTAAGAGAAGTCTGAATATTCAAATAAATGTTTCCTGAGCTATGTCACGGTATAAATCCGCCCAGGAGTACTATAACTTTCAGAATATAGCGCAGTAATAAAATATCCTGACTATCAATTCAATATTCGAGCAAACACAAACCGTTCCATTTCGGAGGCGCGCGCGCGCACACACACACACACACACACACACACACACACACACACACACACACACACACACACACACACACACACACACACACACACACACACACACACACACACACACACACACACACACACACACACACACACACACACACACACACACACACACACACACACACACACACACACACACACACACACACACACACACACACACACACACACACACACACACACACACACACACACACACACACACACACACACACACAC
Source organism: Mantis religiosa (assembly GCA_030765055.1). NCBI lineage: Eukaryota > Metazoa > Arthropoda > Insecta > Mantodea > Mantidae > Mantis > Mantis religiosa. The sequence goes on from CM060958.1 coordinate 77,837,228, forward strand.
ACACACACACACACACACACACACACACACACACACACACACACACACACACACACACACACACACACACACACACACACACACACACACACACACACACACACACACACACACACACACACACACACACACACACACACACACACACACACACACACACACACACACACACACACACACACACACACACACACACACACACACACACACACACACACACACACACACACACGCTTTAATGCAAATGCATCAGTTTGCAACATCCGAAAAGTTTCAATATTCCACATGTAACGCCAGGTAGAGCAGTAATTACACACATGAGAAGCTGATATATAATTGATTTCTGTAATGGGCAAACAAGAGTACATACGTCAACAATTCTGCAACCTAGTGAAAGCTGCCAATGCACAATAAAAACATTTCACAGTGGGCTACTCCGCGTTATTTGCATTTCAAGCCTTAAAGCGCTGCGATCTGTATTTTCGAATGAAGACATTTCCCCATAACCCTGAGGAACGTAATTTGCATCCGTTAATTGTAACATTAATGCTAGTTAGTAGATACGCCCAGGTAAAAAAATGCTTTCTCGAAAAGGGTTTACAATTTAAATAAACAAAACACAAAAGTTTAACAAGCTAGGCAAAGGCTTTTTGTTTTTATTTTACCAGCATAAACCAAATGTGAACTTAAAGTAACTGATGAGTCCGGTGAAGATACCCTAAAAATAGGTCTGAACATTTCTTTACTGACATTGCTTCTAAGTGATACCTACACTATTTCGTTAATTTGTATAAGTATATTGAATTTTTGTGAATACACTTAGAATGCATTTCTCCTGAACTTAGCACTAAATAAACATACACAGGCCGGAATCCACAGGGTGTTGCAATAATGCAAATAATCCAAATTGCCGTTTTAAAATCGTTCAGACACTATTGTCCAGGGTATGCCGACTTATGTTTGTGTGTATGTGTGTGTGCGTGCGTGTGTGTGTTTGTGTGTGTGTGTGTGTGTGAATGAGAAAGAGATTTTTTTTTTTTTTTTTTTTTTTTGTAATTTACATCCTCCAACGTTAAGTCTTATCGGACGATGAATGGAATGGATGAAATGATGCTCAAATGAGTCCGGGGTCCATGGAGCTTAATGTTACCCGACATTCGTCTTTCAGGATAATGGAAAACCCCGGAAAAAACCTTATCCAGGTAACTCACCCTAACCGAGATTCGAACTCGGGACCTCTTGAACGTGAGGCAGACACGCTACCATCTACGCTAACGAGGCGGGCGTGAAGAGAGCGAATAGTGAATCTTTTGAGGTACTATTATGTATGAGACTCTTATAGATGTTCCAATATTTACACTTTTCTCAAATGGGAATTTCAAAAAAGTATCACATAGCACCACGCTCTTAAAAGATTTGACTGTCCCTTAAAGCCTACTATCTTCTATCCCTTTGTACCTACAAGAACATTAGCAATAATATAATTGCTGCAAATGATGATCTCGATAATCTTAGTGAAAAGAAAAAATCACGTTAGTGCAAACTCTTTCTACACTCTTGTTTAGTTACTTGAGCAACTTCATTTGTTTCATAGAATAGTCTGATTGCTCTGGAAACAGATCTCTCCAACCAAGAGTAATCTTTATGGGGGCTTTTTACCCCGTTTCCAATTTATACTCAGTAGTGCTATCACAATGTTATTATTACATTCGTTACGAGACTACCTAGTAAGCAAAGGTTTAAGGTAAGAATCAGGTATGCCTACCACCATTACTAAAAATGTTAATGTAATTCAATCAACTTAGCCAGCTTATAATTAGAATTTCATTTGTTACATATAGTGTAAATTGTTAAACAGGACAATTAAATTCTAGTAGGCAAAGCGATTCGATATTAAGTTGTTCAATGCAATTAAATAACCAACTTTCAGAAAAAGATAGTGGATAGTCTTGTAATGGCTGAACATTCTTTTACTTTCTTTTAGAAAATGATTGAACATTCTCTTACCTTCTTTTAGAAAATCTTCTCTGGAAATATTAAATTTTATCTGTCCCAGCACTTAGTTAATAAACAACATCCCAACTAAACCGGGGAAAATTTCAATTAAATGTTGCTTTAACTACGTATAAAATGCTCAAATTGAACCGCTAAATTGTAAGCGTGTTTAAATCTATAAAGTAATCAATGCATGCATTCTTTATTTGTAGACTATGATTACACAACATAGAGCACATGCATCCAGTGAATAGACAGAAATTGCACTTCGGGCATCTAGAAACTTATTCCAACTGATTCTAACTGATACTTTGAGAAAGCGAAAATTCTTCGCAGAAACTCCATCTCCTGTAGTTAGCCAGCAACCTTCTGTTTATTTACACCGAACCAATGACTACGATGTCTATTCGGTTACTAGAAGTTAACGAAAAGCAAATAGAAAAAAAAAAAATAGAGATTAATTGTAAGCTATGTTAACGATTTTTTTGTCACACCATTAATCCATTGCGTTTTGGTGTAAATCTTCAGCATAACATAGCTCTTAGATAATAAGAAACATCCAAGAGAGAGAAAAACAAAAGAGAGAGAAGCAATACAGAGTGAAAGCAGAAGAAACAGTGCAACAGGACAGACCTGGAAATCGGAAATAAAAATCATAACATAACGCCCCGGAGGAAGGTACGTGACAGCAGAGAGGACTTCCAAGACATTAAAGCTACGAAAAGGAAAAACCAAAGCCAATATGGGACGGAACTAGGAGGAAAACGCGCAAGTAAGCACCCGAAGAAGGATATAGGTAGAGGACGAAGAATGCGAAGTAGTACGGAGATGGAAATGTGCTCCATGTAAAGAAAGGGTAAATATAAAATGTCAAATAGGATATGGAACAAACGAGATGGGACAGAAAGGCGGGAAAATACGACACAAACCAGTGCGCAGATGGTCAAAATGGTAAAGTAAATAGCGAACTTGACATCCAAGGCAGAAAGACCCGCAGCTAGCTGGTGCAGGTTATGGGAATTAGCAGATGGAAGAAATATGACGCGAATTTCAAATATTTGTGCGATGTGTTTCTTGAGCTTTCTACGAACAGCCTGTAGGGTTCTGTTTATTTCGAATGTATTTTGTGTTACTTTACGGAGTAAGAAATGCAGCTATAATCTAACTACTTAAAACAGGTAGATCTCATTCAGATTCACAATTTGTCTAATATTCGTGTGGCCCTTACCATTTTCCAGATACGATATCTATGTCACCCGAACGTCGGAACTCCCCATAGAACTGGCCGGCAGTAGGGTCAGACGTGAAGCGTTCTGACCACGCCTACCCATTTGTCTCCTGTTACTAACTGAAGGGATGATTAGGGGAGGGATCGCGAGCCATTGTGCCGTCTCTTTCCCCTTCCCCTCAGTTCTCGAACATACAGGATATTTCATCTAATCCGGAAGCTTCTAGATTGGCCAGTTGGTCCTATATAAGCAACGCGTCGGGCTGGAGGAAAGTTCAGTTCTTGGTGGGCAGCGTAGGAGCGCCGTGCTAATGTACGGACGAGAAGACTGTGTACGTGCATCGGAGGAGTGTACGTAATTGCGAGAGCAAAGTGGAACTGTAACAGACGAACTGCTGAATTGTAATTGTGTGCATTGTGTAATTCTGTGTAATCGGCAAGTGTTCCGATTGTAATTCGGTAGAACATTTTTGAGTGGTGCAATTGGACTTTTCATTTCACGAACCCACACAGTCACAATATATATACATTCTTACCCGCCTTAAGCACGAAGAGTATTGTACTCCAACCAAAAATGGCATACCAAATTTCACCAAACATTTTTTGTGATATTTCTTGAAGGCCCCCCCCCCCCAAAGTAGCTTTAAATAGTCTCTCAGCTTGGGCTACGTGGGCGCATTTGAACAGTATAAATCAAAGATGAAAAACCATTTAAAAATCAAATTCCTTATTTAAGTTCACAATTTGCTATGCCGCAATCAAGGCATTGACAAAATTTCCACGATCCCAAACTATCCTTAGCAATATTTCGAAAACTTTGATTTTCTCAAGATGGGCTTAAACAGTTTTGATTAAAATATCATAGTTTCTGGACGTTCTCGCTGCACCACGAAAGGCCGTGAAGCTTCGGCAGCTTTCGAGAAACAGCGGCTCGGGGTATAAATGTGGCAGTGTGCGTTGTCGTCAGTCAGTTGGAGCTGAGCTGTAGTAGTGTCAATGGTCAGTTTTCATGCAGTGTGTAGACATTTGAACTGTACCGAGTTGTATGTTGAGAACTGATAATCGTGTAGTGATTTCAAACTGAATTCTTTTGTTTGTTTACGTGTGGGGAAGCCACAAGAGACTGTGTTGGTGTATGTTATAATTCTGCTGCTGCAAAGGACTGTACAAACTGGCTTTCTACGGAAATAAAGAGCATTTTGAATTTCTGCAAACTGGACTATTAATTTTACGAACCCACAAAGTCACAATATGCTCAACACGTTTTCGTGAAATAAAACATTTATCTGAATTTCTTTGGAAATAGATCTGAAGTCCTCTTCATAACGAATGATTTTCGCATACGAGTTAACCATAAGACAAAAAGAAGCAGTTATTGCAGAAAAAAAATGGAAATAACTGTTAAAGCACATAATTTGTGCCTTAAGCAGAACTGCTCTTAAAAGAAATGGTTACCACTTAAGCTTAACTCCATTGCACCTAAAATGACATACTGGGGGGTGGAGGGTTGAATCGCTTATTTTTAAGGATGTTTTACAAATACTGCAAGACTACCCAGAGAAGTCAAAAAAATGTAAGAATAAATAAATCGAGAATGATCTGTGCTACCACTAGGCATTTTTCAATGTGGATATAAAATTCCTAGTTTCCGAAAGTTCTAAACTGATATCTTTCGGGCATTCTTTACAAACATTTACGTTTTACATTAGGGGTTTCTTCTAAAAGTCGTCAAATACACTCCAACACTGTAAGTATAATACCCATGTGCAGTACATCAGAAGATATGTGCTTTTGAAAGCATATGCTCTGCTGCCCCATTACGGAACATGCATTAGCATGAAAATTTGATTACGTATTTGACCGGCTAACCTCAGTCACATATTGCTCAAAGTTACTAGGAGAAAAATTAAGTTACAGTTTCATTATTAGCAAAGCCGTACTTTTAAATTTTCAATAATTTTCGACCGCTCACCAGGTAGGTACAGAGCTCGTTGAGCACCGTGCTGCAGTAAAATACTATTTTAACGATGTCAACTGGGACAGCCTACCGTGGTGTTTAGGTTCAAAAACAGTCAACGAAGCCCGTGAATCTTTTATTCACAAATACTCACGCAGGCTAATCCGATTCAGTGCTGTAGAGGCACAGTCGAGCCGGAGATGGACGCAATTTCCTTTCTCGCAGTATTTTTTTTTTTTTTTAAATCCGTCAGCCCTTTTTGTACTACAGCTACATCCAAATCGAATGCACTTATTGTGTTATTGTTCAGCAACACACGAACAAATTCACTTCAATCATGAACGCAGTGTCTGTTTGAAATGCTATCTTTAAAGAGATAATTGACAATTAATAAGCTACTGGTAGCCACAAAAAAAGGAAGCAAAATAATAATAGAGTACAAGAGCAGAGCGCTTAAAACCGCCATTTTTCAGAGAGATCAGTTCCACTAACCTTAAAACCTTTTGTTATATTTGTATAATATTTTTTGTCCATTATCGTTTATTTTATCAACTTTTACACGCTATTCTTATAAAAGCTTAATTGTTTACTGTTTACTTCATCCTAATCGAGATACAACTTTGTACAATAGCTTTATTGTAAACTAGAAACCTGCAGTTAACACCACTGACAATTTAATTTGCCCTAATTTCATTTTATTGGAGTAATTAGGCATTGTTCAAGTCAAAATATTGTATGTTTGCTGAAAGTATATAGTTTCTCAGTATTATTAAGGCCACGCCGTGGCTCAGTGGTTAGACCGCTTGGCTCTCACCAAGGCGGCCCGGGTTCGATCCCAGGCGACTGCAAAGTGAGATTTGTGGTGGAAAACACGGCGTTGGGGAGGGTTTTCTCCGAGACCTCCGGTTTCCCCCGCCATCTCATTCCACCGGTGCTCCATCTTCATCTCAAGCATCAGCAGTCACCGCCTGCGGTGCCGTATGTAGTAAAAGCGGGCGTTAAACACTACACATTTCATTTATTTCAGTATTATTAAAATCTGTTTATACGCTATTACGTATTAGCTCTTTGACTAGCAATTGATGCTGAGAAAACCGCAGAGCAATAGCACTTACAATTTTTGAAATATGTGCACTATAAGTCTTAGATGGTTTATTCTATTATATATAGAAGACGAATGGGAGATGCAGGAAACCACAGATTAGATTACATTGACTTCAGCGCCTTCACTTGCAGCCACAAAGGACTGAACATCGAGCATGTCCGTCCTCCAACGGTAAGTCATATCGGACGATGAATGAAATGGGTAAAGGCTGGCGTGATGCTCAAATGAGTCTGGAGTCCGTGGAGCTTAGAGCTACCTGACATTCGTCTATCAGGATAAGGGAGAACCCCAGAAAAAACCGTATCCCTGCAACTCACCCTAACCGAGATTCGAACTCGGGACCTCTTGAACATGAGGCAGATACGCTGCCATTTACGCTATCGAGGCGGGCAGCGTGTGTGTGTGTGTGTGTGTGTGTGTGTGTGTGTGTGTGTGTGTGTAGTGTTTTAACGTCCGCTTTTATTACATACGGCACCGCAGACGGAGACTCTGGTGATACATGAGATGAAGATGGAGCACCGGTGGAATGAGATGGCGGGGGAAACCGGAGGTCCCGGAGAAAACCCGCCCCAGCGCCGTGTTGTCCACCACAAATCTCACTTTGCCGTCGCCTGGGATCGAACCCCGGGCAGCATGTCCAGAGGTATACAGTTTAATAGCATATATACCTGAGCATTTAACGTACGAGACACAGTTTAATAGCAAATATACCTGAAAATTTAACATAACATACACGTTATATACAGGTAAATACATTCTCTCAATTGAGACCATTTACTTTCATTTCTTCAATACATAAACATTAACAGGCATCAGAGGTACATTGGCAATGATTTGTTAACATTCTTTTTACAGTGCTAGATAAGCATTATCAGGATAATTTGTCGTTCAGATTATACTGTACAAAATTAAATGATTTTGAGCATAGGCACTCTCTAGCAGCATAAAGGCACCAAAATTATCAATAAGATCATTACGCCAAATATTTCGTGGCATCATAATGGACACCTTTCTGGAAGCAAGAACATTTAGCACTGTCTAGTGTTCATACTATGAATTACACTATTTTTTATAAATGGGGCCCGACTGCATCCAAAGAATTTTGGGATCGAGAATAGATACATGCAAGAAAGGGTGAATATCTTAAAACTACCCTTTACACAGTGCTCCGGTCTAATTCTTGGCCATAAACTTTGTTAGCGTTAATACACTAAATAATGGCCCTTGACCTCCCTAACCACCCTCTTCCATTCTACTCGGTCCTCTGCCTTTCTTCTCCAGCCTTTAACCCCCAACTTTCTCAAGTCATCTTCTACATCATCTACCCATCTTTTCCTGGGTCTTCCTCTTCTCCTTCCACAACCCTGCTTTCTTATGAATATCTTCTTAACTACACTGGTTTTCGCCATTCTCTGCACATGGCCCACCTTATTGTTTCTTGTTTAATTTTCACTACTATATTTGGTTATCCAAATAGGCACCGATACACTAAATAATGTATACTATCATATTCGACAACCAATTCTTTAGAACACCGTTCCCAAAGAGTTCCGCAAGGCAATCTATTTATAGCCAAAACCATCAAACTTCACTGTTTAAAAGCAACCGAAGTGATATAAACAGACTTCCGCTGTCTAGGAAACACGTAACTGTAACGTCTATGCACCATCGCTATTCTTAAGTAGCGATAAAACGAATGGGATAAAACAAAAGCATGAAAACCTCCTGATTAATCGTAGTCGCATGGTGATACCGGATTGGTCTCCTGCAGTATAGCTTGAAGAATAAGCATCCTATGTTTCTGCGCCGGCACTTCACGGAAAGCTTCTTAAGATCGAAAGGTATTGACCATAGTCAGGAAACGTCTAATTGAGGGAAATTGGCAGTGCCTACTTAACACAGAGTTAATGCAGCATTAAGGATATCGTCAAATTGCTACCGGGATTAATTACAGCAGAGGGTAGTTTACCAAGCATGTGTTGCCTGTGACAGAGCGAAGAAGGTTGTGTGTGTGTGTGTGTGTGTGTGTGTGTGTGTGTGTAACGGTGGCAGCAGGTGGGGATGCTGGCTGGCATTGATCCTCAGTGCATCTCTGTCTCACCCGCTCTTTCAACCCCCACCCCTCAACCATTCCCCAACCCTAACATAAAAATAAGAAAAAAATGCAGAGTTTATACAATATGTTAGCACACTCACATCCCGAATTCCCTCGCCTTTCCCCTTCCATACCTGAAACAAACCCTCGTCAAATATCCTGCTTTCCGTTTTTAGTTACTAATTTTTACATTCTTCTGCACCATGATAATCACAGGATGAAATACGAGTCATTTTAAACCACTAATTCTTTTCAATGTTCATCTCTGTATAAAAAATAACAGTCCTTTCATCTATAATTACCAGAAAATTGTCACTTCGGAATTAAAACTATTTTTCGTATCTCAAGTTTCAAGGCATACGCGATATTGCATGCAGGTTTCACGCATGGAGGAATGACACGTAGTAAGGGTGGACATAATATAATGTAATGGTCAATTTACACGATTACAGTCGTAGACTTGCTATACATTAACGGTGACCGATAAGTTACCAAAATTTATGCCGTTAAAGGCCACAACCTAAGTACCGGAGACAGTTAAGTCTGGATACCACTTCACTGAATGCATTGGTATTGCTCAACTGAAATTAAAATTACGTCAATTCGCTGTACACAACTCTCTCTTCGGCGAAAGATCACGAGCACAACTGTCGATCCTTTGCCGAGAAACATGTCCACTATTTATCCACTTTGCTATATATATTGAGAGTAATTAAGTCTGTTCTATTCTGCAAAATAATATATTAGAGTGTTATGGTGTATTTTTCTAACATCACCTCTGTTAAATCTAACGTCCTACAACATCAAATATTTAATTATAGCCATGCTAAATCTGAGTTGTTGCGGTAGTGATGTATTCTCTTTTCCTAAGTCTACCCTCACGTGATGCTTCATAAGATTACATCTGAAGATACAAGTGAAAGTGAAATTTCATTCCCAATACCGGCTTGCTATCAAGATGTCAACTCCTTCTTAAACGGCGAACAAGTCACGTTAAAATATAGAAATATTAATATCTTTTTCTACAGTTTCCTTTCCCTTGTGCAATCCATTCTTTAAAAAGAACTTACTGAGTATCTTTTCTTGAACTTCCCTAGTTTTACCACTATAGTGGTGTTAGGGGATTCATCTTCCTCTATCACGCCTTTAGGCGTCGGGTTGAGGAACACAAACGATGCGATAGGATGAGTGATCAACCCGATTCTGGTAAGAGAATGAGAAATAGATGGCAGAATGTGGGCGAAAGAATGAAAGGAAAGGTGACAATGGAGCAATTTGTGGGGGGAAATGGAGATCCCAGGGCCCTGCACCGTGATCGAGCCCGGGCCGTCTTGGTCAGCGGTCTAACCACTCGGACACGGCGCAGCCTTATTCTATCTGCTTAATATAAATACATATTAAGTTTACATAAATGAATTCATTACATAGTTCGGTTACGCCCACGGGAAATGCCTGAGGCTGAGCTATCCTCAAATTTTGGAAACTTTTTCTCTCTTTGGTTTACCAGTTACATACAAATAATGCAAGATACATTTATAATCTACATAACTTCACATTTAGAAATCAAGATAAGGGCAGATCTTATCAGTTGAACAAAAATCTTAACTAATGTTAATAAAAATTCTTGGAGCTGTTTTCGAGACAAAGAAAAGTGTTCCAGGTAAAGGACAGTTCGGGGTAAAGCAATTTTCTTGAATAACTGTGCTGAGAATTGGAAGAAGCCGAAGTTGAATACCAAATATGGTATTTTATTCGACAGTTCCTTTTACTTCCATTGGAACGTACTCTTAGCTGCTAGAGCAAGCACTACATTCCCAAAGTTACTGGGAGGCTTCAAAATACGTATGTATCTTAGGTGAAATGCTGACATACTTGGATGGAATGCAATACTTCCTCTACCAAGTACACATACTTGTTCTGCATTCCATCCAAAATTGTATATCTGGATTTCACTAGATATATGTTTGGACGTAATTAAATAAACAAAAGTATCTGAACAGCATTAACTAAAACATGAGAAGCAGCATAAATACACATCTTGCTAATTTGAACTCAGTATTTTCTAAATACGTATCGTGAGAGTTTTCAAAACAAAATGCTAACACCAAATTATTGGTTACCATGTAAAAGATCGCGAACATTTTGGATTTCTTGAAAAACGGCAGACGATTTTGATAAAAATACAATACATTAAAAAATTTACATGACAAAACGTATTATTACAACGTAGAACTGTTCAACAATGTACAGATTGTTTCGAATATATTTTTTTGACATTAGTCATGTTCAAGAATACTCGTGATTACATCGAAAAAACAGGAGTTTTAAGACCTCCAGATAGTGCTAAGCATTGTCGCGCTGCTCGAATGATTACCATGGCTTTATCTTTGGTAAGAGAAACCTCTTCAGATAACGCGCAGATTATTCTTGTAAGAGTGAGAGGGGAACTACCGCACTTCCCGGCTCTGTACTAAGCACCAATGAACGCATCACTTCAGCCAATGGAAACCGCAGGAATAAAAATGACACGTGGAATAATCAGTGCGTTATCTGAGAGGTATCTATTACCAAAGATAAATCCATGGTAACCGTTCGAGCAGCGCGCCTACAACTCAACATTTCATTATCACTGTTTTCTTGGTACCTACAGTGTGTATCAGAAATACTTTTGCAAACTTTGGGTATGGATTCCTTATGTCACAAGAAGGAAAAGTTCATATGGACGTACGCCCCGCAATCCTTTGTTTTCTCGTTAGGAGCTGTTCAGCACAGTGGTACGCTAATAAAACACAAAACTCATTGTAAATAAATAATGGATTGGCTGCTTGTGCTGCAAAACATCGGCAAAAGTTCTCCCGTAGTGGATAACCGGCAGGTGAAAGGCTCTGCACACCCTAAATATGATGTGGATACAGGAACTGCTGTACTGTGAGACAGGCCAGATGCCACAACCAAATTGTATTGTACTCCCACCTGGATCGTCTTCGACTCATTGTAAAATTTGTTTTTTCAAGCACAAACAACTCGATCAGTAATCCGTGGTGCAACGGTTCCTGCCTCAGCAAGGCGGCGATAAACAGCGATAAAGGTTGGATGACTCGGTTATCGTCGGTATGGAAACTCCACCTGATTGAGCCGTGCAGCTTCGCGTCCACTACCATCCGCGCAACCATACATAAAAATCAAGTCTGGCTGTTTTTGAATATCCAGGCATGGTTTAACACGACATGTGCACTTAACTCACCGCATGTACACTAGAGAAAACAATTATTATGGGATACATGGTCATATCAACAGTTTTCCTTCTTGTGTTGTAAGGAAACCATTCCCGAAGTTTTTGATACACTCTCTATAACGAAATGTATTTATTTCAATTTAGCTAGAAACTACAGAAGGCCATACCAATGTAACACATGTAACTTCCAAACTTCATCCTTACCACACTAAAGTGAAAATGAGACAAAGCAGTAATTGCAGTAATTAATAAATTATGGGAATAGATAAGTGATCATAAACCCGTTAAGAGAAACGATTTCTATTCTTCAGAGGGGGAGGGGAGAACTACGATTTACTTTTCGTTCGAAAATATGACTGTTTACTTGCGCGATAAAATTAACCTTGTGCAATAACCCGTCTGGCTGGATTGACGGAATTCCAGCAAGGTAACAGACGCTGCTTTTAGCGGTGAAATGTTGAAACTTTAATGCAACTCCGGAACTGGGAAACTTCTGCAAACAACACCCTACAATACCTTGCCCGAGTTCAAACAACTCTGAAGTGAATGTACTTCCATATGATTCACCGCTTCACTGCAGCTCTAAATCGCGGCTTTATCTACACCAAAAGAGCAGCACGGTCCGCCACGACGACACAGCAAATGAAGGCCATACACGCATATTTCCATAGTTTTCTCTCTGATGAAAACAAACAAAAGCAGTCCACTTTAAACATCCCTTAAAATACATCTATCAGGGGGAAATAGTTTATCATGTTCAGATACAATCATCTCATTTATCGCTTATATGTATTTGCTCTTTTAAGATTCCATTATAGTTTATACTTAGATTGTATTAACAAAGAGGAATGTAAACATTTATTATGTTGTTCGATTATTTAAGAATCAAGCTTTTTCACCACATTAATTTATACATGAAAGAATAGGACACACTGTGATGCAGCTATGGTAAGAGCGGAAGTATCTTCAGGTAATTTATTTATTGTTATTTATTTGTATAATTTTATGCCTTCATACTCTTCTACTAGCACCCCTTACACCACAATCGTCTTTGGTTTCACGAATAGTTATTTACGCTGCGATTACGTCACAACCGAGATCTAAAAAACAAAACGCGCACGCAGTTAGTGTATCTCTGTGTTGGCTATCTCTGGTTTATTTATTTGCTATAAAGGCCATTAACATCATTCCCTTTTATTTTTTGAACGTTAAGTGAAAGTCTGTTTAGTGGAGTTTATTAATTGTAAGTACAGTAATTCACTTGTTTGGTTGCTTGTCATTAGATGCTAAATAAAAATATCCAATTTCTTTTAACTGCACTTCCAAAGCTAGAAAGTTACATTCGACTGAAGAGGACTTTGCACGCAATTTTGCAAGATTTACTGACATTTCGAAAACTTATTAGGGCGTAATTCCGGCACACCGGCCTCACGACATGATCCTGGCCACTGGCATCGGCAAATTTCAGTCCTCCCCTTTCGGCAAGATCAACAGAGGACATTTAGTGTAATGCATTTTCTTAACGTATTCTCGAAACTGGAACGACGACCTCGAGTTAACGATCGTATACTCAGCAAATATTTTCCCCGGCTCAACAAACTTCACACTTGATGCATTAACCGTGGCTGTAGAAATGGTGATGCGAGTTTGTTACGTCAACTGGACGAGACAGTTCGGCCAGCGCTACTCAATTATTTAACAGAAATTCGGGACCGGACGGGAACCAGGCGAGCGAGGTGTTGGAAGGGAGGGGAACGGCGGACAGGTCACACCTACCTGCGGCAAGGGGTCATGGCCAAGCAAATGGCGCTCGCATCTACTGCCAATTTACCTTTCACTTACACTTTCCGAACCGAGCGTGAGAATCATCTCCATCTTACCGCTAGCAAACTCCAAGCGAACGATTGGATCGTTAGCTGGCCTCCAAACAACATGCATTGTTTATTCTCAAGATTGAAGCAAATTCCATCTTAGATGAGTTATCATTTTCTTCTCTTGGCCTCATTGCCTCAAGCAATGCCAGTTATCCTATTCAGTGACGATATTTCTGAAGTAATTACTACTAGCAAAGCGGAAGACAACACTAATAGTCACCAATTTTGATCTTATTTCCTTGAGAAATTCTCCTAGCCAATCGGGCGTTGATCTATATCAGACAATTATGACGGCGATGCAACGGAAAATAAGCGTAAGAGGTTTGGACAAGTAATATTCTGAATACAACAAAGCATCAGCAATAAGCCAGTAGTACGACAAAGGAACTGGAAGAAAACCATCACATACATTTGCGAATTTTCGAGAGGTTAGTGCTTGCCTGTACGATAAGCACTGTCACTATGTCGACATTTCGAAACAGACGGTACCTCAACTGACGAGAACTTTTAAGTTTCTAGTACAAACATTTGAGAAAATCACTTAGGAAACAGTAACATGTGCGCCAGCACACATCTTTGTCGTTATGATGCAGATGAAAAACAACAGGATATGGAGAAAAACGAAGCATAAAGTGTAACGAAAGCAAGGAATGCACAGAGAAAATGCTACATGCCAAGAGACCCAAGATGGGACGGATACGCAGGTGCTGTCTATAGACATACTATGTGCAAGTGTCGTTTGGAGAGTCAAGTGTTATAGCTCCCGAACACCATGAAGCAGTCTGAAATTCAATGTGAATTTAAAACAGAACTATGCAGTAAAGACAAGAATTTACAATGTTTAGTGCAAATGCCGTCGTGGCCATGGCCGCTGGAGCAAAACACACCTCTAAATTATCGGGAGAAAAATCCTCCATAACAACCATGATCAGGACATTAATGTTTTGGGGCTTAGCTAAAGGATCTCGCTCTTCCAGATGAGTTTATGCTCTTTTGAACCACTGCGCATTAGCACCAGTCTTTGTTTCTTGCCGGCACTTTCAGAGTCTGCAATAACCAACTTTATGACCAACTTTATTTCTAAAAACTCAAGAATTTTGAGAAATATTACAGCGCTTTTGCAACAGCATGCTTCCTGATCCAGCATAGTTCCCTTAACGCATGAATGTCTTTTATCACTATATTGTTTTCGTTCCCGTCAACGGATAATGCATTACCAACCTCAGACCAAATAAAGGACATACTTCGTATAACAGCGTTTGAAGTCAGCCAAAATGTGTTCCTTCTTATTATTCATGTTAGTACAAGTGAAATTCAGGAACTGGACTTTGAGGGTCCTATATTTGACTCACATAATTTAAGCAGCCTTCCATTTTGAAAACTACACAGATGCCTAACATTTTTTTACTTTAACCACGAACTTCGACGTTCGTATTGGATTTCATTGCACGGACTCAGCCAAAGAAAAAAACATTGTTTATTATGCATGTCTTTATTTCACATTAGGCCAGACAGTGCCGCATGACGAGCGGTTGTCGCAGCTGCGTTGGCCAATATTTCAAGGAACAATCGCTGCACATGCCGCTGTTAACGCCTAACGAATGTCCTCCAGGAGGCGGCTTAAGTTGAAAGATCTTTCAAGCATATCCAACAAGTAAAAATTCATAGGGATTAGATTTGGCGACAGTGAGAACTCATGGTCCCCTTTCCTTCAGGAAGGCTCCGAAATGTAGTAGCGTCCCGTCCTGTTGGCAGAAGGCTTCGTCATCTAAATAAAGCGCCAGCGCATCTGGTGCAATGACTGTAACATCTCACAGAAACGATTCTCCAGTGATAGTAGCATCAAAGTAAAAAGGTCCACTAAGATACATTCTATTTCAGTTACGATTGCATTCCACGATCTGGATTATCTCCATTAATAGGGAGCAGTAATAGTGGGATGTACACTTTACACTTGGTATCTTCAGAATACCCACTTCACCACAGTCGCACAGAAAACTTCTGTGGAGAAGTACCAAACTGAGGCCACGAAGCGTGCGCGGTCTTCTCGAATATCAAATTCGTTCCACGAGATTCAAACTTGTCAATGTGGGCTTCTGTTTCAAACACTCGCCTCCACAGATACACGCCTCCACGCCTCCGATAAATCACTTCAGAATGCATTTTCGCTGTTTGAAGGACAAGCACGCTCCACCCTTTTGTTTACGCTATCAAGGTAACTAGAAAACTATTGTGATGAAAATGCCGACATTTGCCGAGTGAAAGAGCAGAATGGAACAGAACAGAATTTGATCACTTCTAAGAGCTACTTTTGTCCGTGATAGTAGCCATAAACCTATCTAAATAAAATAGAATGTTATGTTAATCGCGTTTCCGTTACTTCTGAGTGATGCACGCGTTGAAAATTGATCACGCGATTCTAGACCTTAAGGTAACTCGAGAGTAGGATGTGCGAAAGCTACCTATTGTGTAAACATTTTACACCATTACCGCAATCTATAGCAGCCTTCAATCCACGGACATGTGATACTTCTTCATTCACAATACTCGATTCGAAGACTGACGATGTTAAGGCTATGTACAGCATAAAATAAACATGACACCGAAACTTGTCCAAAATACCAGAGCATCAAACTTAAAATTACGACCAAGTTGCACGCAATTTTAAACATGACATTCTGAATTGCTTTGCTGCTGTAGGCATGCAACGTCCAGTGACACAATTACTCTATTGATCTGTGAGGAGAGGCCTGATGCTATTTATGAACCTCCTGTACAGGAACTTTGTGATAGAAGTGTATAAACACAACCTAAAACAAAATATCCTTCCAAGAGCTTATAAATGCACGCGAAATCACAACCATTCCATTTAAATTACATAATTATACTCTGTATTTACCATCAACAGACTTATTACTATCTTCAAGGCAATTCTTTATGTAACGTTTATTAATGAATTAAGCGTCTGCGCAGATTCATACAATTTTCTGCGCTTATCGAATTGCAATTCGAAAATGACATATTTGGTACAGACATCACCTGTCATCTCTTTTATGAACATACATTTTTAACATCTAAGTAACTTCCTACTTGTTTCTCTCTTTTCTATGTCAAATTACACTTTCCACTGATCTAATTTCTTGCAATTTTTACACAAACACTTATGGCCTACATTTTGCAGACAGAAATGCCTTGCTCCATGTCTATCCCTTTATATTCAAATATGCTATATTCAATATCCTTCGTATTAAGGGATAAGGAACACTGCTCCTGGAGTATACCATTCCACAATCCCTCTAATCTCCAAACAACCAGTTCTTCACCATGCAATGCCCACTCGTTCCTTTTTATTTACTTTATCTACATAAATGTTTCCCTTTCCCATGAGGTCTTAGCTGCTACTAAGCTCGAGCGTTTTTGTATCTCGATGTCTTCAACATTTATTCTTGAAGCCTTCGGAAGGCGTTTGTGTTATCTCTGCTGCTTACTGCATCCTGGCCAATAACTTTATTAGTTATTTTGAAGACTTCCATTAATTTAACCAAAATTAGGACTGCAATTTTAATTCAGATATCTGCGCTCAATAAGATCAACACGAGGCATAGCTTCCACTCCATTTCGGATTATGTCGTTAACTTCCTCATTTATTTCCAAAGAAATACTTTCCTTAAAGTTTACAGTTCACAATTACAAAATCTCTGTAACGTGTCCAAGAGACACACCTTAAGAGAATCTGTCATATAAAACCTGGTAATAAAAACATCAAAACTTACAATTCATGCTTTTTAGCACATTGCTTATTACGTCTGATACTCTCATAAAATATCCTCATTTTTGGTGTCCCAGTGAAATTGTGGGAGTCACCATAGGATTTAAAAATCCTAATCGGAGGGTGATGTTGCGCTTACTTTCCCATTTTTCTAAAAGCTTATCAGCGATAGTTTCGCAAATCAGGAGCACATAAGCTGATTAGTTCCTGAACTACGTAATTATTTTTCTGAACTATGTATTTTACTTGAAGACCATATAGTAAACAATTCATTAGCAGCTTTTTAGGCCCCCTTTTAAGGCCCACGTGCTTTTCAAACAGATGAACAGAATTTGAAATCCATTTTACGATGCAATGTTTAGGATCGGTATGCAACTAAAAGCAAAAGGCGAAGGTGTCCCGTCAAAGAGCTCACCCAAGTCGGAAAAAACTAAAATTTACATTAAAACAATTAAAAATAAGTCAAAGCTATGGAACTTAATCCAAATTGTAAATCTTCTCATAGTATAAAAAAGATAAGTTTATAACACGAAGATTTTTTTTTTAGAAATTTATGTGTTATAAGCCTCCACAATAGATACACGTTTCCGGAAAGTTTGTGAGAAATGTGCACTTACCTACTTTAAGCGGAAAGAAAGAAAGACACCCAATTCGGAACTTCCTGAAACCCTAAGCAATATTTATGGACATATGTGGCAACGTTTGTTTGTTTTGTTTGTAATTTACATCCTCCAACGTTAAGTCATATCGGACGATGAATGGAATGGGTGAAATGATGCTCAAATGAGCCCGGGGTCCATAGAGCTTAGAGTTACCCGACATTCGTCTTTCAGGATAAGGGAAAACCCCGGAAAAACCCTATCCAGGTAACTCACCCTGACCGGGATTCGAACTCGGGACCTCTTGGACGTGAGGCAGACATGCTACCATCTACGCTACCGAGGCGGGCTATGTGGAAACGGTAATGCATGTGACAGTTCACTAGAATTATTCAGTCGCTAGAACATCACGGAAATCCCTATTATACAATCCAATCCTTTCATTGGTTTAAGTTATCCATTATACATTTTTAGCTTAAAATGATTTTAACTTGGTATGGATGGTTTGCAGATAAGAAAAACGAGATACATCTTGACAATGAGAATTTTTGTAAATGAACTCGAGCGGAGGAAAAGGAAAATTTTGGAAGTTGCTTTATGGATGTCACACAATAGTGCAACAGTAAAAAGGTAATAGAGAGCATTCTGAAAGCGTAACACTATAAAAAAAAAGTTACCAGATAGCAACTGAATATTTTTATTGTAATAAGATTTTATTTATATTTTGTCAGCTAAACTCAGAATGAAGAATAATTCACAAACTATGCGTAGAATAGGAAACAGAAACTATTTTGCTCATAAAAGACACTTTAATATTTAACAGGGCATTTCTTACAAAAGTTTATCTTCCCTTATATTTATGCACCTTTAAAGGTGTTTTGGCATTGTTCAGTAAATTTTAAACCCCTATTTCAAATGAAATCTTCCAATTTTTGTGTGCAATGTAAAAAGTTGCGCTACCAGCTATGAGTGATACAGTAAAAAGAGGATGTATATAAATTAGCATATAAAATACAGGAAAATAGGAAAAAAGGAAATGAATCCACATCCATTAAAGTACGTTAAACAATCATAAAAACAAGCGGAAGCGGTTATTAAAAGTACATTAGAGACCAGCCTTAATATAAAAAAGTCTGCCCACGGATGAAAAAAAATGAGTGACCTATAATAATTAACACGCCTGATTTAACAGCAAGATTTATTCCCTTGCGCGGTTCTTTTGTTATTCTACTCGAGCTACCTGTACCTCAATTGCAAGAATGGTCGACATTTTGCTTCTCGCGTGAGATATAAACCTATAGCGGCCGACTTCATTCATTGCACCTCCCACTCAAAGCTTCAAGTGGCTCTCGTGATGCCGTTGTTAGATTAAAGAGTACCTTACACTAAAGTAGCAACACCGTCTCGATCCGACATACAAAGACTAATTAACCCTCGCACCTGCAGATAAATTCATCATGCACTGCACGTATTGCATCATCCAAGACAAAACACTGCCACCATCTTCATTATCCTGATCAAAATTAATCAACTAGTTCCGCGAACTTCTGCTAAATTATTCGATAAAAGAAAAAGCTTTTGAAAGATCAAAGTTAATCAACTACTTCCGGGTCCTTTTGATAAAAGCATAAAAGTTTTCAAGTTTCAAATCATACACATATTGTGGGATAGACAGTAGGGAGATTTTAAACTATTGATCCAATTATTATTCTGCATTCTCTTTTGTGAAATAACTAAAAACAGAACTGCCTACGCAAATAGAAAAGAAAAAGATAGAAAAACCACCAAACAATTATGAAGACGAGTCAAAATAGTGAACCGCCCTCCTCGGTAGCATAGATGGCAGCGCGTCTGCCTCACGTTCAAGAGGTCCCGAGTTCGAATCTCGGTCAGGGTGAGTTACCTGGATAAGGTCTTTTCCGGTTTTCCCTTATCCTTCAAGAAGAATGTCGGGTAACTCTAAGCTCTAACGACCCTGGGCTCATTTGAGCATCATGTCACCCATTCCATTCATCGTCCGATGTGACTTAACGTTGGAGGATGTAAAATAAGAACAACAAAATAGTGAACCAACATCACGTTGCTATTACAGTAACGCGAAAATAAAGTCCATTGAATGGGTCGATATTTTAGAATGCTTGTCTGAAGCCTGATTGTTTGCACATGTTTACAGCTCTTACTGACAATTTTTGCAGTTCTAACCTTCAGTTTCTAATAATACGTCAATAGAGTTCTGACTGTGAGATGTTGAATTACTGGACGTTACTTTCACAATGATGTGCTACCAATTTCCTTATTTAAATAAATTAGCTAGTGACAATTTAATGTGAGCAAAGAGCCGAAATGGCAATGACAAGAATACGTCTTTATGGATAAACTACGTAGGCATCATGGGTGAGTGAATAAATGAAATATATGAAAGGGTAGAGCCAGACTGAAAAATTCAATGCCACAGCCGGGATTTGAACACCGGATCTTCTGGTCTCCGTCCAGCAACTCTAAACCATTGAGCTACTATGGCCAACGTGCCAACATGACATTAAATTCTCCAAATGACTCGTGTTTTTCCCGGTTAACCACTTAGGAGTTCTTATACGCACATGAGACAAGTACCTTAATGGCGACTTACTATGCTGTAAGTACTTTAAGTTCCGGGATTTATAGTTCGAACCACTATTAGGTACAATTAATGGAAATTAATTTTTCTTTCACACTAGCCGCGTGTAGGACGCACTATGAAAGAGCCAGACTGAAAAGTTCAATGCAATAGCCGGGATTTGAACCACGGATCTTCTGGTCTCCGTCCAGCCGCTCTAAATGAAATATACTCATTAAGTGTTATTAACTCAGTTAAAAAGATAATGCTAAATCACCCCGAAAGATGAATCCCATTTTGGTGGATATATGGTAGAGAGAGAGAGAGAGAGAGAGAGAGAGAGAGAGAGAGAGAGAGAGAGAGAGAGAGAGAGAGAGAGAGAGAGAGAGAGAGAGAGAGAGAGAGAGAGAGAGAGAGAGAGACTACGGTTAAATAAAACCAGAGCATATAGAACTGCAAGTTATTGAAGAGGCTAAGTGTACGTATGGAATTGAAGGTTACGTAAGATAACTGCTATAAGGTATATCTAAAATATTTTCTCTCCCTTACCGTAATACAACTGGCCATTTTGGTAATTATGTTTTCTATTACTCGGTTTCTATGAAAACGAAGGTTTCATGTGGGACTTAAATGATCTAATATAAATATATAGTTCAGAACTGCAGTTGGTCCTTTTTCAGCTTCCCTAATATTACCACTATCGTGATGTTAGGGGATTCTTGCTCCTCTATCCCTATTTTAAGGTCGGGACTGAGTAACCGAAACTTTGGATCCGATGGAGAACCTAGATAGGTGATCAGCCCAATGAATGATTGGAAAGATGATGGAGCAATTGGTGGAATGCTGACGAGGGAAACTGGAGAACCCGAAAAAAAACACGTCCCAGCGTCATGTTGCCCACCTTGGTGAGAGCCAACCGCTCTAACCATTAAGCATGGCGCGGCCCAGCTGGTTATTCAAATGGGCTAACCAATTGGTTAATTGGCTTCTTTACTAATGATAGTTATAAAATTGAGAAAATAATATTTGTTAAACCAATCCAAATCACATTAAACTGCAAACATTTTAAGCACCGTGTTTAGATTAAAAAGTAATTCATTCATAATTTGTATCACAAATCTTATCCACACATCGTGTGTGCCTGTCAATATACCGGAATGGCGAAATGAATGCTTGCAAGTTCCTTCATAGTTATTTACTTATGCACGTAATTCTTGGACGTTTGCAAACATTTAAGAATGCTTAACATCTATGGTGCAAAATAGATCAAAGCAAGGCTAGGAGAAGAGTAAGTAAACCTGCAACTTTCAATCCTTTCCTCGACATTAAAGATATTAAATGCGACAACACAAACACTCATCAATTCTTTGAAAGGAAGGAATGAGTGAGTTTGTGATACAAGGGTCATTCAACCACAGTTTTAGGAAGTTACAAACAGGGCAACCTGTCTGGATTAGCAACTTCTTCACCACGTCACTCCAGCGTAAAGCAAACCGACGAAAAGTACTGTGCTTTGCAAAAATCCTTCCTGCCCAAGGCAAACACAAAAGGCCGTAGTGCCATTTTAACAAATAGCCCTTTAGAAGGGCAAGAAACGCAACGTGACAGTCCACAAAAACTGTCGCGGCCTTTCTCCTGTCAAATTAAAGGTCATAAATAAGTTTCACCAACGTTTGGGCTTTTTATTGGCGCTTCGGAAAGCCGATTTGATTTGTTCCGCTAGAGAACTTAGCATCCTCACTGCAAGTTACTAAGTCGGACTCCCATTTCCACAACCATTAGATCTCTCAACTTGCTACCTTAACAAAAACTGAAATGCACCAAACGTGTCCGAATTTGCTCTACTGAAGAGGAATTACGCTGAACTCCGCTGTATGACAAAAGAGGAGAACTAAGAATTTGTCAACATTTTTAGTGGTTGTCCTTTCACTACAACACTAGCACGTCGCTATTTTTCTCTCCTCTCTCGGAGTCGCGTTTAGAACTCGATCGAAAGGTTTACGTATGGAACAGTTCACAGTAATTCGTCTATATCAGTGGACCGTTTTGCACCTCCCTACTTACCTGTCTGCAGTTTCCTGAAGCACCTCTCAACACATTCTCTATTGAAAACATGACATGTCCAAACTCTTAATAAATAACAAAATGTAAAAAATAAATATAATTGTTTTAAATAACAAACAAATATTTGAAACATCACCTGCTCCTTCAATTTGAATATCTACACATTTCACTAACCATAACTAAGGACTGCTTTACCATGCGATTAAGGAGGCATCTTATATTTTAAATCTGCATTCTCTTATTCCACGTCAAAATAAGGGAAAATCTGAAAAATGATATCGTGGCAAAATTGAGTTAGTTATTTGAAGATACCTTTGTTGGTTAAGGCAGTTATTGAAGATTTTGAACTTGCTTACGCAATTTATACATCATGCCCATGGCACCTTATCAGGTGTTATGCGGACCAGCTCATTTCCAGGAAATATATAGCGGCAAATCGGTTTTCAAGAGTGATTCGCTTTTATTGGGCAATACTCGAAATCCCCACATTATTTTACTCTGAAGTTTATACATACAATGCTTTATAAAACACATACCTATTACATATCATACACATCAAATTTTGGGAGGAAGTTTTCATTTTTGGAGAAGTGGAAACCTTTTTTGCGGCATTCCGCCCCAAAATTCCTATTTATTTACTGTCCCCCAAGTTTTAAACTTGAATAAAAAGAAACGAAGTATCACAGAGAAGTCACAGAAAATGAAATAAATTTTTAAAGCGCTGTCTCAAAATGCCTTAGTTTTCGCCATATTTTGAACTAAAGTGACTAGAGGGATTTCTGAAAAAATTAAAAGAAACTGATGTAGAAGCTGTCTGATTGTATGGAGCTTTCCGAAAATCTTAGCCTCACATGCTTAAACGGTATGGACGTTAAACGTGTAATTTCATTATTATTATTATTATTATTATTATTATTATTATTATTATTATTATTATTATTATTATTATTATTATTATTATTATTATTATTATTATTATTATTATTATTATTATTATTATTCGGGATTTCAAACTATATTTATGGTGAAATATAGATGTTGCAGGTAAGATTATAAGTGACAACTTTTTTACCTAAACAAATGCGCAGTAAAATTTTAAAGAATGCGTGCAGTCTCAAAAGTCTGTTTCTGTGACATTCGTATGATATCCATGAGATGCGCCTGAAAGTTGACGTAACGTTATGCGGGTTGTGTTTTGTTTGCACTATCCCCTCCAAGACACGTGGACTTACCCGTCCAAAGTGCCACTATCATGTTTCACGCTGCCGACATACGAGAACATAACGCATTCCACAAGTAAAACAAAGGGAGTTCTTTTTCACAATATTTCCTGTATTCATAAACAATGCTGAATATGACATGGACACCACCGACCTACTTGGATTACTACGTAGCAGCTACCGTTAGATGGTGGATGTATCACCTCAAACATTAACCCATTAGCTAATTCCACTTACAGGCTTTTATGACCATTAGTGCGATACCATTAAACACTGAATAACTTTTAACACGTGTGTATAGAGGCACACAGTTTCTCAATTTTAAACGTCTATCAGGCATATCTTATAATTGGTATTAATATCAATTATCACAAACTCCTGAAATGATTTCCAATTGCCAAGATGATTTCATGCCACAAATAACCAAGTGTATATCCGAAATGGTTCACTCCACGTGGGAATAAAATATGTGTATGACAAACATTATTTATGTTAACGAAATCATTTTTGCGTAGCAAGATTTGTGCTTCCCTTTAAGTTTACCAGTTACACAAATGTCGCTCAAAATGATGAGAGTTTCTGTGGATATTCCCAGAAAATTCAAGATACACATTTCTTTTGCCATAAAAATATCCTGAACATATATGTTAATCAAAAAAGTTAAGAGATCTTTTAAGAAAATTAAAATGCTCGAAAAATATTGTAACCACTTTCTGATATTATTATTATTATTATTATTATTATTATTATTATTATTATTATTATTATTATTATTATTATTATTATTATTATTATTATTATTATTATTATTATTATTATTATTATTATTATTAAACAAATTCTATTCCACAATGGGGCAATTAGCTCAAAGGCATTTGGGGAACATTAGGGAAAATCTACAATCCTGCCCAGAACATGAGTGGAAATAACACGTACAAGCTAAGTCCATCTTACATAAGTTTCAAAATTGCACATTTGTTGATAAATTTAGATATTCCAGTATATTACCTGCATACATTAATTGGTAACTATAGTTCTACAGATAGAATCCAACACAACTGTTGGCTGCTCCCCTAAATCTTCGAGACTACCGCCTTACTCGTCTACTCACTAGCATATCCATTTATATTTTGACGCTACCGTCCACGAGGTATTCATTGGTACCGAATGGCGCACGCGCCGTGCTACATAAATTGTTCCAGATTTTTTGCAGAGTTGGTCTACGAAGTTCCTCACACGAACCTATTCCGCCACACCGAAATTACGAAATATATGTAACGAAATTGAAGAATTTACAATAATCAAAATAATATACAAAGCCTAGCCATGCAAAAGCTAGTCTGGGTTTGTGGGTGGAACACATTTGCTTGAATATCCTGAGTGTCGCAACTTTGGAAGTTTGGTGTTTAACCGAGTTTTCGTTTTTGAGTTAAGCTGTTGGCACACACTTTTTAAACATGCTTCTATTACTTCAGGAGACATCCAGATACATATTTTCACTGACACCTCGGTATCTTTTTGGGTAGAATGAAATGAGTAGAGAAAGCATAAAAGCTTTTTATTTGAATAATTGAATGAAATAAATGATTTAACAGCCACGTCAGTGTTTAATTATGAATGTTGCATACTGGAAAAATACCTTCTAACCAAGCGCAGAAATAACTTACGTACTAATGTGCAATTCCCGTATCAGTTTTCATGTCTGAAATTGGGTATTTATAAAAGTCAGATGCATGTCCGTTTTGAGTAAGTAACGTTTGAACCTAGGAATAGGAAATACTTTTGAAACATGGTTACCTAGGTTTTCTCTAGAAGCAGCTTAATTTTGATGTGATACAGTAATTCAGCTTCTTCTGTTGGTATAGCCGCATCCATGGTTTTTAACATTACAGTTTTGCCACAACGTGTTTTCTGATACGGTATCGGCTATTGTCATGTGGCTTGAATACGGTGTAGTATATTGTAGCTTATGTTGCTGAGTCAATGTTTATGCACGAGTCATTGTATACGGTATGTTAATGACAACAGAAAATGGAGCAATTGCTTGATATCGCAGCGTTCGGTGGCACTGATGAATTATTGGAAGATATGATAATTCATAATATTAACAAAGAAATATCCCTAAATGAGGCGTGGCAATTCGGAGACTAGATTTAAAACAATTTACAGATGAAGAATGCCGACTCTATTTTCGTTTTGATAAAATGGCTCTACGACGGCTAGTAGAGGCTTTACATCTGCCGCCTAGAATTCTAACAAGAACGATATTCTGCTAGAGGTAAGTTTGAATAAACAATTTACATCGTTCGTATAGATATTTATTAGGTTATGATGTACTGACAGTACATTTACTATTTCAGAAATAGAAGGTTTGTGCATGTATCTTCGGCGCCTAGCATATCCCAAAAGGCTGTCTGATTTGGAAACAGTTTCAGGCATATCTTCTTCATATTTATCAGCAATAGCCAATGCCACGATCAATATAATATATAGAAATAAAGGTCATTTATGAAAAAATATTGCTAACCTAACATGGCTTGTCAGAAATAAATTGAAATATTATGCACATGTAGTATCATTAACGGGAGCAGCTATGAGATATTGTTGGGCCTTTTAGGTACTGTCCTCCATAGGAGAGATGGTCTCCGAGGCCTGAGACGCAGGGTGGTTGGAAAAGGTTCCCACCCCTCCCTCGAAAGGTTTATGACACCCCATATCAGTACAGTTACAGACCATTCAGAAACATTCCGACGGCTTCTACATTTGTGAATGAATCCTCTCGGTTTTAGTGTACAGAGTGAATACGGAGCGTGTTTTTAACGGTCTGCTCCTTGTGTAGCAGTCGTTCTCTGCCACACACATTCGCTGTCCATGTCACACTGTGTAAGGAAGCACATGCCTCTCAGGGACCTTTGCGTTGCTGGACAGTAGATGATACAGCTTGAGAAGATGATCCATGTGCTTCTTTATTGTACAGAAGGAATTTTTTCTCCAGTTGCAGCTACCATATTTGCAACTATTTCTTTCCATACTGTTGCATCTTCGTATGGGTTGGCCGAAATTACCATTAGATCATCGTTAATGGTAAAGCGTAATCTTTCATTGGTCATTTTGTAAGAGAAATGCTAACCATGAAGCCTCTCGCTAAATGGTGAACTATAACGTGTCCGGATAACGGTTTATCTGTTTACAGTAAACGTGCGCACGTGCAGAACATCGCTCACGTGACATTAACGTTTACGGTAACTGCCAAGAATATGGGCAAGAACTCCCTATCATAATGTTCACTAACGTTAACTATAGTAAATTTCGGTCTTTAAACAACTTCAAGCTAAGCAGTAGGTAAATAGGTTATTTACAATTAACTATAGCGGATATATATTGAAATACTAAAATAATAAACTCACAATAACCTGTAAAAATCGGAAGTTTTCAAGCTATTACCCAAAATGACACTAAATGGGTCTTAAGCATTTAAAGCTACACTATTGAATGTAGCGACAGTTGTAAGTGCTGTGAACTGTCATCCTTAATGATATTTTGACAAATTCATTTTGTATTTGCAAACCCAATTCCGTGAAAACAAAATATCCTAAGCACAACAAGCCCAGGATGTTTGCCTTTAACTGAGGATGCACCTTTACGAGACCAGACTGTACAAAATACTTGTGCGCAATTCCAGTACTAGGAGGGAGTCAGCCTTCCTCAGTGTGTAATGAAAATCGATATGCCTATAATTTCATTCACATTTTCCTTCACCGGAGTTCTCGCTGAATTCTTAACCAAAATACTACCCTCAAATTATCGTGAAGCTAACCGCAACATGCTGTCATCTATACACAAAATACATTTATCTTCCTACAGAATTATTACGAATAAAGCCTTCTCTGTATATCGAGAGTTTCCGAGAACAAATGCTGGATTTTCAGAAACTTACTATTACGCGTTTTATACCCAAGTCATTATACTTAACCTTGCTTCTCAGTGCTGGCTGACTGCTCAAAATGCTTACTGCACGGGCGTGTTGCGTTTGTCGTGAGTACTGATCTTGAAGTAGCCAATAGTTGTTCAAGCCCCTCAAAACCTTCACCTATGAACTCTTATTTATTTCATAATTAGTCTAAAATTTTATTTTAGAATATTAATATTTTTTCTGATGTAATAAATGTGCTAACGCACCATATTTTTTTCTCATTTATTGTCTCTATCAAAAGACTTTCCTTCATTGTAATTCTGACGTGTAAGTTGGTGAACGTAGCAATCAATAATACTAATGATCTTCGGAAGATATTGGAGGGGAAGGAATGTGCCTAACTGAAGAGGTGCCACCCTGGCCTGGAACAGGTATAGGAGCCAGCAAAATACACTCCAGACCACAAAGGTAGTCAATATGCACATTGGTACAAACAATCGATGGCCAAACCAGCATGAAAAGGAAAATTATAAACGTCACACGCCACTGTAGTTGTCAAAGTTGTCAAGCGTACTCCAATATATCAACACAGCGCGTTTTCAATTTTTCTTTTATTATTCGGAATGCCACGCCCACTTTATATTCAAACATCCTTTCTCTACTGTCCATGCTTACACTATCTCTAAAGCCACATGCTTTCAACGTTTCGCAGCGCAGATTTCATTTTATCCCCCACTAAGAAACCAGTTAAGCATTAACTAAAGCACTAAAATATCTGTACACACAAGTTTATGTTAGCAAACACCGTTTAAAAGCTATTCACTTTGCCACTTTACAAAATGCCTTTATCTTAGAACTGAAATCTTGATTACAGTCATAGTCAGCTCTGCCCTTGAGATACAACAGGTTGTCAAAGAAGCATTCAACCTTAGGTTGACCTTGTCCTTTGTTTTCAGTTTAGGAGAAAGCTTAAATTTACCGGAATTTGTCCTCTTTCAATGCGAAGGTTAAACGTACATTAGAGGCTGTGTCTCCAAGCACCAGAAAAGTGTTCTTTCTCCCTAAAACCCTTCATATATGTTCTCACGATAGCAAAATTGTTCCTAATCACAGCTTCATGGGTGTCTCTTGGTTTTAACGTTCAGTACAAAGAAATAAACACTTACAAAAAAACTTTAAATAAGAGGAATAGTAATAATAATACTAATAATTCAGGCTAAAGACTTTCTTTTTTCTAACATAGGGATACCAGTCCATTTTATAATTCAGACTTTTCGCAAATATGTTCCAATCACGTGATTTACTTCACACGGTAGATATTCTGAAATCTCTGATTGGCTAAATTAGATATAAATCGATTCCTTCTGGATGGAAACGGGTTAGCAATGAACTCTACGCCCGCCTCTCAAGCGTAGTTGGTAGTGTGTCTGCCGCATCCATGTTCAAGAGCTCCCGAGTTCGAATCTCGGTCAGGAGGAGTTATCTGGAAGCTCATTTGAGCATTTCATCCATGTCCGAAATTACCTAACGTTGAAGAAATAAAAAAAAAAAAAAAATTAAAAAACTACTCGTTAATAAGGGATGGACCTTTCCATGAACGCAGAACAGTACTGTATCATTCTCAGGAATCTCCAAGTTGCTATAAAAGAAGTCGTCCTGAAATTTGGAAAAGTTTATCCTGGATGAAAATGCTTCGATCCCTCGAGGCGAGCAGGAAGATTCAAAAGAGAAATGTTCTAGCATTCCCCATATTTGATCGTCCTTACCCGCTATCTACATTTCAGCACTTTCACACGTTCGAATCAGAAGTAGGCAGCTGGCTACAAGTATAGGACCTGACCTGGTACAACGCTGGTTTGGAAAAATCTATGCTAGGTTCTTAAAAATGCTTTTAAAATTGGCTAATGTGCAGAAAGCAACAATACGATCATTGTTACGTAGTACTTTCATTGCAAATGGTTAAAATGTAAAAGTTATAGTTTAAGAACAGGACATAAGTTAAAATAATGAATTTAGCCTCTCTCTCTCTCTCTCTCTCTCTCTCTCTCTCTCTCTCTCTCTCTCTCTCTCTCTCTCTCTCTCTCTCTCTCTCTCTCTCTCGTTTGATAAACTAGAAGCGTTAAAAATAAATTCATACCACGATGAGCATAACCCATGCACACAACTAGATAACATTTCTAATACACTGACTGCATTTTAAAACTCATGTTTTTCAAGTTTACTTTCTAATGGTTTGTTAGATTACTCAAAATAAATAAGTGTAATCAAAAGCCTACCTTTTTGGCATCATTGTTGTTATCCGAATGATTTGGTTGGGGACTCATCACAGAACCATTGCTCACAGCACCGCTTTGGGAGAGGAGCTCGTCGGAACCGCGCTGTAACACAAGAAAAATAAAGTTACAAACAACTGACACAAGATCATAAATCTCTTCTACCCTTCTAAAGTTCGATAGAGCTCTGGATCTCACATACAAATGCTAACGACGCTCTAGAGGTGCCTTTTAAGAGTTATTAATTTTTACAAATTAAGAAGGGAGCCCCATGGCTTTCAAGAGCCCGAACGACTTTTCAGTTTTACTGAACCGAGATTTTTTTTTTAAGACAACCTGAAAAATATTTTTCTTGGTTGAGGAGCTACGTGTGTGCGGTTTGCCGGCAGTATCTTAGAAAATAAGCAATCTTCTTCAATTTTCCGCTGAGCAAACAGTTTTCTCAAAAACTTCCACAACTCTTTGTCACAATCTCCTTCCTCCGTCCTTTCCATTTCCCTAAGTAGCAATAAAAGTTTTTCAAGCACGCAGAAAAGAAGAGCATCACCCCCTCCGTACTGTTTCCCAGCTATAAGTATGCACAAGGCAAAACTTTTGCACCTTATACGTAAAAAGAAATAAACTTCTTGTTGATGCTCTTGGAAACCTGTTAAGCTACGCAGAAAATGAAATTAGTGTCATTCATTTGCCCTTAGCAAATCTCTACTGTTTGGTGCACAACGTAATTAAATCAACGGTGATTGGTTACTACATGGAGTCCTTGCATATGACTTGCAAACCTCTAGCTCTCTTAAATCTACAAGAGCTTTGTGGAAATAAAACCTATTTTATTCTGTGAAGCTCGCTTCCTCCAAATATGATGTAAAAATTATATCAGACATCAAGAGGCTCTCGATGCTGGTCTGTTGTGAACCTATTGCGAGACGGATATACAAGCGGGCAAACAAAATAGGAACATCAAAATTCTAAAAGGAGAACATTTAAAGTTAAGATATGTAGGAAATATACATTCTTTTAAACAAAGGTTCATATGTAGAAACTGCACCGAAGCTAAATACCTTTAAGAATTGGAGATTTTGGACTGGAAACCTAACTGACGAAAGTAAGTCAAGGAATAGCAGTAAAAAAAAGTCCTAGACACTACTTCTCAATACTTCACGCAGCGTATTAGACAAGCAGGTGGGGCAAAGCGTCATAATACTCAATTGTTTTTTTAATGTCTAGATATTGTCGCGAAGCCGTTATCTACGACAGCGCGGCTTGTGTACACAAAGAGCCGGCAAATAAAAATAGCTGAGATAAAGGACTTGCCGGCATAGATTAAGTTACGCTTTTGGAAGGTGATAGAATATTCGGTTTCTTTATTGTTCCGGAAACATCTAGAATTTATCAATGAGGTATTTAAGAAGGCGACGACTCGCCAAGAGCGGGTGGTAAGCAGTAAACAGCTGTACAGGTGTTGTAACAGAAGTGCTGTAAACAGAACGCTGTTGTGGCCATCGACCTTGGTGTGTTGTTCCTTGGAGAATGGAACAGTGTATCTCTACGCAAATAAAGAACGACTTTCTGCGAATTGGACTTTAGATTCTACGAACCCACAATCACAATATGTAACCGATACGTATTATCAAATTTAAATGGTTGATACGGCATGCAAATAACCGGGAAGGAAAAAATCGTAGAGCCCATTCCTGATGAAGAAAACACATATATGTCGTGGTTCTTGAATTTATAAATAGACAGCAATGCGCTGCACGTTAGAAGTCACTAACAAAGTAACTTAATTTTACCAGAGGTCACTGAAATATATTATTGTTAATAATAATCTAGTTGAAATTGCTATGTTTTAACAGTGAAGTTATCTTCTTTGGAACCTCCGCACCAAACTTTCCTAGTTAGGAACACATTAAAATTCAGGTCCTCCCTCTTTCCATTTATTTTCTGAAAATTGTGCCCAATTTACGCTTCTCTAATTATTTACATACTCCTATAACGCTTTATGTGTTATTAAACCACTGCACTGTCTTTTTTCCCCCAATCCCGCTTATTTACCTTAATCATTTCTTTCCACTCCATCACATACTTTTACACTACTGCCACCACCTAACACTATTCAGTCCTTTCAGCAATGTGTGGCTTTGTGAAATGCACATAGTTGCCTCTGATCACTGTAATCGCCATCTTCAAAACTGCTCCGGCACTTAATTGTATAGTCAAAACATTAATATTTGATATACGCGTACAACATAAATTTCCACGAGTACGAATTATATAACCTAAAACTGGCATACC
Organism: Mantis religiosa; assembly: GCA_030765055.1. Taxonomy (NCBI): domain Eukaryota; kingdom Metazoa; phylum Arthropoda; class Insecta; order Mantodea; family Mantidae; genus Mantis; species Mantis religiosa. Next base: position 77,869,443 of record CM060958.1, read on the forward strand.
TAAAGCTCCTTCACAAACAGCAAAAGATAAAAAATATAGTTATATATAATTCCTCACTTATTACATAATAATATAAAATAATAAATAAAATTAAAACAAAAAAATTCCAATCGGTAGATAAATATTTTTAGTATAATAAAGTACACTTGATTTCCAATCAAAAAGTCTAATATTTTAGAATAAATAATTCAAATTTTAGATTAGGTGCACAACACGCTTGGATTTTTAAAAAGCAAACCAGTCATACTCAAGTACTAATTTTCCAACCATATATTTCGACATCATTCCATTTGATTGCCTACTTCCCTGGCCAACCCCCCCCCCCCCAAACACACATTCGTAACTAAAACAGAAGAGTGGCGCTTAGGTCGAGACAATAGAAAAGCGAGAAGAAATAACTGAAATTGGTTTGTCCTAGTTGTCCAATCTCTTAGCCACACCAAGGGCTTGATAAGTAAAATCATGCAATCGCCAAGCCTAATAAGGCTTTTAAGTCTTAACTTTTCATTCATATCAACAAAAGAAATGTAGGTCTTTAGTTTGCAATCTATACAAATAGAAAATACCGGTGTAATAGAAACCTATTATTGGTTCTATTATAGTAATATGTACATATATACAATACATTTAATATACAGAAAATGTGTTTAAACTGTACTTAAATCAAGACAAAATTAAACACAGGTCTGTGTAAACGAATGTGTATACATATATCGTACTTGCATGAATAATAATGTCCGAAATAGAGTAAAACCATCGCGAACACTGCATTTGAAAGCGGATACAATATGAAGTTATACGCCTGTCAAACCGGACAGTGATGACACATTAATTTTGACAGCTCAGACAATGAGGGCAACTGCTTCTGTAAAGAGACACATCGGCTAGTTAATGTTGTGACTCACTCTCCCTGTGTCAGCACTCTAATGCATTTATATCATTATCAAGAGTTTCATTCAAGAGCAACATAATCAAGTGCTCTTACACGCAAGCTGATTTCGTACTCTATTCTTGGAAACAAGACAGCATAATTAATAGCTTAAAACTCGGAGCTTATAACAAAAATATATTCATTAAAGATTAGTACACAATAACTAATCAGGTATAGGATTTCTTAAGCAGTCAGAATCAGGTTCAAGTTATTTACACTAAAAGGGATCTCTTGACGACAAAGAAGGCAAAATATGATAGGCCAAGATATACCTACTGACAGGTAAAAATGGTACGATGGCTGTCTGTAAACACAAAAAGACTGCACCAGGGGTGCTTGGAATAGTTTGTTTTCAGCGACCTCCTTGGCGTTTAAGCTCAGAAATTCGAACGATTCCTTATAGCATTTAGTTAAAACGTAAGAATGGTAATATTTTTCTTTGAAGCTACGTTTTGCTGCAATAGTGCTCTATTTAATCATCAAAATCTAATGCAAATTGTTTTGAAACTTAAATATTTTTCCGAATTTTATATAATTATTTCAGTAGAAATACACGGAACTGTTTAACAATGTTCTCAGCCTGTAATGTTTGCAAAATGTTATGTTTCATTTATAGTTCGTAAGGATCACAAATCACAGATGTTTACTCCACGTGGAGTAAACAGGGCGTTATCTGAGGGGTATCTATTACTAAAGATAAATCCATGGTAGCCGTTCGAGCAGCACGACAATATAGTCATTCGAACAATTATATTTCCAAAAGGAGTCACAAACAATAATTCCTGAGCATACTAAGGAATTGTCAGTAATTTCCGTTAGTTTACAATACCAGTTTCATACCTCGGTTAAGGCATAGCTTCTGATATTACATTTATGATGAAGAATTTTAACTCATTCTCATTCAGGTGTTGATTAAAAGGACCAGTCATAACCATGCATTCAATTTCATTATCTTTCCATAATGTCCACGAACAGTAGTCACTCTACCTTATTTCGAATTATTTCCGGTTCATCAGTTTACAAACCACGACGAGGAATTAAAATGGTACGCAGGATGCCAGATTTTGGAGTGGCAAGGGATGTGCGAAATGCTATTATTCCACAGTGAGAATTAACGCGAATATGAAAATCGGGCCGGGTGCAACAGATACATCCATTACCACTACGCCGTATGAATGCATTTCTGAAATTGCCAGCACATTGTTGGTGGACAAGGATTATACATCAAAACCTCCAGAGGGGGTGCCCACTTTTCGGGTGAGACCTGATTATTCCGGACTGCTATACAAATTGCTTTCCGTGGGAACACGCGGCCTGAACAATACGTGCGAAGCACAATGGACTCCGCCATCACCGTTAAGTATACTAGCATCATAAATATCAGCTTTCTTACAGCTAGGCTGCCTGCAATGCGTTCCTGCTGGGCATGGTTTGTACTAAGATTAGCTTTCCTCCAATGGGAAACGTGAAATGACAGCTCTTGCAGTTCATTCGTCTTTTCTAAAACTAGCACGGTGTACGCATTTATTTACTAATCTGAAACTAAACAGAGCATTGATTTATTTTTAACTACTAAGAATTAGGTTAAGGCTAAATAAGCAAGGTAGGTAACTGGTTTATGAATTTTGACAATAAAAGCCATACACCTGAATATTATAAGACATTTACTTACTACAAAACAAATGATTTCTGTAAATAGGCACGGTATACTTTATTATTTGGACGTCTTCTCAGATCTCAATTGTTGGTTAATATATGGTCTTTCTTTCTTCATACACTACCCCTGGTTGACTTAGGGCATCTAAACCACATTGTTGGTACTGCCGCCCAACACAAGAAAGCAAGCCAGAAGAATGTGTAACGTAATCACTTTTGCTCCCCGCGGTGTTTATGCTCGCCTTCCCAGTCTGACAAGGATAGTAGATCCGTTTAAAACAGGCAAGTGTTGTCACATAACTCACCCATGCATAAAACTATCATTACAGTTACTGCAACAAACATTAGAACTGGCAGCATGGGTGACTCATATGTACTCTCATACACTCATTTCCTAATAAACGGATCCACTAACAGAGCAGAAAAACAGTTCAAACCCCTCTCCGACAGGACTCATATCTCGGCTGATCCTTTCTACGTCTTTTCTAAGGAATGTCTTTATTAAAATATTATCTAAAGGCATTCCAATGATGCTGTAAGAGCACTTGACAACTTTTTTATTTGCAGGAAATGTGTAGTGTTTAACGCCCGCTTTTACTACATACGGCACCGCAGGCGATGACAATGATGATACATGAGATGAAGACGGAGCACCGGTGCAATGAGATGAGATGGCGGGGGAAACCGCAGATCCCGGAGAAAACCCGCCCCATCGCCGTGTTGTCCACCACTAATCTCACTTTATGGTCGCCTGGGATCGAACCCGGGCCGCCTTGGTGAGAGCCAAGCAGTCTAACCACTGAGCCACGGCGCAGCCCTTTTATTTGCAGGTTGAAGTCAACAGCAATACATCTGTACTAAAACATACGGCATAAAATGAAAAGCCTGTAAATTCCTTGAGGGCAAGGGCCTCCTGCTGCGCAAGGAGTAGCAAGGGTTGCAACTCCTAAGAGCCTTGTGCAGTTGCTGCGCTTCAGTAATAGCTACTTTCGTGTCATCAGCACTGTCACCGTTTGCTTCATACACTTAACACTGCATACATGCATTATTTTGAAATTTTCAAGTAGCGATTTTAAATATATATGTAAGGGTTAGTTTAGCACAAAAAATACGCCAATTTTTACTGATTTAATTTAGTTTAGAAGTTACCTATTTTAAAGAATCGTATTTCCAATCTATATAAGTAACTGAAGGGAAAACTTTACGGGAAGTTCAGTTTTAAAACAAAATACAAATTCACCTAGACTACGAAAATGTTAATGAAAAAATAATGTAGTTTTGAGAATCAAAAAGTAGATGCAGTATTTGTAATAAATTTCACTAATGTTTAAATGCATTGCTGTAAAAAAACGTTTTCTGCCCAACAAGAAGGGCATTTATATAGTTGCTATTTTAAAATGGTTTACTTTTTGAACCCATCCCCTTATTTCATGGTGAGAATATATCTGCCGTATTTTCTTAGAAACAAGCTATTTAAAAACCAAAGTATGCCAGAACTTAGATTCCGCCAAAAGCGTCAAGAGCTCTCCTTTGGTCGTGCACTTACAATAAAAGAAGTGGAATGTCCAAATTCGTTACTTCCGCCAGGAATTTGTTGCACGAGCTTTCTCTTTGAAAGCTTCACATCGAAAAGAAAGGGGCGTGAAAGAAAGGAGGGCACTGCAGAGTAGTGAAGGATCCAACCAGAAATTGACAAAAGAGTTAACAATAGAATCCAACACGCAACGTTACACAGAATGGCCATTCGCCGCTTCTTTTTCTTCACCTTCTGTCGTGTTTGTATCTACAAGAGGCGACGCCTCTTCCATAGAATTGGGGAGCGTCGATGGCCACAGGAAATTAGCCGTTTCTCTCAAGGAAATTCCGTCATGGCTCGAAACGACTGCTGCGCTGCCACATCTAAATGTATCCTTAAGTAACAGGCCATAGAGATAATCTTGCAACTGAATCCTCAATGTGTACCGATTTCAATTCGCGTTTACTCTCGTACTTTCAGAGACTTTATTGGCTGCACTCTATTCTGCATTCTGGTGGTTATCTGGTTTCTGTAATGTTCTGTTAGCTATGTTTCTACTCTTTAAGAGCTAGTATCCCTTGGCTCCAATGATACGATTTCCTATGCTGATTTCGGTGCCAACTAGTCTATCATAGAAGTGGGAATTAAATTCACTTCTTAAAAGTTACTAGCAGTTTTCCTTTATTCTACAAGCTCAGATTATTAATTTTGGGAAGTAATATTCCTACTGAGCAAAATGAGATACTGCACTCAAATAGGCGAAAGAAGCTAATATTTTCAATTTTTTGTAACCACAAACTAGTGGTCTAATCAATAACTAAATTAGGCTATTAAATGTTTTTCTGCCTACGTTTACTTTTTAAACATTCAAAAATATCCACTAAAAATCTTGAAATACCATTTTCGGTTTAATTATGATAGCTATTCTTGAAATAAAACTTTGACCCATGAATTATACCTTTTCACTTATACTTACAGAAGCCAGAACATTAGCATTATAATTCCTGGAATCGGTCATTTATTACAAAATGTATTATTTAACGCCTTGGTTTCAAAATTATATTTGAAATTTATTTCGATGTACCTCTAATTTTTATTATTTATCATGTTAGGTTAAGAATACGGCCCCACAATGCTCACCATTAGAAGGCCAGATTATGTGCAAGAAGCTGCAAATTCCAATTGTAAATCTAGTCGGCCCGGAGGCGTAGAAGGCATATAGTCAAAATTCCAGCCAATTTATTACATTGCATAGGAACACTTTTCCCCATGCCACCACAGTGAAGGAGCTACCCCGAAATCCCTTTGCAGAGGACGTTTGTAATGGAGTTCATCTTATGACGCTGCCCTGTTTAATCTGTACCTCAACAAGCAGCAGCTGGGGGCTAACGCACTTGCGGTCCGCATCTTCCTAGTGCAACAATGAACTAACCCACATCAAAGCTCGTCCTCCTCAAGGTATAAGACATCCTTTGATTAAATTAACTTAGCCATCTAATTGTCCTCGCCTTTGCCAAATTCAGCCGGAGGACTGAATGCCTACTCATGCTTATTATTTATTCTGTCCACTACCATCTCCACTATATTGTATCAGTGAAAGTTGCATTGGCTCTAATAGATTATCTTAGATTTTACTAGATATTTTGAACGGATTCTCACCATTGCCAAACTTTAAGGACATCGTTGACTCATCGATTACATAATCCCTTCATCAGCTTCACTGTGTCACAACTTCCATACTAAGTCACTAACAAATGAGGCTCAACTATATTTTAATAGCTACCAAAAATGCCCTGCCTTTCAAAATCATACCGGCAAGATTGTACGAGTAAAACTATGTATAGCAATAGTGTTACTCAACTTGCAGTAGAGGTAGAGCAATACTACTAGTACTGCGCTATACATTGCTATTACACTATTGGTTAATTCGAGAATAATGCTAAAATAGATGTGAATGTTTAATCTTGATGTTTTTGCCTTATTTAATCCGAAACTGTCGTAAACGAATATGGGAAGAAATGAGTACTTTTAATTATCCACAAATGTATAAGTCTGCATCTGCACAAATATTAGAATACACTTTACAATAGTATGTTTGAGGAAAACCATACAATGTACAACTTTGTCAGCACTTTTTTCCATAGTGAAAGATGATAAAAAGAGCAATAAACTACAGCGTGTGCATATATCACTTTTTAATGAAACCAAACCTTTAACGTACATGTTTACATATTTTACACATGAAACGCTAAGTGCAGCATGGTTCAGTGGAAGTAAATGTACGACGCAAACAAAACCTTTTAACATACTAAATTGACTTTCCAAATCAGTTTGTTGCAATTAAATGCCTGGATTATCACGTATATGCAGTATCTCTGAATTGATATCGCATTATCCAATTTATGCACGTACTTGTTCCTTAGGCTCTAGAAATCACCTTAAAGAGATGACTTTAGATAATGGTTTTGTATCCCTTTGCTTGATCTACCTAATGTATCTCTACTTGGCATTTGCTGCCCTGATAGTAAAACTTACAAAAATCCGCCGATAAACAGGTTAAATCCAATTTACGCTGGGTACATTATGTACTGCTCACTTGTACTGATGATGGATTTGCAATGTTTATGTTAGCTGAATTCCGAGACTATATGGTTGATTTAAAATAGTAAAATGTCACCAGAATGAGAAAACACCTTATAGGTAAGTAAAACCAATAATACTGTTATTTAATTCATATATCAAAAGATTTCTTTGTTTCAACAGATTGCTCCATTTACCGCGAAAGTACAAGTAAAGCCATCATACTTTATGATGAAAGTTCAAACCACAGAGGTAATTTACCTTAGCAGACAGAAAGAATTCGGCAAGATGTTCCAGACTTGGAAGGCCGTCGTGTGTGTGAACTCAAGGAAGGGACTGCAGAAAATTATAAAATGCCTTTGAAGGATCCACATCAAAGCATTGGGATTTCCGACGCAGTCACCGAGCGCAGCGATCCAATTCAATATGTTACTTTATTCTTTTACTTTTCATCCCACCGGTAAATCTTCAGCGTTTCCGTCACGTTATGTTGTTTCTTCAGCATTGATATAAAGACGAATATCATCCCGGCTTCAGAGATGTCCGCCTTTTATTTATTTACCTGCACGAAAGCCTGGATGTTTGCAAAACGGTAATCTCGAACTCAACATCGTGTATGGATAGGGAAGACGGCAAACAGAAATGTTAAAAACTCAAGGGAAAGAGACCGCCAAGGATTATGACATAAATTTTGATACAACTGTGAAAACCAACTTGGCGTTTAGGTCCTCCAGCCATAAATAATCCCTTTCCATAACCCAGTTTATCCTCTACTTCAAAAGATAAAGAGGGCTATGGTCTATATTATATTACAAAAAATGTTAGTGCTGTTTTGCTCATTTGCCAGCTGCAATGGTCACTACTAAAGGTGCAAAGCTTATACGACCCCCGTACTATTAAGACCAAAATCACACCTGAGAAGATATATCTGCAACCGACAGAATAAACTTTAATGTTACAAAATGAATTAAAAACTGCAATACGTGATAACTTGCAAAATGACAAATGTCATTAATATGATCGAGCTACCATTTCTACTAATTAAATACCAGGTGGAGATGTTATTGTAATACACTTAAATATCCGTTTTCATTAGAAATACGAAGTTCACTGAATTCAAATAAAAACCTTTTTAGAAGAAAGATCCGCGCGTCTGTATATAATTTATAAAAAAATGCCATATATGTTCCAAGTCCTCATTCTGGATGACATATGCATAACTGGTAAATCGTAACAGAATTAACAAAATCATTACATTTATGAAATGTAAATCACCTTAAAGCAATATGCTCAGCTTCCACCATAGTGTTTATTTACCACGTCACAGCTATTACTTGATATTTGCTTTCAATTAACACAAATAGAAAGTAGGTAGTTTTGTTTTCTTTGATTTTTCCTTTCTTCTCATGCAAAGAGAACGGAATATCAAACACATAGAGATCCACTCTTAAAATATTATATCGTTTTAAAATTGAGTTTATTTATGGATGCTCTTTAACTGCTGTGATTCTCAGAGACACATTCTGCATTGCGAGCGGAATCACTTAATTTGGCTCCGAGGCTTCTTTATGTGGCTTGAGGTTCTTTTCATGCTGTCACGGGACTATTGACTTTACTTGCCTTCCTAAGGAATTTGGGCCGCGCCCTGTGAAGTGTTTAGACCGTTCGGCGCTCACCAAGACGACAGCAAAGTGAGATTTGGGGTGGACAACACAGCGCTGGGGCGGGTTTTCTCCGGGATCTCCGGTTTCCCCGCCATCTCATCCCACCGGTGCTCCATCTTCATTTTAAGTATCAGCAGTGTCACCGACTGCGGTGCCACATATAGTAAAAGCGGACGTTGAACGCTACCCCTTCATATTCCAAGGAAGCCGTGCGAAGGATGTTTATGCCTGAAAATATATATCGCCCTCCGCCAGTTTTGAACCTCAGGAATCAGATTAGCACGCTACCACTAAACCAGGAAAGAGGTGGAGAACCACGACGACTAACGGCTTATTGTAATCTATTTCCCATAATGCATCATTACATAGGTTTATATTAACGTGAATTAGTTTATAAATAGTTTATTGAAAAGGGTAGATAAGGCCACGTGAATTTTTTTGTGTGTATTTAACGTCCTCCAACGTTGTCATATCGGACGATGAGTAGAATGGGTGAAATGATGCTCAAATGAGCCCGGGGTCCATGGGGTTTAGAGTTGCCCGACATTCGTCTTGCAGGAAAAGGAAAACCCCGGAAAAAACCGTATCCAGGTAACTCACCCTGACCGACATTCGAACTCGAGACCTCTTGAACGTGAGGCAGATATGCTACCACTACGCTACCGAGGCGGGCGACGTGAATGTAATGCTATATATGTTTTAAATACTGTAATTATACGCTGCAACTGTATTCAATACAGGTCAAATTTGGTAAAATTAACACTGTTCTCAAATCAAATGGAGCGATTTCCCTAACGTTCTCCGGCGCGTCCGGAATCCGCCTAAAAGAATTCAACTTACTTGTATGTTATTAGTTGACGAATAATTAGTAGAAAGAAGGTGAAGCGACACAGACCACTAGAGCTCTCCCTGCTGACAGCATTGCTGCATGGAGGCCTTGTAAAGGAAAATTTTCATTCCTGAGGCGTCCTGCACGTTCTCCGTATTTTAAGAAGGAACCACCTGTTCTGTCGGAGTTAAAAACCTTCACTACATTATGCATACCTGGATAGAACACAGACCGTGATGTCATAATTTAGGAATGCACAAGATGAACCAACCAACTTCCATGGCTGTCGTTTAACCTGTAGTTACGTCAGTACACAAAGAAAGGGAAAGCAGAATAACCGGTTCCTCTTGTTCATCTTCAACCTGACCTATAATGATGGCCCTTCAAGGTTGATAGCAAACTTACGTGCTATTCATTTTAAATTTGCACTCCCACACACAACAAAGGTAGTCAAACCTTTCATTTCATTCGCCGACGAATACCCCCAGTATATTTACAACTGCTCCTTTACTATATGAAGTAGCTTCTATACCTGTAGGAAAGTAAGTGCAGTTGTACCGTGGCCTTTATCCTTTACTAACGCACAACTGTCCTTGTCAACAATGAATTATGAGACGGTTAATCGTTAACCATGTGCTTGACGAAGGACTGGCCAATGGAACGGTGAAAGTCTGATAGCATTTAGTTACTGTTTGGACCAAGCTGTAAATCTATACAATTTCTCGTAATGCACTGCAAAGAGCAATGTTTGAAATCCAGGACAGCGTATCACACTGGCAAGATTTGAGTAACTTTTGGGTTTCCAGTGGCCATCACTCTAGTACCCCAAACAAATGTCTAGTGGTACCATTTATGCAAACAACAAAGTTATGTTTGCAACAATAATGAGTTGACATGGAAAAGGTGGTAGCTGCCAGTAACAATATTTTTTTCAGGGGAAACCAAAAACAAATTTATGAACACTTTTTCGCTAATAGTATTAAAGAAACTGATTTAAATTTAAGGCATGCACGCATGTCATATTACACATGAAATTTGGCACAGATTAGTCCATGTCTTTAGTGTGACTTTGTACACAATAGTGTGTACACCCCTTTGCAGCAAGCTGACGTAACATAAACCAACACAATCTCTCGCCACTTCTGCACACGTTAATAAACAAACGAGTTCAGTTTCAAATCACAGCTGCCCTTTTATACCTCCACTCACAGTTCAGAAGTTAGTGGAATGTTCTGTAATGTCGCGGTAACGGGCATAAAGGTTTCGGCGATTTTAGATAACAGACGGCGCATAGTATTTCAGGGTAATAAAGAGCATGCATAAGCAGTTAACGATAGCGCGGCTAGTGTTCACAAAGCCGGCAAATGATAGCCAAGATAAAGGACTTGCCGGCACAACTAAGATTTCACGTTTGGAAGGTTCTAGTGATATGTCGATTGACAGAGAATAGTTGTTTTTTTATTTGCTCGAGAAGTCTCCCGAATTATGAATGAGATATATAAGCGATTGTGACACGCCAGCCGGACAGTTGTAAAAACAAGAGAGTAAGTAGAGTCAGCCTTGAAGTGCTGTAACGAGAGCTAATGTTCGTTATTGCCATCGACCTTGGTGCTGTAGATTGTGATATGTAATGTTACATGAGAATTGAACAGGGTATTCCTACGGAAATAAACAACATTTAGACTTTCGGCAAATTGGACTTCTAATTCTACAAACCCACAAAGCCACAGTAACAATCAAGAAAGCGAACCTTCCAGTCATCTATCTTTATCTGTTTCGGCAAGCTTTTATCTCCGCGTTGCACTATCTGTCTCTTTGTGCACGACGGCCGCGCCCGACATAATGCGATCGGCGACATTATCAATGAAAAACCTAAAAATTCACATAATTCTATTTTGGCAGTAACTACCTTCACCATGAGAATAACACAGTAAAACAGGTTTAAAATAAAACACGTAAGGGTGGAGTACGACATGTAACATCTTTTCTTCTTACAAAGCGGTCTAAATTTCGATACAACAGTTGCAAATAGGAGTATTTGGTTAAGTGGCTGAATGAAGTTATGGTTACCTATATTCCTCACATCTCTTTGTGTTGAAAACAGCAACAAACGACTTTAGGAAGCATCACTTCCTTGGTGTGCAAACAGCGTTTCAGCCTCACGTTCAAATCAAAAGGTTCCGAATTTGAGTCTGATTTAGCAAACTACCTTCAGCTCCCACCCCAACGGGGTTTTTCTTTATCGTGTAAAGGCGAATTTGGAGTAATTGTAAGCTATAGAGACTCCGGGCTCGTTCAACCGTTTTATTCATTCATAGTGAGGTATTACTTATCTAGTTAAAGAAGTTAAACCTTCAGTTGGTACTTCTGTACTGCAGCTACTTCATACTTATACACTAAATGAACCCTATTTCCAGATCACCTAACGCACGCGCACATCTTTCTCCCATGATTCCTTTATTACGAGCCTGTTCCAAAACCGTTAACGTCCTGGGTAGGAGATTACACCGCATATGAAGTTGCCGGCTATGTAAACATTGTTCTCAATAAATCATGGAAGATGAACCTTCATGAATTATCCATGCAAAAGCCAGTGGTAACGACAAGATATATGAATAAATTAAACACTTTATGTTTGTACAGCGAACCCTCCCTTTTCATTACAGCGCGTAGTGTAAAGTCTAGTACATTCTCCCTAAAACTAAAACCGTGCATTTCAACGTCATATTCTTATTGCTATATCGCAGTGAACCATTCTCGAACTACCTCGATAGATACGTCTTTACTCATTAGTATCAGTTAATGACGTAGTATACTGATATGTACAGTTTCAGACTATTACATATTACACTTCAATACGCAATAGAGCTACTTTTATTTCCATCTTCTTTCTTTGATTAACATTTAACATACTTAATGCGTTCTGCTACAACTTTTCAAAGAGGAAAGCGGATTCTTTGTAAACAGATAGAACACCACTGAGAGTTTTGTATAGAACACATAAATCATTTAATTTCTAATTATTTATTATATTATGTAAGTTGTGCGTTTTCTTTATTTTTATCTTTTTTGTGAATACTTATACCTTATATAAGAGGTTTATTTAAGGAAACAAATTTAACCTCTTTGTTTACAAATAAGGAGGATCTTTAAATGACCTCATGACTCGATTACATCACATACAGGTTGTTCCAAGGATGCCTGGTGCAATTCTCACCTGGTACGGAGTCATTATTCAGAATACTTCTCGATATGCCCAGTTTAATGTAAAACTGATTATTATTCAATAATCAATTAGGCTATGTCAGGAAGGTCGCTGAGCATATCACAGGGAATACAGTTACATGGCACCAGCATGTGCAAAGCAAAGTTAACACAGAAAGAAAACAAAAACGAAGGAACAAAAGAAAAGATGGTAATCATATCCATCTTTTATCATATTACTTTTACCATTTACCATTAGTGTGTCTGGCAAAATAATTATAACTATGGTGATCTAACCATGCCTGAGTACAAATAACGTATTCAAGTCCTGAAATATAACTTAAAGGAAACGAATTTTGAATTACTAATAAGGCGTTCTAAACCTAATGCACCAATGCCACTATTGAAAATAGCAATAAATAAAATTAAAGAAAACGCTTGTGACATAGTCAAGACGACTTGGAAATTTTGAAACTCCTACAACTGTCGTACTGAGAAGACTATATGTTGCGTACCTTGCTGATATTTGGGTAATATTAATGTGTAGCATTATTTAGCTTTTATGTATAGCATTATTATTAATATTAATAATAATATTCAGCCTGCCCGCCTCATCAGCGTAGATAGCATGTCTGCCTCACGTTCAAGGGCTTCCGAGTTCGATTCTCGGCCAGGGTGATTTACCTGGATGAGGTTCTTCCGGGGGTCTCCCTTATCCTAAAACACGAATGTCGAGTAACTAAGCTCTATGGACCTTGCGCTCATTTGAGCATCATTTCACCCATTCCATTCATCGTCCGACATGACTTAACGTTGGAGGACGTAATTACAATAAAAGAAGAAGAAGAAAAATCAAATGATTCGCCGAATAGAATGCATCTTGCAACGTTTATTTCATTAAATTACGCTGAAAACCAATTCCGATGTCTGTTTTCGATACAAGAATATCGAACAAGTCCTATTTGTAAAATTACTGCTAGAAAAACAAGTAGGTAAAATACACTTATATTTTGAAAAGATTTTGCTTTAACTATATGTTGTTTAACAGAAATACTAATCTATGGACTATGGAAGCAACAAAACCACATTCACTTGAGAAATATGTATGCGACTTATTAAAGTAAGCTTTAGATTACATCTGGCATAGTCTCTCCTAGATTACATCTCGTATACTCTCGCTTGTAAAGCTCAAGTGGGCAGCTCAAGTACTGTCTACCCACCACAAGAAGTCAAGCGGAGCCCAAGAGACAGAGAGACTTCAACTGCTTATCTGCTCTGGTATTGGATCTGTTTTCTATGAAATGTGTATGAGAGTGCATAAGAGTCACCCATGCCGCCAGATCTAATCCTCTTTCAGTAACTGCAGTGGTAGGTATTATGTATGGGGAAGTTATGTGACAACACTATGTATTTTAGATGAACCTAGAATCCTTACCTACCCAGACAAGCATGGACATCATGCGAAGAGCAAAACTGATTACGTTACATATTCCTCTGCCTTGCCTTCTTGTGTTGGGTGGACGGTACGACTTGCTTATTGTTTCGCGTGCGCAAAGGAAGAGTAAACCTCAGAATATCAATGGGGGTTGAGCTTTCTTACGTATTTAAGCATGTCCGCGTAACTCTTATAGAGAAGAGGGGAAGAGGTGTAATAATCACCTTGTGATTACCAGATTACCCTGTTCACAACTTACATAAATCTGATTAAATAACCGAATTGCCAAAATAAACTAAATTATTGGCGTTTTCAACGAAACTGTTTACACTTGGAATAGAAACGACAGTATGCACATATAGTAAGCATTGAATCACACGCCCACCTCGGTAGCGTGGTGGTAGAGTGTCTGCCTCACGTTTAAGTGGTCCAGAGTTCGAATCTCGGTCGGGGTGAGTTACATGGATAAGGTTTTTCCGGGATTTTCCCTTATCCTGAATGACGAATGTGGGGTAACTCTAAGCTCTATGGACCCTGGGCTCATTTGAGCATCATTTCACCCATTCCAATCGTCCGATATGACTTAACGTTGGAGGACGCAAAATAAAAAAAAAAGTGAATCACACCCTTTCCCCCTCCCAAAAAAATAAAGCGGTTTATTTTCCAGGCATTTTTAGAACTTTAAAGTGGTCCACAAGATGTTAAATAAGACCTCTGTAGTCAAGCGACCTAAAATAAAGGATTTAAAAAAAATGTTAAATTTGCTAAATGCCCAGCATCCTTATCGGACAAATCATGGCAAAGGTTAAATATAAAGATTACAAAATAAATATCTTAGCCAGGGTTACAAATATAGGTAAATGTACACATCGTAGCAAATTTCCAAATATATTGCATACTTTTACTCTCGCACAATGAGTACTTATATAAATTAAATTACAATAATTGAAGTATTTGCAATAAATATTGATATATACATTTAGAAACCAATTCGCACAAATGTGTTCGAGAGGAATTCTTGTCTGTGTCGCCATAGTATTATATACAACTGCTAGAAATTTATATTTACTTCATTAGAGGAAAAAAACTAATAGAGGACTGGTTCAATGATGCGACAAAGTTCGAGCTTGTCTTGTAAAAGAAAAATGTTGGATATCTTATCTTTTTTAACTTCCCATACCAATGCTTTAAGGTCGTTTATTAAGATTTATTTTTATGTATAGCAATCAGCTTAAGTGTGAGATTGCCAAATTACGATATATAGTAACATAAATGTGTTGCATCGTGCAAAATACAAAAAATAATAAAATAAAAAGTGCTACAGGTACAGGAATGAAATATTGAAGTACAAATTATTTGTATGCGTAAGGCATATCAATATGCAGAATATACAAATATGAACTATTAGCAGTCTTAACATTCATACAGCTTTCCAATTCTTGTGAAAGCCTATACATACACAGAGCACATACACAGAGCACAAACATACTCCTTTCTTGTTTTGGTTTTAAAAACAACTAGAAATATGTAAAAAGTGCAACTAAATAAATACGAGGGAATTGTTGATCAACAACAAGCAGCACAATGAAGGCAGCTCGTGTAGAGCTGAACAATCAATATCAGTGTATCAAGACTGTAGCTCTAGGCGAGAGTATCATTGTCCGATACACATCCACTGGGCACGATGACAACCTCCACTCCAACCGATACTTTGCCGTTCAACTTTACAGCAAACATGGAAACATGCTATGATGAACATTTTACAACAGCTCCCTTGTTTCTGATGGGCGCACTAACCCAATGTTAACATTACGGTCCAGATCCGAAGCCAATTTCAACTCGAGGCTCAACCTCTTCCCACCTCAGTTACACACTGCGCGTGCTTTTTCCTTGTTTTTAATGATTATTTCTAGTTTTGTTGGCCGTTACTAGAGTTGGCTTCGGTTTCTGGCCGCCGATACAAGCCCTTTAATCATGTCCATTCTAACTTTTCAATAACCTTCATACTTCACATACATACATTTCCACCAGCGAGCAAAATAATCAAATTTACAGAACAGCCCCGGTATGCCACTGTAATTGAATAATACCAATGTCTAACATCTTCTACACCTTCATTTGAGTGTGTGGTGTTTTAGGGAACGTCGACAACAAGGTCATTTGGGCCCGATGTTTTTCCCCTTGCCTTTCCTTTAATCGTAATGATTACGAAAACCAAGACGCAGATTCTGGCAAAACTTGGTAAGCGACACTTCAATATTCATATGAATAAAAGTTTCTTAACGACGCTATCAATTGCCAGGATACACTCCAATTGAGGTGGCAGCTGGGTTAAGATGTACATAAAATGAATTAGTCTGTTACCAATCCTGAGAGAAGCTATGATATATACATTTGGAGCCATTGCTGGTACATGTATCAACTACTCCATATGTATATATCTTCAGCCTTCTCTCACGATTGGTAACAGACTAATTCATTTAGTATACATCTTTACTAAGCTGCCAGCTCAAGTTAATTGGACTATACCAGTACGGCCGATGGGCCGGAACTTCCTTCTGAGAGTTCCTTTACATGCTAGTAAATTTTCTCAAAAGCATACTAAAAACCATCGGTTTCATCCACATATAAACCACTGCCTATTCAACTCAAGTTACCCAAACCGAGATTATTCATAAAGAAAACCAAAACATTGGTTACTTTTTACTTTCTTTATTATTTAGTAACTCCCCCAAAATGCCCATGTCGATGTTTCACCAGAATTGCACGTTTTGAAAAACCCCTGAATGCAAAAAATAAAGTAAGGCATTTTTAGAAAAAGTTTGTGTGTGTGTGTGTGTGTGTGTGTGTGTGTGTGTGTGTGTGTGAGTGAGAGAGAGAGAGAGAGAGAGAGAGAGAGAGAGAGAGAGAGTAGTACAATCAAAAAATTAAGTCAGTTAAATACAGCATCTTTAAAGGACCCAAAATCTGCTCCAACTATCCTTTACGTAGTAAAATCTTTGTTAAATTTTTATTTAAAAAAAAAACCTTGAGATTTAGCTGTCAATGCGTAAAAAAACTTGCATGACAAATGAAATCTATTTCTAGATTGTTTGAATAACCACTTCATTCTGAATGGACTGTTGTATTTTCCTTCATAAAACATGCAGATACTCAAACTATACGGTGATTCCCTATTTTTGCATTGGACTTTTCAAATACATGTTTCTCATCTACAAGTAGCTATTCGTTTTCTTCTCGTCTTGCACAGAGGGTGATACCTACGCCCAAGGACACACGCACACCCGTATTTCAAAGAAATTTTAGGAATAGCCGCTGTCAGAGAAAAATTGTTCAAAAGCTGGACGTCTTAATTAGCTCTACAATTCCCATTGCAGAAAACTTGTTGATCCCTTATCGTTTACTTATACAGGACTACTTCGAAATGTAAAACACTTCCCCAAGCTTGTATCCCGAGAAGATCTGGAATGTACTTCCAAATGAAACTGACCTTACAGGGTGCTTTCACAAAATTGTAGATACTGTTTTGCAATGCAAACTTCTTAAATATAAGAGTCCAAACCATTTTTACGAAAGTGAAAAAAATGGCAAACTTTTCATGTACCAAGTTATGCACCTGCTTTTACTTATGCTACCCTTTGCGTCTCTCTCACCTCTCTCACCTTTACGAAAATGGTTGGGGCATTCATTTCCGAAGGCGTTGAAATGATTGGCAACTGACAGCGTCGTTAATTAACAAGATATTTATTTAGTACTCCCCTTTCGCCTCTCAGTAGACTAATGTGTCTATTCTACACGTCCAAAACAATGAGAGAGGGATCAGCAAGGGATCAACACAGGATGCTGCCTATATTAAATAAAAACACTAAGAAAAAACCAAAACCATCGGCACGTTTTCAGTTCTCCAACTCTATGCTGGGACAATTTTATTAATAAATAATAAATGTACTGTTGGAAGTTGAAAGTGTGGTAGAAGCGTAGGAACCTTATAATATGACAAAGAGCTGTGGTTAAAACTTCTCTCATTCAAATTTGGTTTATGAGCTTTGTGTATAACTTCCGTCGATACACACGAATTCCATGTGCGGCGTTGTTCAGCAGATCTAGAGTAACTTGGGATAACAAAGAACTCAATACGCACTAAATAAACACTTTTAGGACGCTAAAAGTCGCAGAATACCTAATGAACTAGATGAAAGGCTGGTTCCAACATAGTTGTATGTGAGTAATGTCAACATACAATAAGTAAAAAGGTGTGTCTTAAAGCGCTTGAAATATCTGCAATGTTAGAATAATTTCGAGATCTGTTCGATGTAGAGTGGAGATGGGGAAGGGGGGGATTTCCCTTAAAGTGCTGTAGAAAGAGCTGTTGAAAAAGGTGAAAACTTATGAATAATGAATGCTGGGAAAAGTTGACGGTATTTTTGTAGACAGATGAAAGAGTGAAGATAGACACACGCAGAAATGGATGGGGGAGTGGCGTAGGAGACTATTGGAAAAAAGGACCGGAGGCAGGGGAAATGCAGAGAATATAAACCAGGGGTAGGTGGGACATGAGTGTGGGAACTACCACCATTTTCATTACATTCCGTTCGACAAACGGCGAGGAAAATGAAATGTTTTAAACATACCTCCTCTATGCTCTAATCTGACAATAAACTTGCTTCTTTCGTCATAATAAAATTCCATTAAATTTGCTGTTTTTCCAACTAGTGTTTTGTGCCTTACCGTATTTGCTTATATGGGCAAGACAAGAAAGCCGCCCATTTTAACCTTTTATCTCTATGGCAATGTAACGCAAGCATTCCGTAAATGTAAGTTGAGAACTGCAGTAGGACATAAAAAGTGATATACTGCACGTTACTCTTCAGCATAGTTTTATTTTCTCTACCAATACCCTCCTCTATTTTACACACAGCAACCCTAATACAAAATGCATCGGTGCATCTGCTGCAGAACTGTAAATAATTTAGAAACATTAGATTACTATTGAGTCATTCATGCACTATGAAATACTAAGTTCCCTGCAAGCTCATAAAAGTATATACTACCGTTCCATATAAATAAACGAGTAAAGATTGTTACAACACGTACAAATTAATGCTATGCTATGTATGCTATAAAAATTCTGATGTGACTACTCAAAAACTTTCGGTACTCTTTTATAAACTATGCTCACAAACGTTTATCTAATTTATGTTAAGCGATAAACATTTGCAGAAATGTATGTTATTGCTAAATGTTCTTGCAGCTGTAAGGGGAACTTCGGGATACTATCTTAAGCGATAGTCAATTTTTAAAGCTAGTCCAATGCCTTCCAAATTCCATTTTTCTTGCATAACCAAGAGGTAAAAAGATAGTGTCCGACATAGTGTAGGTGTAATGATGAGCTCTACAATTTTTGTTTATGGTTTTCGAGTTAAGCAAAAGTAAACCAGAATGAAGGGGTCTTTTATGTATATTTTCAGAAAACACAAGTTAAACATTTCATTCGTCATGAAAAAACCTGAAACATATGCCATATTTGAGAAAATAAAAATTTTCGAAAAATGTTACATGTAAAGGGTAGTCTGAAGGAGATGTTTTATTTATTTATTTTCAAAATATTCATGTCGCGTCCTTGGAAGATGCTGAACTCAAAATACCAAGTTTGGAATTTAACTGACTTCCCCTTTTTAGAATATGCGTTCCATACACACACGTCTTTCTCTAAAAATGTTCCTTTTATTCAAGAGACCTCAAAACGTGTATTTCCACTTAAATGTCTATAGCTAGCCCGCCTCGGTAGCGTGGTGGTAGCATGTCTGCCTCACGTTCAAGAGATCCCGAGTTCGAATCTCGGTCAGGGTGAGTTACCTGGATAAGGTTTTTCCCAGGGTTTCCCTTATCCTGAAAGGCAAATGTCGGGTAACTCTAAGCTCTATGGACCCTGGACTCGTTTGAGCATCATTTCACCCATTCCATTCATCGTCCGATATGACTTAACGTTGGAGGACGTAAATTAAAAAAAAAAAAAGTGGAACGTAACACATGACTGAAATGAACGAGAGAGAGATAAAGAGAGATATGAGTTTTACAATTCCACCCCAGCCGTTGCCACCAAAACCTGTGAGATAGATTATAAATATATCTTTTGATAAATTCTTCTCGAATTTATTCACCAGCAGCTCCACTTTTGAAATGAAAGGGAGATGATCTTTGGCAACTTACCCATAAATGGCTAGAATTAAACAGGAGCCAAAACCGAACATTTATGACCCTTGCTCTCAATAGTGTATCTCAAATAGCAAAGTAGTTTTGCAATTTGCTCACTCTTCACAGCAAATCCACGCATTGTGTAACAATTATCATTTCCGCTTAAATATTTGTTGCAAATCATAACAATTCGCATAACTTCCTCTACACATTTTTATGTAGGTATTTGATTATCAGTAGAAAGACAAAGTTAAAAAAGTCACACATTTTCCTTTTCCTCCTATCCCAGCTTTTACTTGATTGTATCTCTACGACAGCATCAAAACACGTTCAGACGGAGCTGAAGTAAATCAATCATGTTTATACCGCGACATAATCATTGCAAACACTTGAAGAGCGCTAGGCAACTTTTCCAGTTACCTGCCTGCTCAACTTCATGCTAGAAGCCAAGTTTAAAGCTACAGCAAATCCCACGTGCGTATCGATCCACCTTCATGACGAACTCAAGATGTATTGCATTTACAACTTGGCTACAGCAACACGCTCTCTCCACCACTAGAAAACTTTGCTTTCACGCTGACTCTCAAGCATTAACCATCAAAATTAGCTCAAGTGTGTAATTTTACGCCTCCATAATTATTTTATTATATTACACCTAGAGAAAATATAAAGCAAAATTTTAAAAAAAAATCAATTATGGTGCAATTTATTATTCTAGTCTTCTGATGTATGCCGTGAAAATTTTCAAAGAATTTTTTTAGGCAACTTGCTAAGAAACTGACATAAAATTCGCTTAGTAAACATCAATTAAGCCAAAAATTTCATGAGAACATGAAATTACAAAACTTGCTTTCACTTGCCAAAGACAAAAGGGATGTATGTTAGATTTAGGAGCACATACAAGTTATTACGTCAGATAGGGAAATCGGCGTCAGTCTGAAATATGAAGCATTTAAGAAGCTTTAAACGTGAACATTGGAAAAAGTCAGCCATCCTGACTTCGAAGAGATAAAAGTCCTCTCCATTTACAGCTACTCCCTTATAATGTTTACGAGTAGAACACAATCTTAAATCACTGACACTGGCCATGGAGGTCTTGGTTTATCAAATACTTAACCGAAAGAGAGAGAGAGAGAGAGAGAGAGAGAGAGAGAGAGAGAGAGAGAGAGAGAGAGAGAGAGAGAGAGAGAGAGAGAGAGAGAGAGAGTTGAAATGTCCACATCCTTCAGCAAGAAACACTTACATATGCAGTTAACGTCAAATGTTGAAGTTGCAAGTGTAAAAGTAGATTATTTTTCTTTTTATTTTGAGGTTTTTAATCTTTCATTGCTCAGTTTTGAAAAGTAATACAATCTGCCTCTATTAAAAACTGAATTTCCCTCCACAAATCCGAAAATTAAGGGTGTATGTTTTCAATAGTTCTAGTTTCACAGAAATTACCGAGTATTAATCGTGTACTCAGTAAACAAATTCCGAACTAATGAGCTAAGATTATAAATGAATGATCTCGTATTATTAGGAAGAAACGCGAGAAAGAATGAATTCAGAGCCACAGTAATTCACACCTTTGATTGCAATTTGAAGGCAAGGTGTATAAAAGCAAAAATGTATTTTCTTATTATCTAGAAAACACGAGTGAAGCACAAAAACAGGTACGATTGAGAGGAGAAAAATTACAAAAAATTTACTAATACATTTAAGATGTATGCCCTAAACGTGATACAACACCTTGGTACGAACATACGGTAACCACACGTATACCACAGGAAAGAACGTCTCCGGGGGATGAGACGCAGAGGTGTTGGAAAGGGTTCCAAACTGGTTCCTACACCCTCCCTCTTCTACTTTTCTGAATGAATCTTCTCGGTTTAGTGTAGAGTGAATAGGGCATTTTTTAACGGTTCTACTCCTGTCAAACACATTCGCTGTCCTTGTCCCACTGTGTAAGGGGTCGCATTCCTTTCAGGGACTTCAGGTGGACAGTAATCGTCTTCACTCTCACGTTTATTTGCCATATTTCAGTTATCTCAATGTACTTCGCTTAGAAACTATATTGTTTTATATTCTTTCCGAAGGAATCCAACATCACACATTACATTCGTGCAGTCCATACTTTCTTCAGATCTCTTTGTTGGTTGTGCTTTTGGCATAATATACAGCTTTAAGTTTGAATTTTAATTCTAAATGAGCAGAATATCTTGGTTTGACAATGTTTTTTGCTCTAATTGGTCGTTCACATTGGCATGTATCAGACTTTCATACTAGTTTTCAATTGAAACAATATTGGTAGACGGTAACACCAGGAAAATACTGGTAAAAGTCAACAATTTTGCCTTTGCCTAATAAAATACCTTACTCCGGATTCGGTTACAGACGCCAGTTATGCTGGTCAGCAATTTTTTTTTACAGCAAGAATGTGTAAAAAGACAAAGTAAAAAAGTTAGTCCCTACTTAACATTTCAGGGCGACTTTTGGATAAAAAGTGCGGTTTATTTTTGAGCAATACAGCACTGGTTTTGAAAACTGCAAAATTATTAGAAAAACGATACTGAAAATACAAAAATTACACTCCAGAAGCCAAACATTTTGAATAATCCATAGGGCAAAGTACCCCCCCCCCCCCCCCCACCCAAATAAAAGAAATACATGTCCGTTCTAGCAACACACCTGAAACAGACTTCAAATACATGTATTTATCTGAATGGCAATCAAGATTTGCTTATCACTGTTTCTTTTAAATATGGATTTTTGTGATTAGCTCTGACTGATATTCTACTCCTGGTGATCCTTGACGAAAAGTATAACTGGGTGACTTCTGACACTTACAGCTTCATTTCGTGTCCTGAAGATTGTTAAGTGGCAACCCGAGTAAAGGAAACCTGCCGTAGCCACTACAAACGCAACCAACCACGCAGATTTCTGCACTTTCAAATTCCATTCCTACTCCGTTCGCATCGTGTATGTATGTGCGAGCTGTGTATACAAAGCATTTTCAAACGTTTCGACAGCGTATAACCATCTCAAAATGAAAAATACCACGACTTTACGTGTAGAGCTGGGGAAGCAAAAAATAAGGAAAAGTAAGAGGGCTTCAGAAAATCTGAATGGTGGGAGAAGAGAGGGCTCACAAGTTGCAGTTGCTCCTCATCAAAAAAGCATCTCCTTGAAATACAGCATGAAACAGGGACTGCATGCTTTCCCAGCATTTTGAAGATACAACAATAGCGCCGTTTTAATATAGTCTCTGATAATACGTCACTCCATGTGTTAACTTACTGCATTCTGATATTATGAGTTATTTCTCTTAGGTGTGTCATTAGTTTTACCGCGATACACTTTTTAATACCTACTTTCGAGTTAAATAACTAAAATTAAAAATGCGACAAAATATTAAAAGAAAAAGTATGGCACCATTTTTGGACTGTATGTTGTAACAGCACAGCACTTAATACCGTTCTAAAGGTTTGGTTTTATTTCAAGGTAGAAACTATTTGAGTAACAAGGGTTTTTTCTGCTTCATAAATCCATCCACTCTACCACAACTAAATCAAGGCTGAATTCCCTCACACCTACTGTTTACAATTTAAAAGAAGCAGGTTCTAAACTTGCAATTATTAATACACATATAAGTATACCATTACACTAATCCGTAAACTTCTCTCAGAATTTCCATTGACTGATCCATCACAACTAAAACTCGCGGACATAAAATAGTTTTATTCTCAGATGTCCGAAGATGACGTCCAGTACAATGTATGTTCATTTTGCAGGACTATAAACCAGAAAATGGTGGGTCTTATTTGAGAGTTTATTAGACTCCACACCTATAAGTTTAGCTTTATAATTTATTCTATATTTAATTCTGAAACAAAGCATAAGTTGCAGACCTACTTCCATAGTCCTCAGCATGTGTGTACTGTTCGAGTTAAGAGAGTACAGTTAAATGCAAGAAATCCGTTAAGACCTAAAAGAAAATGACAATGAGGTTACGAACAACAAACAGTTCCTCAGGTATTAAAGCATTAACAACAATCTTATACTGAAGATATAAAAATTATTTTAAGTTGTTGAAGTCTCTTCAATTGCTGCCAATTATTTCTAATATTGAACTGCAGCTTTTTAAACCAACTGGAGAAAAAAAAAAAAAAAAATTAGCATAAGCTGAAAAATGTGACTGAAAGAACAACCATTTTGGTCAAATGTTTTCGGACAAACCCCCAGAGCTGTATTACAAATATATATATATATATATATATATATATATATGGGGTTACAAAAAGGTACGGCCAAACTTTCAGGAAACATTCGTCACACACAAAGAAAGAAAATATGTTATGCGGACATGTGTCCGGAAATGCTTAATTTCCCTGTTAGAGCTCATTTTATTACTTCTCTTCAAATCACATTAATCATGGAATGGAAACACACGACAACACAACGTACCAGCGTGACTTCAAACACTTTATTACAGGAAATGTTCAAAATGTCCTCCGTTAGCGAGGTTACATGCATCCATCCTCTGTCGCATGGATGCTCTGATGCAGCCCTGGAGAACAGCCGTCCACAATACGAGCACGAAGAGTCCCTACATTTGGTACCTGGGTTGTGTAGACAAGAGCTTTCAAATGCCCCCATAAATGAAAGTAAAGATGGTTGAGGTCAGGAAAGCGTGGAGGGCATGGAATTGGTCCGCTTCTACCAATCTATTGGTCACCGAATCTGTTGTTGAGAGGCGTACGAACACTTCGACTAAAATGTGCAGGAGCTCCATCGTGCATGAACCACAATGGGGTATTTGGACAATTGTCTGCACGAATAATTTCAATTTACATTTTAAGAGAAATACTAAAATGAGCTCTAACATGGGAATTTAGCGTTTCCGGTCACATGTCCACATAAATATTTTCTTTCTTTGTGTGTGAGGAATGTTTCCTGAAAGTTTGGCCGTACCTTTTTGTAACACCCTGTATAAAAAAACTAATTTATCAACTTTATTTCTTGTTCTTGTTTTCTTCGTTCATATTCTTTACTGTTTTGTTTTCTGTGGTTTTACGTACAGATACCATGCACATAAACACTCACGCCCAAGAAAGGACTCGAACTCGACTCGCTCTACACGGCGGAACGCTGGAGACATACTCTCGAAGACCGCCTCGGTAGCGTAGGTGGTAGCGTGTCTGCCTCTCGTTCAAGAGGTCCCTAGCTCGAATCTCGGTCAGGGTGAGTTACCTGGATAAGGTTTTTTCCGGGGTTTTCCCTTATCCTTCAAGACGAATGTCAGGTAGCTCTAAGATCCAAGGACCCCGGACTCATTTGAGCATCATTTTAACAATTTCATTCATCGTCCGATGTCTTAACGTTGTAGGACGTAAATTAAAAAAAAAAAAAAAAAAGGCTCTGTTTTGTTCATTGCAAACAAACTAGCAAGTCGATGAATGAAATCACGATCATGTGTGTATGTATCAATTTGGCTACATAGTGTATGAAATACAAAATCAAACTAATCAAAAAAATTTATTGGAACAGAACTGAGAATTCATAAATCATCTACAACGAACTTATTTCTTCACAAAGGGGAGATCGAAAGTGAAGTAAATGCTAGAAAGTGACGGCGAATACAAGTTAATGTCTTTTTCACATTCTCTTTCTCAAAAAGTTGAATTCTCCCTTCATGCAAGTAAAACTTATTTCCTGTGAACTGCGAGCACTTTGGTGATAAACGGGAGATCACGAGGCGTTATCTACTGCGGGATTATTATCGCGGCGCTTTTCCAGGGTGTGAGAGAAATACATTATGCCTAGTGCATGCTAAGAACGGGGAATTATTAGAACAGAGGAATTATGCTAAAGCAATAAACCGAGAGTCCCACTCAGGGATAAAAGTTGCTCCTTTCTTGCCTAAGAAGTTGAAGGAACAGAATTTTAAAGATGCGAAAAGAAAATAACAATGAAATTCCAAATTCAGAGAGCTTTCTCCTCCCTTGTTTGAACAGTGTAGAGAGGAAAGAGAATGAAACGAAGTTCCTTCACCAGTCTGTGTGTATGTGGTGAGAGACTCATAAATGTTTAAGCAAAGATTTCTTTGCTTATAATGCTTTCGCTGGCTAAATCCTCCAAGACAGCGTTTTCTGTTCCACGGCTTTAACACGATATTATCTGATGGGAGCATTGCACACTTTGTTAACCCTTCTAGTTTCGTCTTTCAACAAGACGAGCAAATATTAGCAACGCTATTATAAACATTTTCATTACAATAACAATGTTAATATCACGATATAGGACAGAGGAGAAAAAACGTAATATCTAATACAGGCTCAAAATTTTACTTGGAAACAAGTGTGCATAATCAGGTCACTACTCAATCCCTTTCTGGTTCAGCTCCTTTATCCAAACAAGAGTGATCAAAGACGAACAGCATTCATTTTGAAGTTTATACAGTATCCAGTTTTCTTACTGTAAGCCCAAAACTTCCGAAATTGTATCCTTGTCTACCAAACCAAGGAATTGTTTAGCTTACTTGATGTGATACCTGCCAAAGAGTCGAGGCGTATCTTAGAGGATGTGAAATAACGAGAGTTGTTTACGCGAACCTATCGCATATACACGGCGAGTTCAGATGTAATAATTCTTGTGGACAGCAAGAGGCAGGCGCGAGAAATCATGTTTAACGTGCTTGAGCATTGTGACCAGGAGAAAGAAGGGAAATAAAAACCCACTGGTGCCAGGTGACAACACAGATGCCAGCAATAATTTGCACCTGCGTATAATAATCAAAATATTTCGCTCTTCTAGTAAACAGATAAGCGAATGCAGCGCTGTCAGTGAAGGTCGATACGCCTCGACGCTTTGCCAACAAAGTAGACAAGTCGGTATCGCAAGTAGTATTTCGCATCCGGTTCTATTAAAACAAGTAAATAATACCTATTCAATATTTATAACTACACATTTTCAAAGTTAACGGTGAGGTAGGACATAATCAAATTAGAAAAACAATTTCAAATATTCTCTTGAAGCAAGTGGCGAAGATGGACTGCATGAAGATGGGTAACCTGTATAGGGATATCTGAGTCCTATGCACTCCAGTATGTGCGAAATACACCTCAAATATGAAAAGAAATATTTAAAGGAGAGCATACGTCAATCATTTTTGTGTGCTTTGAATAGCTCTTCCTATCTGGGCTAGAAACCAGGTATGGCTAACTCATTTAAAACTGTTCTGGTAGCTTTGTTAATGCAGCTTATTATATAGGATATTTATATGACAAAACCTTTTTCTGTCTTCCTTTCCAGGATACAACTTCAGCATTTACCTCATTACGCAATACCGTAATAGTCTTTAAACTTCCGTCACTGAGTACAATACTATCAACATAAGCTGTTAACGATCTACTTTGGAGGCATTGAAAACGTGATCCATTATGAATGTCATGTCCCCACCCCCGTCCACCTCACGTTCAAGATTTCGCGAGTTAGAATCTCGGTCAGGGCGAGTTATCTGGAAAAGGTTTTTCGGGGTTTTCCATTATACTTCAAGACGAATGTCCGGTAACTCAAAGCTCCATGGGCCCTGGACTCATTTGTGCATCATTTCACTTTTTAATTCACCGTCCGATATGACTTAACGTTGGAGGGCGTAGATTACAAACAAAAAGGAAACAAAAAAAAGGCCCCCCTACTTTTTAAAGACGAATCCGCAGTGATTACTTGGTGTTGCAGAAATCATCGTGGAATTCTTACCTATGTAGACTGAATTTCTATGAATTTCATTCCAAAAGCTTTTCGCAGCAGGATTAGATCGTTTATACAGAAGTTAATCATGCGACTAAATTGATAAATATTTAACGTAACTGCCAGAAAAAAATTCTAATCACTATAATTCAACCCACAGTCCTATGGCTTTCAAACTTGATACTTATAATAGCAAATCTTTAGTGGTGATGTATAAAATTATCAGTAAAACTGTGAAGGAAACAGGTGAATAAAATAACAGTAAAAGATGCTAAATGCCAAACCATAGGAGATGCATACATGAACAGGCGCAAAATGTTACACTTCTAGGTTTAGCGGTTAGACACAGCTTCTCCCTAAAAGTATAATTAGTTTAGGATGACATTAATATAAATGAAAAGAGGCACTGACGTATGCAGCTCACCTCAGTGCCACTGTTGGCAAGAATGTAGTAATATCGAGAATACCAGACTATCTTTTTCTAGTCTTCAGCATTCTACAGAGCTTTGAAAATCAATGAGATGAATATGTATTGTGACTTTGTGGGTTCGTGAAATGAAAAGTCCAATTTCACCACTCAAAAATGTTCTTTATTTCCACCGACTTACAGTTAAACACTTGCCAATTACACAAAATTACGTAATGCTCACAATTTCAATTTACCAGTTCGTCCGTTATCGTTCCGATGCACGTACACGGCGCTACTTCACTAGCACGTCAAACACTAACTCACTCACTGTCTCTCTGAAACCCTTTTTATAAGAATGTCAGTGTTTTTCTAGAAGTCTCTAATCACCGAACGTTCCAGACCACCGGAGAAGGGGAGAGAAACATCGAAGGACCGGCGACACTACCGCAAATCACCCCTCAGTTAGTGACAGGAGACAGATGAGTGGGCGTGGCGAGGCCTCCGGCCCCTTCTCAGCTGTTGCTTGTGGTGCTACCCGATAACTGGGTGACACTGCTCCCTCCTCAAAGCTGGTCGTCCCGAACAGCACCATCATAGCGGGCTAGACGATCCAGGTGTACCACCAACATCTTCCCTCGGGGAACCTTCTGGATGCGGTAGACCACGTCGTTAATCCTCTTCACCACCCGGTACGGTCCTTGCCATGGCTGCTGGAGCTTCGGGCACCGTCCCTTGGTCCGGGTAGGACGGTACAACCAGACTAGGTCACCTTGCTGGAACCCTTGGCTGTTGGCTTGCCTGTCATACCTGGTCTTCATGCGGTCGCTCGCCTTCTGGATGTTCTGGCGAGCCATCTCGTGCATGTCGTGGAGATGGTCCACCAAGTTCTCCACATACTCGGTCGCTGGATGTTTCACTTCCGGAGGGCTTCCAAAAGCCAGGTCACAAGGGAGGCGTAACTCTCGGCCGAACATTAAGCTGGCTGGCGTCATCCCAGTTGTGTCGTGTGTAGACGAGCGATAGGCCAGCAAGAACAGTGGCACCTTGACGTCCCAGTCTCGCTGATGGCTGGCCACGACTTTCCTCAGGTGTTCCTCTAAGGTCTTGATGTACCTTTCGACCATGCCATCCGATTGGGGATGTAGAGGCGTAGTGCGAGTCTTGTTCACCCCAAGCCTTTGTAGTGCCTCCTTCATTAGGTTGGACTCAAAGTTGGTACCCTGGTCACTGTGTAGCTCTAACGGCACCCCAAATCGACAGAATACTTGCTCCACGAGGCAGTCTGTGACTGTCTTTGCCTCTTGGTTTGGGATGGCATACACCTCCGGCCACTTGGTGAAGTAGTCCACGACCACCATTAGGTACT
This sequence comes from Mantis religiosa, assembly GCA_030765055.1. Lineage (NCBI taxonomy): Eukaryota > Metazoa > Arthropoda > Insecta > Mantodea > Mantidae > Mantis > Mantis religiosa. The sequence goes on from CM060958.1 coordinate 77,898,956, forward strand.
TGTTGCCTCGGTCGGAAACTGGGAACGGTCCAGCAATATCAACGGCGATCCGTTCGAATGGCGCTCCGACGTTGTACTGCTGCATGCGACCCCGGCTCCTAGTCTGAGGGCCACGACACGCCGCGCACACGTGACACTGACGGCACCATCTCTCAGCATCTGCTCGGAGTCTCAGCCAGTAGTAGCGCTGCCGTAGTTTGTCAATCGTTCGGTTCGCTCCCAGGTGTCCTCCCGAAGTACCGGCGTGTACTTCCTCCAGGACTTCCGGGACCTTACTCCGGGGAAGTACCAACTGCTCTCTCTGCGTCTTCCCATCGGGTGATTCCCATACCCGGAACAGCACGCCCTCTCTGATCTTCAACGAGTCCCATTGGGCCCAGTACGACTTGTAGGTGGCGCTCCTTGGTGCGATATCCTCCCAGGTTGGTCTTGTCCCTGCCTCCACTTCCCTCAAGAGTGGCCCCAAGTCTGCGTCCGCCAGCTGCTCCCTCCTCAGGCCTGCGCTATCCCAACCGTCCGCAGGCACTGCCACAACTACTCGGACTGCAGCGGCACGCTCCTTCTCTTCCACTCTTGTGCACTGGCCGCACTCTTCTGGACAGGGTCTTCGGGACATGGCGTCTGCGTTACCGTGGCTCTTCCCTCTACGATGTTCCGAGGTGAAGTCGTACTCCTGCAGCCTCTGGACCCAACGTGCTGTCTGGCCTTCCAGGTTCTTAAAGCTCAATAGCCAGGTTAGGGCGGAATGGTCAGTCCTCAGGTGGAATGGCTGACCGTACAGGTACTTGTGGAAGTGCTCCAAGGTCTTTACTACCGCCAATAATTCTCGTCGGGTGACGCAGTAGTTCTTCTCTGCCTTGGATAGCGTCTTGCTGTAGTAGGCTATCACCCGCTCATGGCCGTCCTGGATCTGCGATAGGACACCTCCAATGCAATGGTCGCTAGCGTCGGTGTCCACAATGAAGGCGCCACCCGGTTGTGGGAAACCCAAAATTGGAGCACTGCACAGGGTCTCCTTCAGGTGCTGGAAAGCGTTTTCGGCGTCCTCCGTCCACACAAATGGCCGGTGTTCCTCTGTCAGGCGGGTGAGGGGTTTTGCGATGTTGGAGAACCCCTTTATGAAGCGCCTGTAATAACTGCACAGCCCCAGGAAACTGCGCAATTCTTTCTTGTCCTTTGGGCGAGGCCAATCTCTCACAGCCTTTGTCTTCTCCGGGTCTGTGGCCACTCCGGTTGCTGAGACTATGTGGCCCAAGTAGTTAACTTCCTTGCGGAAGAGCTGGCACTTCTTCGCGTTCAGCTTCAAGTTGGTCGCCTGCAGTCTCTGTAGCACCTTACTCAGATTCTCGAGGTGATCTTCAAAAGTCTTCCCGACGATGATGATGTCGTCCAGGTATAGCAGGCAGGCATCGTAAGTCAGCCCTCTCATCACTGACTCCATGAGGCGTTGGAAGGTAGCTGGTGCGTTGCAGAGGCCAAAGGGCATAACCGTGAACTGCCAAAGACCTTGGCCCGTCGAGAATGCGGTCTTCTCCTTGTCTCTCGGGTCTAGAGCTACCTGCCAGTAGCCCGACTTCAGGTCCAGGGTCGAGAACCACTGTGCACCAGCTAGCGTGTCCAGGGTGTCGTCAATCCGGGGTAAGGGAAAGCAGTCCTTCCGGGTGACAGCGTTCAGCTTTCTGTAGTCTACGCAGAAGCGCAGCTCGCCGTTCTTCTTCGTCACCAAGACTACAGGGGAACACCAAGGGCTGTCGGACTCTTCAATCACTCCCCTGGATCTCATGTCCTCCAGCATGTCTCGTACCGCCCCTTGCTTCGCCAGCGGAACGCGTCTATGTGGTTGCCGAATAGGCCGGGCGTCTCCGGTGTCGATGCGGTGAAGCACTTTGTCCGTGCGGCCGTAGTCACTATCGCCTTGGCTGAAGACGCGCTCGTATCGCCCCAGTAGTTGTCGAACCTGCTCCAGCTGTTCTGCGGTCAGGTGGTCGGCCGCCCTCTCCAGTAAGCCTTCTAGCCGGGGCCCCAGGTGTTGCTTCAGCGCCGGCTCCTGTGTCTTGTCGATTGCTGTTACGCTCACTACGGGCTCGCACGTTCCCAACTCCGTCCCGGCCTGGACGTCGTGATCGGTGTCCGTTGGATTTAGCAGTCTCACTGGCACCTCCTCTCGGCACGGCAGCAATGCCCTGGCTACACACAGTCCGTGTACAGGCGTCTTCTGGTCCAGCATCATGTTCCTGGTTCTCTGGCCCTCAAGTCGCGCCGTCACCACCACCTCGCTCCTCGCGGGAACAACCACGTCTTCGTCCAAGACGACCCTGCACATTCCAAGGCGCTCTTCGGGTTGACGGGAGTATAACCTCTTCTCCGTTAAGCCGCAGGACCTTCTTGCCGACGTCGACCGTCGCCTCATGGCTCCTGAGGGCATCCAGTCCCAGGATCACCTGCTCAGCCACCTTCGCGACGAACACCCACAGACGAACGGCACTCCGTCCCAAGTTCAGCTCCAGCAGGGCCTCCTTCTCCACAGGCAAGGTGTCACCCGATGCCGTGACAAGCTGGTATGGCCGGCTTGGCTTCCTTGTCGGCAAACCCTTCGCCACGTCAGGTCTGATGATGGTCACGGCCGCCCCGGTGTCCACCAGCACGCGGCACGGCTTTCCTCTTATCCAACCGTCCGCGATGAGGCTGTCATCCATACGCCGGCTGACGGCGCGCAGTGTCACTCGAGGGGATGGTGGTGATGGCGCCGACGTGCCCCTCTCCACGACGGCCCTTACTCGTTTTCCGGCTGCTCTTCCTGGCGTGGGCAGTCTCTCTGTAGGTGTCCGGGCTGTCCACACCCCCAACACAGGCCTCTAGGTGTTCGCCGGCGTCCTTCAGCTGGTCTCCTGTCTCCGGCGTAGCGGACACTCCTCGTTCTCGACGTCGGAATAGATGTTACTTTGGCCGCCTCCATCCTTAATGCCGCTGTCAGCGCCTCGTGTATGGTTTTATATTCGCCGAGCATTAGGCGCTGACGAATCTCCGTGTCCCGTACCCCGTCGACAAAATTGTAGGCGGCTTCCCGGGATACGAACTCCAGTGGCAGGTCAACCAAGGCCTTGCTAGCCAGCTGCTCGATGGCTATGGCGAACTCCTGCAGCGTCTCCCCCGGCTGCTGCGCCCTTGCCTTTAGCTGGCTTCGGTATGCTGCGGCTAAGCGGTGGTTCCCGAAGCGATTCTCCAGGGCCTCCCAGATGTCCTTGGGCGCCGCCATCGTCTGCACCGCGTTTAGCACTTCCGCGGCCCGTCCCTGGAGGCTGGCTATTAACTGTGTGGCCTCCTCCTCCAGTGACCATCCGTTGTGCCTGGCCACTGTGTCGAACTGGCGGCGGAAGACCTCAAACGTTGACGCGCCGTCATACTTGGGAGGTTTGACGCGCGCAGATGTTGTGTCGCGTCCCGGCGCGTCGGCCTTCAAATCCTTCAGCTTCCTGCCGACGACGTCCTCCACCATGGCGTTCAGGGACTTCGCGCTGCTGTCGGCTTTCCCTTCCAGGTCGTTAACGCGGCTCGCCAGGTCCTCGACGCGCTCGTCCACTTGGCCCATCCGCTTGCCCAGCTCCGTCACGTCATCCCTCACGCCGGCCAACTGTTCTTGAAATTTGGCGGCGAGAGCCTCGTTCGCCACCTTCATTTCCGTGGTCAGTTCGGCCATCTTTGAGGTCATTGTCGTGGCCAAGTTGTTGTTAGCCGTTTCCGTCTTCGCTGTTAATTCGGCCTTCATTTCTTCCATCTTCCCGGTGATGTTGTCGTTGGCCGTCTTCATTTGTTTCAACTCGGCGGTGATGCTGTCGTTGGCCGTCTTCATTTGTTTCAACTCGGCGGTGAGGTTGTTATTTGTAGTCTCCAGCTTCGCGGCCAGGCTGTCATTTGCCGCTTCCGTTTTTGCAGCGAGGTTTTCATTTGCCGTCTTCATTTCTTTCAGTTCCGCTAAAATCTTTTCTAATGCTGCCTCCATTGTGTTATGTCGCACTTCTGACACCAATTGTGACTTTGTGGGTTCGTGAAATGAAAAGTCCAATTTCACCACTCAAAAATGTTCTTTATTTCCACCGACTTACAGTTAAACACTTGCCAATTACACAAAATTACGTAATGCTCACAATTTCAATTTACCAGTTCGTCCGTTATCGTTCCGATGCACGTACACGGCGCTACTTCACTAGCACGTCAAACACTAACTCACTCACTGTCTCTCTGAAACCCTTTTTATAAGAATGTCAGTGTTTTTCTAGAAGTCTCTAATCACCGAACGTTCCAGACCACCGGAGAAGGGGAGAGAAACATCGAAGGACCGGCGACACTACCGCAAATCACCCCTCAGTTAGTGACAGGAGACAGATGAGTGGGCGTGGCGAGGCCTCCGGCCCCTTCTCAGCTGTTGCTTGTGGTGCTTCCCGATAACTGGGTGACAGTATTGTGTTAGAAAGAAACCATGTCATAACTACGCTTATGTGAGAGAACAATTACTACATTCTCAACCATTCCGTAAATCCTAGGATCTTTGTTAGTGTGCATCAAATTTAATAATCCAGGAACTGTATTTAGTGCAATATATGCACATCACATGTATGTTATAGCGAATGTTTGCGGAATTTGCTTCCGGAAAGCTAAATCCTATCCGGTGCTAATGAAGCTGGTTTCTAATTTATGACACATGAAATGTAGGTTTCCTTTTCGGAAGGGAAGCCAGATAACCCCTATCGAGGCTTTCCCTCTCTACCTTAATTGATGAATTAACCCCTACGGTACAGTTATCAATGTACCTTGTAGGTACTGCATCACCAGTCCTCTACCCTTGATAAATCATTGTGACAACCTTAATCCCCGTGACGTAGCAAAGCACTAACGGCATTTCGCTTCCTAATTCCGTTGCCTTTTTACAAGTCGTGCCACAAACTTGCTTTCTGTCATTTTTCTCAGCGTCTCGGCGTTGATGATCAGGACTGACTGGTGGCAAAACTTTCCGTAATATACTACTACCGCTTAAAAAGCTGGGATAAATCACGTCTGTCTGTATTATCCTCAAGAGTAAACATAGTTACGGAAGGATTCTCAAACGCATTAATACACTTCATTCGTCCGTAGTAGTGAAGCTTAACAAAGATCACAGTTAGTCATTCACGGGCAACTTCACTCTGCACATCCTCAAGAAATGCAGAATAAATTAAGTGCCCCCCCACCCAAGTTAATTCGTGCTGCTCGCTCCGAATAATTTGGTTAAGAACTTGCCTAATTAAAAAATGTAGTTCCAGAATGTTCTCAAGAGTGGCTCCAACTTTAAATTTTCAGCTTAAGTAAGAAAACAGTGACCGATCGAAGTGGGAAGCAGTGTAAGAATGCATTTACATGAATTTTTCTAGTCACAATAATTAAATTTTATATTGCCTCTACAAACAATTCTTGGGGAACTTTATTTCTCTATCCAATTCACACCGATCAGGATATACGTTTATACATTTCGCTGAGGGCACAAATGAACCTTACTAAAGCGAATATAAAAGTATTCAGTATTGCTGCGCCATTTACTGAGGTTTCCGCAGATTTAGCTTGGCTTTTAATTGTTAGCTTTAATACTTCTGTTTGTGTATATTTAAGCATTTGAAAAAAATGTATAAAACATTTCGTTTAATACAGATTTGTCAATCAGATGTGTTATGAGAGCATGCTGAAGAATTTCATGAGCATGAAGCAGTTTCAAAAGGAGCATCGTAAAGACTTTTAAATTCAAAGTTAGTAATTCACTTGAGATGTTCATAAAATATCCAAAGGCATCAATAATCCATCTTATTGCTGAAGCTGTCCCAAATTCTTGAAGTGTTCTTAGCTGATCAGCATATTATGGAGGAAGGATAGTTTTGTCTTTCCGAAAAGTAAGCGGGACAGTGCACTGCTGAAATAATATATTAACCTTAATGACAAAAACTCCTCTCTTCAAACAAGCTAACTTACCTTTGAGCTAAGTTTGCTTTGCTCTTCGACACATGCTGACGTCAAGCTTCAAATTAGTTGCATGATAATTATCGCGAAATCATATTAAAACATTCCACTCAGAAATAGAGCGGCAGCGACTTTACCAGCAGTCCATATTTTAAACATCCCATTTTCACTCCAAAATCATCAACTACCCCTACGTTTGCAAAGCTGTGAAAGAGTTGAAGGTAGCAGAATTACGGCCGGATGGACGAACGGAGGACAGTCATCTGACTTGCAAATTCTGTCGAGGGAGCGAAGTGAAGTGTAAGCTACGAGGAATGGGTAGTTGGGGGGGGGGCTGCAATGCTACTTCAGCTACAGCGTCAACATGGAGATGATTGAGTGCTAGATGTATGCATGTGAGTACGTGCGTTCACTATGTCCTATATTATGTATAACCCAAGTCTAGAGGAATGGGAGAGGAAAGGATTTTGCTAGATGGCAATGTTTTCCTCTACAAATAATGCTCGTGGGAACGCACTAAATAATATTAAAACAAGAAACACTAATGCGACGAGCTCGACACCAATCTCAGCACTTCAGGAGAACTCCGAAATTAATGCCAGCATTAATGCATGTGTTTATCTTTGTCATTTAAATTCGAAATGAGTTCGGGAGCATGCAATTTTGATGAAAGCCCCTTTCTAATATGCATGATGTTCCTGAATATGCAATGATATCCATGCCCCAACAGCTCCTCGCAGACCGTGCCCTCGGAAAACGCTAATAATCGTGGAACATCCAACTTGAAAGTGATACGACTTGGTGGCGAGTTAATGCAAATGTGTTTCTAATAAAAAAATACGCTATTAATGGCTTTTCTAATTTTAACAACAAACTGCAAAATTTCACTAGAAAACTATTGCATGTTTTTTACTCCCTTATATCAGAAAGCAAATCACCAAAAAGATGATGGATTGTCACAGCTTATGAACATATGATAGGATGATAAATGAACGGTTCTCATTTTCCCGTTAAAGACCGAGGTTTCCTGAGCAAGTATGAGGTTATGTAATTTAACTTTGGATCGGATGTTCGTCGTTTAAGGTTGTGCCATACCAGAAACCCAAACACCTAAATGTCCATGAAACTCAACTTGAAAATATTTTTTGAGCACCAGAATCGGTGAGGGAGAATCTCGAGCTTTTCAACAGTTTTTATTTTATCAAAACTCTTGAGGAATGTGATCGTACGTGTTAAAATGTACGCAGGCATTTCACCCCAGTATTTCTTGTTCCTCCACGGGTGTAGTTAGCTAATCCGAAATATTTGAACCCTGTAACATTTTCAGAATATCTACAAGAATCTACAAAGATTCTTTATGTGGTTAATTTTGTGCAAATCGTCCACTTGAGATTCATACAATGAGAGTTTGTGCTCGTCACGGTAGCGTAGATGGTAGCGTGTCTGACTCACGTACAAGAGGTCCAGTTCGAATCTCGGTCAGGGTGAGCTACCTGGATAAGGTTTTTCCGGGTTTTTCCCTTATCCTTAAAGACCAATGTCGGGTAGCTCTAAGCTCCATGGACAGTGGACACATTTGAGAATCATTTCAGTCATCTTATTCACCGTCCGATATCACTTAACGTTGGAGGACGTAAAATTACAACAAAAAAGACAGAGAGGGAGGGAGAGGGAGGGAGAGGGAGGGAGAGAGAGAGAGAGAGAGAGAGAGAGAGAGAGAGAGAGAGAGAGAGAGAGAGAGAGAGAGAGAATTGACTCCTAAGTAACCCCAAGTTCTTTGCAAACTGAACTGTAGCTCTATTGAACGATATTCACCGGTTTACTGAAATATTTAAAAATCTTACAATAGCGTTTGTCTCTAGTCTTTAAACATTTGTTTTCTTTTTTCATTCCCAATCATTTTCTCTAACAGTTTAGTGCTGGACCCAATATTATGTTAATGAAGTTAGTTTAATGGTTAAACTTAAATTTGAATACACACCAGGCACGCGCTCGCAATTGTCTAACCGATACGACCTTCTTTCGAGTAGCTTATAATTTGTGCCTCCGAGATTAGTGCTTTCATCAAGATTTATCCAATTAGAAAACAGAATACTTGTAATGTATTTGTCTTGATTCATATGTTATCTACACTGCGTCATTTACTACCATTTCCGGAAATATGATGTTGCGTTTTTCCATCAGCAGATTACATGATTGCCCGAATTACCGGAGCGCAAAATCTGTAAATTTCCGGTATGCATTGTACAATTATTTGTGATTACCAGTGAATGTCGCCCCGTTTAAACCCCGTTCTGAACAAGTATAGCTAGCGAATATAAAATATTTTGTCAAGCATTAACTGACGGTTTCTTCTTACTCTTCACTTCGATAATCAGGCTCACGATGCAAGTGGGCATCACTACTAGTGTAGTTTTAACATTTTTGACAGAATGAAGATATTACATATGGGGGAACTCAAGAATGTTTATAACAGATGATGTATTTCTGGATAGCAATGTTTCATACCCCATGCACTAAGTTGCTCAAAATGAATATTACCATCCGCGCATTCTACAATCATGTAATTGTTGCAGGAACCTTAAGGGTATAGCCAAGGTTAGACATAACAATATGTATTACTTCAACATTTCTTCAAACAGGATTTTAATAATAACGAATATAAATAAACATTACTTAAGTGTTTATGCATTTCCGGCAACTTCCAGGAATCGATTTAATTAGTAGTTGTGTGGAAAAAGGCTACCGTAATATTTTCTAGCTGACAGCGACTTTGTAGCGATCTTTTCGATGACTTGCAAATCCATGCTTAAGAGGCATTACATTAAATATTTTAATAAATACACACACACGCTTTCAAATGTGGAAACAAACATTCCAGTTCATGTAGCATAAAATAAAGCGATAAAATTAAGATTAAAAAATCAGAGAATCTATCTCTATCAAGTCTGACATAAGCAATGTAAACGAAATAGATGTGCTAACAAATAAATAACACGACAAACTTCGTTTTACTAAGTTTTACCTTCAGTGGAAATAGCAGATCTATGGCAGAAATTATCATATCAATTGCCTCCTTATTTCATATGCCAGACTTTCTCAAATAGTTGGAAAACGACTGTGTAAAAAAAAAAAACACTTTTGATTTTCTACGTGACTCCTGCGCTTCATTTTTTCTTGCCTTCAGTCGCTACTGGTAGGGATGGATGGACGGATGATGCCGTTCTCATTTAGGCCCGATGAAGACGTTCTCCCTCGCAGCAGGGCGCGAACGACGTACACCCGCCCAATTACCCAATCAGGCGCTTGATCACGACGTCTCATCCAATCAAATAGGAGTCGGCAGCCCATCACCGCCAACATCCACCCGGTGCTTACCCGCTCTTATTAACGCCACCTGTTTTTTGTGCACCGCTCCAGTGTTCATATCAACCGTCATGTCAGAAGCTATCCATCCAGGTGATTCCATGCGAAGCCCATTAAAGATTCGAAGCAACAAGAGAAATCCATGCTGCAATGAAAACGTTGCACTACGCAAGCAATAACATCCTTCCAAATAAACGACGATTTTGTTCATCTACTCATCTTACACTGCTCAACTCGGCAATCAATTTTATAGATGGTCATGGGAAAAATGCTTTATGGAAAGAAACTTTTTAAGGAGATATTTTAAAAATTATAAAAACTAATATTATATCTCCCTGTAAATAGTTAAGTAATCTAAGCTTGTAGGAGGGAAATTAAAATATTGGATATTACATTCATTGTCCTTTCTTCAAATTACTCTTACACACGCTCATTCAATAAGCATCTGAACCAATGTTTTATTACATATTTCTCTTGGATGTAAATAGGTATAGAGGGGTACAGCAGGTCTATACAATCATGATCATATTTTTTAAGAGCTAGTCGCTATGTGAAATTTTTAAAACTGTTAACGAAAAAGAACAAATTAAAGAAGACTTCAAAATTTTTAAGAAAAAAGTATTTGAAAATGCAATACCAATAACTCGTCTCAGACAAGATTAGTTTCACAATGTGTTACATACATTGGCTGCTTTAACGGGATCTCTATTTTATTTTATTGATTTTTAAAAGTTTTTTCTATCTCTTGAGATTTACTAATTAAGTCATTCAGAGTAAAGTGGAGTTAGAAGGTTATTCTCAGAAATATTCAAGATAGCCAAACATTTTGTGACGAAGAGCTTTAAAATTAGATATTTTTCTAGAGGTTAGCCTTTTTCAGAACAATAAAAACGTTAAAAAATGTTCATCTATTCAATCGCTGAGCAATGAGTAATTATAACATTGCAGGCTCAGGTATCTCATCGGTTATTTTTCTCAACAGGAGGTTGCGTGATCAATTTTTAGTTTTTCAAGCAAAGAGGCTCCTCAGTCGGAAGATAAATACACTTAGGCCATTAACTCAATTTTCAAATAAGATTCAAATAAATTGAAATAGAACGCGGTTAAGCAGGCTGAATAACTGGTTAAAGTAGCTTAGAGGTACCTAGCATACTTCTTGTACATAAGAATTCAAACAATGTTCATATACTAATCGTGAAGTTTCAGATTCACAGCTTTCAGAGAGCTATTACGTGATTTTCAAGGCAAGTATTCAATTTCAACCAGAAAACAGCAATGAAGGAAGCTTTCCCAGCAATTCAAATAATTTTATTCTATCCGGATCAAAAGGGCTTGTGTTTTGCTGAGGGTCAAGAATCATAACGGAAAGTAGTTAAACTGAGACTCGACGAAAACTTGACCCAATATTCCCAACATTACTATTTTAACTTCCTGTAAATACAAGGATTCCCATATTAGTTACTTTTTTAGTTCCTAATCGCCATGAAAGGAGTAATTTATCATATTAACTTATAAAGCAGCTATGATTCAGTCTTGCAAATACATGAGAAAAGTAAAATCTCGGGTTTTCAGCGATTCTCTCTTGCACGGTGATATATGAATTCTTTCAGAGGATAAAAGGAAGATACGTTGTTCTCTTCCAGACAGTCTCGCCAGTTCGCTTTTGTTTTAGCAAGATACGAGTATATCAGCATTGCTGAAGAAAAACTTGCGAAGTAATTGTGTTACAAAGCAAAACAATAATTACCAACAGCAACGACCGAAATATTCCAATATTCTTAAAACAGGCGAGTGATTACCGTAGGGTTTATGCTAATGCAAACGTATAAACAATATTCTCAAATTTTAAAATAAGAAAATTAAAAGCATGCTACTTATAGTACTGGAACGCATTCGCAGTCTTGAAGCATATTTCAAGCGGATTGCAACGTGTTGCCATAGTATATATATAACAAATAAAGAACATCTAAAGCTTGGATCTCCGAGCTTGGATCCTGCACGAGGATTTCTCTCGTTCAGCTTAGGAATCTGGACTATATACTTCCCTTATTGCTGTCTTTAACATTACATTCCGGATTTGCAGGGAAAATGTGGGAAAAAATAAAACATACTAGTTATTTTACCTCTATTTTGAACTTTGGGTGATTAATAAATAACCTATAACATATCCTTAACCCTAAAGTCCTGTAATTTTCTCCACCCAATTACGAAACTCACAATATATATTCACAACTTAGTCATTCATCGATTCGATTACAGAACTTAGGAAACACGTTTTAGCTCAGAGATTATTTTGAACTGACAATAACCTCAAATGCTTATACCAAACTCTGCAACACGTTCTTCTATGAAGATGAAGCACCTATAACTGGAAACCTGCAACCTGGAAAATTTCTCAAACGCCTAACGACACGAAAAAATAAAATAAATTGCATATTTTATAAACATAAATTTATCACTTTCCTTAAATTTGTTGTATATCTTACAGATCAACGCTTTATGACATACTAAAATCAAATAATAATAATAATAATAATAATAATAATAATAATAATAATAATAATAATAATAATAATAATAATAATAATAATAATAATAATAATAATAATAATAATAATAAATGTTGATGACAAATATATATGCTATTTTAACGAAATATTTTTGAGAAAGAAAAAAATTTGCAAAAAAATTGTTCAATATAAAGTGTAGCTCTAGATGAAAGATGCTTATTTACCCCACTTTTAAATCAAATAAAACACCACGGTGTAAACAAAAAAGGGTGTTTGGCATCCTGTACAAAATAAAGAGGAGCAAAAAGCTACCTCATGAAAATTTCTTCATCAAAATAATCCCACCTCATCCTTTAATCATCAAAAATTTTCAACCTGCGGTCAAACCCAAAATCTGGTGGGTACGCAGCAAAAACCTTCTGGCTGTTAACAGCCTGTCAGTACCGAGTGGAGAAAGATGCTTGGACTAATATGAAGTATTTTATGTATGTATTTGGATTAAACTGCTCTTACATTTTAGACACTCTTTTCCACTATCGACCAAATACAATACTTCTGACTGCTGGTACACCACTGATAAAGCAAAGAATATGTCGGCATATGAAACAACCAACTTTTCACTTTCAGAATCAAGCGATTATATAACTTTTGCTACGAAGTCTACTTTTTACAAATCTATAGTTACTGCTTGCAACATAACTATACAAATTACATGGAGAAAAGAGTCGTTAAGTCCTGCTAATTGGAAACTATGCCTAACGCTCTCTAGTGAAGCGAAACGTAGCCCTATTAAAACAAATCTACTCGCAAGTGGTTAGATAATTTTTACGTGCCTGAAAACTAACGACATCCAACTAAAATTGCTTGCAAAACGTTTTTAGCTCCCCATGGCAAATTCTGGCACCTACAAATGACCTTGAAATTATAACGCATTTATTTGCACATCTGAAACACTACAATGACAAGCTAATTGTTCCCCAGGACTCGCACAAATAACGCCAAAGTGTCGCAGTTCCCACGGGCACCAAAACACACGGTACGAATGTTTTCCACCAGCTCGACAATTTATTCACCTTCACGTTAACGCAGCACCCTTTCCTCCCCCAAATGCTCTCTACGAGTACATTATATTTGTCTTCACTTTTTATTCGCTTTAATGCCATTATGAACGAACAACTTATTAAAACCTGTGCTGCAACCCTCTGATATTAATATGCTCTTCTACTAAATGTAACAATTCACTTGCAAATTAAATACTATGTGCTTCACAAATGAGTTTTATTTTCTCTACTGCCTTGCCAGCAGCCGGTAGATGCAATATATTTCACGAGAAATACCTATTATCCTGAAACCAAAACAGATTTACGATGTGCCTTGTATCAGATTACCTCCTAAAGATACGATGCGAAGACTAACTGGTGCACTAAAGCAGAAAGACCATATCTTACTATACAGAGAATAAAAAGTGCTTTGAAACATATTTCAAATTGCTTTTCTTGTAAAATCAGCCATTTCCAAATTGAAATTGATTTTTAAGGACGGTCTTCGGCTGCCGATCTGAGGCTTCCGTTCTATATTTGGAGCAAAGAGCATTTAATTTTGCTCAGAAGCCTCTTATCAGGCTTGAGGTTCTGCAAAATAACCACAGGTTTTACTTCCCTTCCAAAAGAAGCCATGCAAAAGATTTTTATGCCGGAAAAAAAATCCATCGTCCTCCGCCGGGTTTGTACCCGTGACCAATTCCCATTATATCCGATCCCATTGCTGTGATTTTTTTCTCCCCAAATCTATCACTCAGTTATTTCTGGCTGTCGTGGAAAGAGTAGTACGCAATTTCAAGGACATATATTGCAAACTGTTTTTGAAAACTGAGGTGCTACACCTGTTCACCTATGCAGTGTGCCTGAACCACGTTCAAGAGGTCCCAAGTTCAAACGTAAATCAGGACGAGTTAAACTGGAGAAAAATTTTCCGGGGTTTTCCCTTATCCTGAAAAATGAATGTCGGGTAACCAAACTCTGACCCTGGGCTACTTCGATCATCATTTAGCCATTTCACTCATATGACTTAACGCTGAAGGACCTAAATTTAAAAAAATATATATAAGAGCAAGACTAATATAATTTGTTTCCAAAAATTATAATACACGTTTCAAAAATAAAACAGAAGTTGATGCCTAACAGCAATAAACATATTCGTATCCTTGTTTATTTCTAATTTATTCTAATTAATTAGCACTGCTCAGCTAAGGGAAAACTGTTTCGTTTATTTCTGCTACCCCCATAGAGATTCAAATTCGCTTCACTATGGGCTGCATAACAATAAACCCTATGTCCATCTATAGTTAAAAGGACAAGGGTAATTTCATGTTGTTTCGTAAGCAACTTTTAAAAACCTATATCGAGGTAGGTAATGTGTAGTGTTTAGTGTTTAACGCCCGCTTTTACTACCTACGGCACCGCAGGCGGTGACACTGATGATACTGATAATACTTGAGATGAAGATGGAGCACCGGTGGAATGAGATGGCGGGGGAAACCGGAGATCCCGGAGAAAACCCGCCCCAGCGCCGTGTTGAGAGACCACAAATCTCACTTTGCGGTCGCCTTGGATCGAACCCGGGCCCCCTTGGTGAGAGCCAAACGGTCTCACCCCTGAGGCACGGCGCGGCCTTACTTCGAGGTAGGTACATTTGTAATTTTCATGTCCCTTAATTCTATACTGTGATAAAAAAAAACTGTTCTATTTTGGGAAAACTTCACCACCACAAAGCGAATTTGCGCCTTTATCTACTACAGGCAGAGAATAGTGTCATTTGGAGTGTTAAATTTAACTGTATCTTCGCATACACCTGATTTATGAGCCATTGCTCAACGGTACAAGTTCGACATAAAACGTCTGCCCCGTGTATGGCTTTACTGAAGCACAGTATAAATAAAACAGGCATACTCGTAAACCTAAACATCACACTTACGGGGAATGGCAAAGGGGAGAGGAAAGCACGCAAAAAATTTTGTCGATTCAGATCCATTTGCAGTGCAGCAGCACATGGAACATAAGCGTTTAACATTGTGTTTTACATTGCTCGGAGATCCAAGCGCTTTCATTTCGGTTACCGCCCAGCCCTCGTACAATACTGGCACAGGTGCTCGTCATTTCCGTGTGACATATCGCCCTCTACCGCTAGTCTTAGGCTTAATACCCATGTACTTATAAAATATGACCACAAATATTCTTAAGCCCAAGGCAGGCGTAATGTCCGAAAGCCTCATTGGAAAATAAATTAATTTCCAATTTGCGAATTTATATTGAATTATTCTACTCCGATTGTGACATTATTTCAATTGATATTTAACAAATTTTCTTCCCGTTCCACCTTTGGAACATACTGAGCTTAGAAGTTAACTCTTCTCTTTTGGGAGGTGGGTGTGATTCACGAAGCTTCAACTCATTTATTTGCAACGAAATATCCCAATCGAATTTTTGAGTGCAATAAAATACCTGTAGGGAAAAGTATTCGTAGAGGAATATTCGAGTCTTAATTTATGCTTCAGATCACAATTTTCATCGAGAATCTCGGCACGCACTTGCTGTTGACATGTTCACGGCTATTGAGTAACTTTAGGGAACTGTGAGTGAGGCGTTAGAGAAGGCACGTGAAACCTTAGTGGTATCTGACCGCAACCTTTGATGTCAGCGAAGTGTACCAGTGTGGATAACATCCCTTAAGCGTGCCCCAGGGTAAGGTTGTTGCCGCTCAGACAATTATTAGCAATCTGACAAGTTTGTATTACTTCC
Organism: Mantis religiosa; assembly: GCA_030765055.1. Taxonomy (NCBI): domain Eukaryota; kingdom Metazoa; phylum Arthropoda; class Insecta; order Mantodea; family Mantidae; genus Mantis; species Mantis religiosa. The sequence goes on from CM060958.1 coordinate 77,914,611, forward strand.
TTAATTACGGTATGCACCTTAACATTTACGTATGGCATATAAAGAGCAAGGTAACCTCATATGATCCAACAAGAGCAAAGATTAGTTAAGAAACGAGCATGAACATACTGTGGGCGTAGTTTTACATTTATGAAGTTAGATATAACTCGTACGAGTACATAAAATTAAACATGGAGTGCCTAAGTCTCCTTTTCCGGGCCACTTTTGCAATGGACACAATACATTTACGATTATCGTTGAATACATTGTGTATTCAGCATAAACATGCGATTTACTCATTTTGAAAAGCTGGCTGTAAGCAAATGCATAATTTGCCCGCTTCTGTGCCGAGGAGGCGGTCCTCACATTTCAGGAAGTACGGAGCTCGAATCTGTTAGTGTGTTATCTAGATACGGTTTTTTCCCTGAGTTTTCCCTTATAGATACCCCTCCGTAAAAATAGGTCAAAAAGTGCAATGACAAAAACTCTTTCTCCATAATTAAATAGATGTCCTTTGATTTCCTATTTTTTAATGCCGTGCAGCCCTTTAAACTCTTGTCGCGTGACGACTTGCGTGGGTGTCTTGCTTTAAAAATCAGCTATTTTGTTGATTTTCTCGTGTTTTTAATTTTCAGCGTTTTTCAAAATATGAATTACTTCACACGATGCAGTTTTCAAAATAGAAGCTTGAAAATTTTTGTGCTTGGAGTGCCAAAGAAAATTGGTAGACCATTTTTATGTCACCGGAGTTTGTGCAATAAAATAACAAAGCAAATATTAAAAATTAATAAAATGAGAAGTGAATTCTTTTACCATAAACCAAGGGTCAGAGTAAAAAACCATCTCATAAATTTACTAATAATGTATATATGAGTATAACTTACAAGTATTATTTTTCTAAAACTAAAATTGCATCGTGTGGAATAGTTTAATCAAAAGAACTATTTTGAACAAAGTTCCGAAAATTGGTGTGTGAACTATTGTTAATACTACAGTAATTGTGTTACAGTTTCAAGTCAATCAATAAAAAATTGTAGATTTAAGGTTCTTTGCCAGTGGGTATCCTTAACCTGAAAGGTGAATGTCGAGTAAAACTACGCTCTATGGACCTTGAGCTCATTTTACTCATTTCATGCATCGCCCGCTATGACTTACGTTGCAGGACGTTATATATAAAATTAAAAATAGAACAAAAATTCCATAATTATTAAACATTTAAGTATCCTATTTCATTATTTACTAAGAAGCTGTTTTGTAACCCAAACGAGATTATGTTGACGTCTGTCTGAGTGCAACTGTCAGAATATTCCCTAGTCGGCATCAGACTCATCATATTCGAGATTTTACTCCCCTTTCTTCTCATCGCAGTACAAAGCACGCTCTTCGAGACCCATATCAAATGCACATTTCATCGATTACTGGGCGCCGAGCGTAAGGAAATTATTTAATAGTAGGCCGTACAGCAGGCTAGGAGCGTTAATGCCCTTCTTGCTAGGACCGAGCACCGTGTGGCAATTGTGTGTCATGTAGCGGGGGTGCCACGAGTATTATAACCATTTATCCTCACCACGGAGGACATCATAACCAGTATGTGTATGTCAGTCGTAAGCGCCGGGGCTTCATATTTTATATGGACACTGTAGGCTCATATGTCATCGGTAACCAAGCGAGAGGGGAGGGATGGTTCACCAACGCGTAACCGATGAGCGAAACGGCTACATGGGGGTGGGCCTGAACAAGTGAATATTATTGCCAATTTTCGGTATAAAAGGACCAACGCAACGATAGCGTGATGTAACGGTGCTCGGCCGCGCTTTTTTGTGATTGTCATCGTATCTTTATTTTGTACCGCGCTAACGTGCCCCCATGAAGACTGGTCCATTCCAGAATATGTGCAAAGCCATTCAGAAAGTTCCGTTACTACAGATTTGCATCTGCCATTATACATTGAGATGAACAACCTGTAAAGGTAATATCTTAACGAATCGTAGAAGCGGAATTATGTGGCACCAGAACATACATCGACTATTTCTCTCATAAAAGCCAGTCATTTGTATCAGTAGTCGTAGTTTTAAGGTCGGTGAAATCCTTGAACCACCGAAAACATACCGAATGTTATCACCTCTATAAAAATCACATCAGAATCTCTTTCGCAGTGAATTTTCTAGTTCGAGAATTTGAAATAAAAATTACCAATGCGGATTTTATGCGACCTTATATTTATTAAACAAGTTTCACCTTGCAAAAGGTTTCCATGTGTTTCCCTCCTCTCCTTTGTGTCTCCTGTTTTCCCCTGTTAGATTCTCCAACTACAGCTGTCAGATTAGTTTAACTAGGTCATGATAGTAGCAATGCAGCGAGCTGTAAAAACAGCAGCGAGCTTGAAAGTAAAAATGAATATCTCTTGATTCTACAAAAAGATTAAAAGCACCATATCCTACACGCACACGACTATCCTTAAATTTAATTGAAAGGAAGTGCATGGTACACGAAAGCTAAATCTAGAAAATTAGCTGTCTATTAACGTCAATATCCAAACATTGAAAGCAAAGTCCTTTACTGTTTCGCAAAGTGCGTATGGATACCTAGGTTGAATTGTTTCTTACCGCATGAACCACTGCGTACCGCATTTCTAAATCTTAAATGGATTATTTGGAGATCGATTTCCAGGCCCTAAAATAAAGCCTGGAAGGTTAAAGTTCTGGCATGTTGGGTTTTACACATTCCTATAATCCTACTTTGATCATTAATGTGCACATTTGAAATAGCTGTAAGTTTGTTTCAGATCAACTTTTTTTTACTGCACTTTAGTTGAGTTTTTCATGTAATACCTAATGCTAAAATGTTCGTATACGGCACTGCTTACTGTACCCCCCCCCCCCAAAAAAAATCCGGGAAAATGTGGGCTTTTACATTACCTGTTTTATTTGTTAAAACACAAGATGTTATTACTACGTGTTGCAGAATATTCATGTCAATTACCTCAAAAACAAACAGAATTCATAAAACAGTGAGTATGACGTCAAGAGGTTTAAAAAAACAGTTTGCATTTAAAAGAAACGCAGGTGTATAGCAAAAACACAAAATGGATGAAACTCACAGCCGATCAAAAACACTGACAAAACAATGCAACAGATTTTGGAACTGTCGTAACTGTTATGGATCTACAAAAGTTATCATACAGCGTATCGAAACAGTGATCATTAAAGGTCGGAGGCGTGTGCGTTTTTCCCTAGGTATACTGCACATGGTCTGTACTGTTAATGCCTGCATATGTAAACAATTGCACGTTGGTACACCATGACAACCGTCTCCCAGAGAAACAAAACAGTCGTGTTAAACTACGCCTTGACTATGTATCTGCATATACCTACATGAAAGGCAATACTTCACTAATTTACAGAGTACTATGTTACGTTGTGCTCGACGTACGCACATTTGATGGCTGTGGTGTACATCTGGCATAATTCATACTCTGTGTCCAGCTAACTAAAATCGCATGCGAGCGCATATCCCTCCGGCCTTTAGCGATCATTTTTGTTCTTAAGCGATGAAGAAGACCAGTCGGTGCGAGTGGTAGTAAATATTATAGTCTCGATCTTTATGACGTAAAACCGGAATGCCCTTTACAGTAATCCGATAATCATATTTATTAGAGAATACTATGAACACAGGTCGGATCCTCCAAAGGGGAAAATCGACAGAATTATATATCAAGTTTTGAAGAAACACACAATGCAGATTTGAATTTCCCCTTTTTGCTAAAGTTAAAATTATTTCTTACACATTTGGTGCTGTAGAAGAGAATTTGCCAACTTGCCAGTAAAAGTATTTAGGTACGTCCGTATTAACCCACCTAATTTATAGAGATTTTCTTTTTACACAGTTTCCACAGACTTTATCCAAAAGTTATTTTTCTATATGTTTTGTGCTAATAGAGGTAAATCTGCGGATAGAGTTCCTTTGCATATTTTGTCCTATATAACTACAAGGGGTATCAAGGGAACCAATTTTTATGACGCTATGATGATCTCGAAATTCTATATTCTTCTCATGACACCATAACAAAAAAACGCAAAGCAACAGATTTAAGAATGCCAAACATTTTTAATATTCAAAACAAAATAATGGAAATCTGTAATGATCGCAACTGCAAAAATGCAAGCGTATTTGAAATAAACTTAAATGTAAGGTATCTTGATTAAAATTTCCAACCATTTTTACAAAGTACAAAATTGAAATAATATTTTCCCATGTTGAAGGTAGTTTGCGGGAGAGGGGGTTCTTGAAAATCTTTGAAACTCACTGAATATCACGTAATACACATTCTGAAAGAATTTATCTGTAAGAGACCTTGAAAAACATGCTTCGACAATGAACTTTTAGTGGAATTCAATAGACATCCCTGAGTACTAGAACCTAGGAGAAAAAAGCATGAACTCCAGTGTAAAATATAGACTTCTTGTTGATGAATGCAGCCAATTTGCTGGAAAAAAATGCATTGGAAACCACTCTCTACTCGTTTAATGTTGATCTGTTTCTATATATCCTTACACATAAAAGCTCAGTTGCATAACTGCAATAAAATTTTATAAATAAAAGTGAAATGCACAACAGACAGAAGCTGTTTCCACATTCCATGTAGTCTTTGATATTTCCACATTGCACAGTTAATTATCAAAGGCAACAGTAATTACGTTATCAAACGATGATATAACATTGTCAATATCATAACCTGTCTGTTGCCAACATACTACAACATAGGCTTTACCTCGGAGCAGAAAGCTGATGTAGATTACATAGCATCATGACGCTCAAATGAATATCATGAAATTTGACCTGTGCTTTTTCACACTGCAACCTCAAAAACTCAATACTATGGGTTAGGCTTAAAACAGTGCATATAAGTTGAAATATTTAAGACCTTAGAGAAAGGTCTCTACCATAGATAAGCATTGGTATACGACAAAGTATATACAGTTTTATTACAAATGACCTTCTGGGTTTTGAACATGTGTAATTTGTTTTAATTAATCTTAGAATCATGAAAATTATATCAATGAAAAGAGAAACTCTTAAATTTTGGTAGTAGTATCATAGTTAGTAGCAATGACACAATTACATAGCCACAATATTGCTGGTACAAAATTAGTCAAGCCTCCTATTTTCTCGTTTACGGGTTAATCTCTGATAATTTCCTAGTCAGTGACATTTTCGAACAAGAGTTGTTGTAGACCCACCCAGTGAGCTATCAGTTTCTTTGGTGGTAAGTACAGTGATTATACGATGATGATTTGTTTATGGGTGCTCAACTACAAGGTCTTCAGCGCCCTTTAAAAACAGTCATGGCAAAAACCATGTATAAACCTGGACCACTTATAAAAGGAAATATGGAGTGCAACACTAGGATACCGAACAGCTGTACTGTTGATGACGATAGACCTCTTTATTAGCCTCTGCATTCGTTAGCACTGACACTCCTTGACTTTTCATTGTACTAGTTTCAACGCAAGTTACACGTGTTCGAAACCCTAAAGGCCAATTGTGGCAACCCTGTATATTCCATTTTCTCAGAGCTTAAAAAAAATAGTGTACCGTACCCTTCTAAATATGATCATTCTCGATAGCGATGGTTCAGAATACTACCAGTGGTTGCTCTTAAGACACTAATAGAATTTAAGCGATTAGGTGTGTTCGGTTCCGAGAACACAGTATAACAGACAAGTCGGTTTTTCACTGAGTACTATGGGCGCTTTGGGACACCTTCAGTCAAACTGACTTGAATATCCATGATCGCAGATGATACTGCTCTCTATTATTCTCACGCCAATATTCTTCATGCCATTCAGAAACTACAAATTGCCCTAGATCAATTAGCTCATTGGTTCTCTCACTGGCGCATTTCCCTCAATACTAACAAGACAGAGGTTAAGATCTTCTCTTTACGACCTTATAGGGATCCTCCTTCACTACGGCTGCTGGGGGAACCGCTCTCATGGTTACCAAGCAATGTGCCAGTGAAATACCTTGGGGTGTTACTGGACACCCGACTTACTTGGAACGCCCACATCTGTCGGTCTGTTACGCTTGCGTTTGCCCGGCTATCAAAACTGTACCCTCTACTCAACAGGCCCACTTCACTTGGTTATGAATCCTCCCTGCTTCTTTACACATCTCTAGTCCGTCCTATTTTTACCTATGCAGCTCCAGTCTGGGGTGGCACCTGTAAGACTAATCTCCGCCGACTGCAGGTACTACAAAACAGGGTGCTTCGTACAGTTACAAACGCTCCATGGTTCATCCGAAACCAGCAGCTTCATCATGAGTTTGGTCTTTTACCCGTTCACCAATACATCCGACGCCTGGCACGTCCATTCTTTTACCATCTCCAGGAGGTCCCTGGAGCTGTTACGTACCGTCTCGGCTGTCGCACTCGCCAGCCAACTCGCCTGAAGCGCAGACTGCCCCAAGATCTTCTCCTGAGTGACGTCTCCAGCACAGACTCAGACACGTGATTACTACCATAAGACTTTAAGTTCTCAATTTGTGTTACAGTTATCCTCCATATTTAGTTAGAGGAGTCGTTCATGGCTACCTCCATTGTTATGTGTCCTGTTCCTATGTATCTTATAACAAACATCTGTAAAGCATAATTGCTGATCGATGGATAAAATAAAATAAAAAAAAAAAAAAGAATATCCATGATCGTTAGGCAACAGGAAGTGGACTGGTCATCCACTCAAAGCTCGCGGGTTCGAGTCTCGGCAATTGCAGTCAAATGTGCCTGTGGATAAGGAGAGGTATGATGGCACGCGTGGATCATGACGGAGTATCATTTGAATGATTTGCTTTTCTCATAAAAACAATATAGTGTAAATTGTAAGACATAAATAATTTTGTACAATTCAGAATATCTCAAATATATGTTTTTAATTGGTGAAGGACAGTATAGCACTGACATAGGGTTAAATGTCAATACCTGTATAAAATGAAGACAACGAATTCATTCATTCAGCAATAAGCTAATTCCAAAAAGGTATCCGTGTATAAAACAACTGCAGAAACGGATTACAGGACGAAGGAAGAAGTAATCAAAGTGAGGCCATGAAACTAGACTTGGTTTTGGTATTCCTGGGAATATAGGCTTCGCAATAAATGCCTTGGCAGGTGGAGCAACAGCAGTAGCAACAGCCGGCTGGATACACTATTAGCATATTACCGATGGAATGAAGCCGAGTGGGTTACTAACACGAGAAAGCACTACCCAATATTATTTAACATAGCGATGAACATGTCGTGCGTAATATTGACCGAGTAGAAGGCAAGCTAGGAATCGAGAATGAGGAGCAGCACGAGGAAGCCACCACCACTACTAATATCTCCCCCACCGCCGCGGCAGAATCATAATTTATGTGATAGGTTGCATAATAAAGTTTGCGGTAGCTTGTACCATAACATGAACTTAGTTTCGAGTAACGGCTGCTGCCCAAGTTTTAAGTGGGCGCTATACATACTAAGCGCCCGAAGAGTACAAGGGATGCACAAAGCCGTGTAAAGACAAATTAATGGGCAATGCCTTCCTCTTGAATAAAGGATGCTCTTCGCGGAAAGTTTGTTTCGCAATGCCACCTGGAGAGCCAGCCTGGGGGAGACATCGTCCTGCTTCTTGTACAGAAATGTTACTTTCTGCAACATACACAGCTGTACCTGCATGAAAATGGGACACCAAAGCGAGACAGCCTTGCAAAAAGATCGTTAAGACTTCAAACACGAATTTCCAATGTAGGCCTATGGCAACCGACATGAGTAGATATACTATAGTCCATTATATAATCACCGACATTGAAACTAAAATCTTCACAGTAGTAAAACGTAAACTATCAAGTGATTTATTCAAATAGAGAGGATACTTTGATGTCTTATTAGCTAAAGTTGGGTATGAATTTATTCATACTGAATGGGAGCAGGGCAGTAACGAACTCTACCCCAGTCAATGAAGGATGCAGCTGCTGCCCCGCTCCCATTCATTAGGAATCTATATTTAACGTTACCCAAATCAGAGGCATCAGAATAACTTCCTTACCCACATTGAGTGAACTCACACAGAAAGGCCTTTTTTCTTACTATCGCTGAGCAAATTTAGCTGCGATATCACTTTGCTTTTAAGGTGGATTTCAGTTCCATACGCCGCTTTTTCTACACCTATATGAGTAAACTTTACTACACATACATACGAGTTTTGTCTTTGAACTAGAACAGCATCTTATAGCTGTATGAGTACATAAATAAGCGTAATTTTAACAATCGGATTATATCATGAACAGAAACCAAAGTTCTCTTTGAATGAACCTCCTAAGATCAAGGATTATTAATGATTAAGATTAAATTACCTTAGGGAAAACAGCATAATTCTTTTTGATAGTTTATATCGAAAAAGCAGATTGTTACCTCTATGTTGGGTTAAGATTAGTCTTCTGAAAACACCGTATTAGTCTTATAGTTAGCGAATAACCCAAATTGATGGTAAAACTCCTGGATTAATAGCCTTTTTGGCAGGCATACTTATTCATATAATTGAATAATTATTTCCCACACTAATTTTATATTACCAAATGAAAAAAGAAGACGACTCTCTTATAGTTCAAGTTTATCAGAAGAAAACCTTTACAAAGGAGAATTAAAGCATCCACTACTAGTAATATTCGGCGTCAAGACGTACATATTTTCTTAAATGTGATAGATAATCTTCTATTTCCTTTACTTGTTACAATTAATTAAAGCTGAAACAAATATTTTGGTATAGTTTCAATAATGAGTAAATGTGATCGCGGTCCTCCACCGTGTATTCCAGGGAGGAACCGTAACTCATTCCTCTCTCATCCACCCTTAGAGGAACGCCCCCATTGTCTAAACGACTCCTGTTTCCAGGGCATTTTTACAGTACATTAACGATACCAGAAACGTATTTTCCTTATCTTTTCTAAAGTTTCTAAAATTAAAGACCAACATACCGCGGAACCCTGCATACTGTTTCTTCGTGATATACATCAAGTCCACATAGTAACCGTGCTAACTTAAAACGTTCTTGCACACAAATTACTGGAATGAAAATTTCCGTGTTTAATATGGACCAAGGCCAAACGTAGGTATTAAAATTATGACTTTTCGCGCTCCCAGGTTTCTTTAATTTATGTCAGGTGGCCACACTATCTTTTTTGCGTCATTTTTATAAAATTTACTATGAGGTTAGCTGGGAAGTTTTAATAATCTGTCACCGACGTTACGCTGAAACTTAAAGATTGTTAAGTCGTAAGAACCTTGTTAAGAAGAACATTCAATAAAAGAGTGACAAGTCCTGCCGTTTTTTAAATCTTCTCCCTCAGATCAAAACCATTTTCATAGAAATTTCAGATATTATAAGTTGGCTTAAATAAATATATTTAAAATAATTTTACGAAACATACCCACAAAATGGTGGTTTTAAAACACGGATAACCTAAAAGAAATAACCTGTTCTTTTTCTTTCCCTTCATTTTAAAAACTAAAATTTCTATCTTTTAAGTCCCCTCACCTGATATGACATCCTAGCTAAAACATAATTTTTTTCATGTGAGTTATTCGCCATAAAAGAAAGTCTGCAGTCCATTTTAGAATTAGAAAATCCTCTTTTTTGATAATCATTGACTCAATGAGTGCAATTCTAGCCATTAAGGATAAAATATGCATTGGTTCAAGAAATACAATTCTTATCCAATGAAGCTATCACTCAGGCGAACAAATTATCATACTGTGGATACCATCTCATAGGCAAAAATAATGACAATGAACGAGCAGATGCAACAACCCGTAAAGCAACCAGTGTACCTCCAGATGAGCCAATTACAAGCATAACTTAATATTATATTGTCCATACTAAAATTACATCAGAAGAAATTGGAAAAAAGCAGTGGTATAACAACTCAAACAGCGAACTGCACGGTAAAATGTCTAACGGAATACTAAGACCTTCTCTCAAACAACTAAAGTGGACTTAACTAGACTAAGAATTGGTCATTGCAGAATCACGCATGTCATATCCAAGGATCCAGCCCCCATATGTGAGATGTAGCAGCTTTAACAACTGCACACGTCATCACTAAATGTGCCAAATACACAAAGTCGCGGAGATACAAGTTCCATCTGATGATTCTACTGTACCTAATGATCTTAAAACGATCAGCAACATTTTACACTTTACAAAAGACGCTTTATTATTTCAGTTGTAATATTAGTGCATCACTATTGTTCTCAAGATTGTACTGTCGATAATATTCTACCTTATTGTACACCTACCAATCTAAGTTACAAATATTCATATAACTTTATGAACATTGTATCACTATCTATTATTGTGTTAACATAGATATTATGTAATTACTTTGTGCACGGTCGCAATCTCCACGTAGTCAGCGAACAAAAACACGGTTGAAATAAAACAAAATATATTAATCTCTATTCCTCAGTAGCTTTTAGTTCTAATACAGCATTATTTATACCGCAGACGAGCGCATCTTCTAACCCATAGCTTTAGGGTAACCATAGACCTACAGATAGTAATATCAGAAGTTAAATTATTCGCTCTGAAGTTCCAACGCTGAAACAAAGACACGCCTTTTCCAGCCAAATCGTTTGAAGACCTACTGTCCGGGTATCTTGTGGTTCTAATACGATTTAAATTAGCTTGCAGCTACCAAACGCGAGTGAAAGCGAACGTTTGATGTTTATTCGCATGGCTAGTTTATAACCCCGAATGTTTATTCTCCCTTGAGCTCAAGAAACACCGCTAGATACAAAAACACAGACGACTCCCACATGTTACGGTAATGGAAATCCAATTGGTGGTGTTTTAAGGGTCTGAAGAAATCGTTAATGCTAAAGCAGTTACGGCTATTTGGGGCTGGCTGGCTGGAAGACTCTGGAAACATCGCCTGCAGATATTGAGTTTTACTTAGGGATCAGCGGAATGAGTGCCTACTCTGGCGTCAATCCTTAGACAAATAACGCAGAGAACACAAATACACACATACCCTGTCAGCAGAATAAAGCACAGTCTCTGTCTCTCTCTTTCCTCTTTTGCAAGTCCGATAGAAACTTGCCAACACTTTCATAAGTTTTACTCGTCTCTCCCTCCCGCCAGATGTGGCCGCATAAATGTAGCGAAATGCATTATCACGTCTGACAGCGAAGTTGATCTTTTAAAACTTATCTCTTAAAGCTCTGAAATCGCTGTCCCAGTTCAAGCTGCTGGCTCAAAGCATTTAATTTAAGAAGCTTAACTTGCACTCTTTGTCTTTCGATGGAAAAAGAAAGGGGGAAAAATCAAAGCAAAATTCACGCATTTTAGAAACGTTACCTCCAGGTTTCCCAAAACGCTGCTTGCTTTGATTTGTATTCAGAATCAGCATGTAGCACCGTGTGAGAGATGGCACTTGTTTATGTCGTCTTTTATTACATTCATGTCGGTTAAATAAATTTGAGGCAGTGTAACAACTGCAATGAAGTCTAGTTTAGTTAAATATACTAGATAACTGTTGCTACTCCACAAACCCTGATTAATATTTGGGTTTGCCGATTACGACGCTTTGAGGTACAGAATTAGGTCATGTACGCCCCAGTTTATCTTAGGATCTCCACGCTTGCTTATTTGGAGTGTACCTTTTACTATGGGCCCAAAATGTCGCACCGTATTCACATAATTTTTGCTACCCACTCTTCAACTAGCTATTCGCGAAATTTTTTAAATATATCTTGGCTTTTTAAACTCATAGGTAATAAGGCATGAACAATAGGTCACGACATACCAGAGTCAATCCAAATATTTATGGAACACAACTTTAAAGACAGAATAGGCGTTTTTTTTTTTTAACCTACTTCAGCTACTATAATTAACAGGTTTAATTCGTCTCGTATGTGTAAAAACATAGCTTTTAAAATCATTAGGTTTTGTGTTGAATGCAATGATATTGAGTACTTCCAAACTTAACACCGTGCCACAAAGCCGAAAATTAAGACGTAATAAATCTTGCAGCCACTTTATCAAATAGTTACGTCAATTCATACATATTATTTGGGTGCTCAAGGTTTCTGAATGGTAAGTCTGAAATGTGATTGGTGCTAAATGGTTATTTAATAATTGATTTCACAAGTCCCAATATTTCCATTCACCAAACTGAACGTTGATTTTTTTTTTCTTTCGAAGAAACCGACTTCTTGGCTACGTTGAGAATCGTATCGTGGGCCCCTCCTATATCAGCCACCGGTTGTACCGATTGCATTAAACCGAAATATAATAATAATAATAATAATAATAATAATAATAATAATAATAATAATAATAATAATAATAATAATAATAATAATAATAATAATAATAATAATAATAATAATAATAATAATAAACTTCTAAGAATGTCCGATATATTAAAAAGCGTTGAAATATCATCACATCATAAAGATAGAATTATCAAACTGGGAATGTTCATCAAGTATACACACTTACGAGCACAAAATCCTAATTGTGCTTTTGTTTTTTGGCTTTCCTTGTTTATCCAATCAATTTTATAACCCACCTAACATTTTTTTTTCCTGCAATCACTGGTAATATTATTGTTACCTTTAGTAGTATTAATGAACCATAATATCAATCCAATCATTTGTAACTTTATGGTAACCAACTAGCAAGAAATAAAAAATGTATATTTTTATATTTCCGGTTGACGTAAGCAATTTCTACATCAGATGGCTAAGAGTATCCAAGATGGGAGGTTGAGAGGTGCTCGGATGTGCCTACAAAAGCACAGTGACGCTATAATTAATCCCAAACTAGAACGAGCCTGTTGTAAACATCTAGGAGGCGAGAAAGAGAGACAGGGATAGTTTAATAGTAAATGGAAGATAAATTAATGATTGTTTATTGAAGCGGTTCCGTTAAAGTAAATTTCTTTCTCGGCTCTTCTAGATTAAACATAGAGAAACCGCATCCTGAACATTGTTCTACACAACACAGATACGCGCTCAAAATAACTGGCATATGCAAAAATATATCAACACATATGAAGGACGTTTCAACCAAGAGGATATTACAAGAATAAAACATGAATCTAGGAATTTAACGAAGTGGTAGGATTCCAACATCTACCAGCCACTCGCTATGTAAAGTAAATGCACAGAAACAGGGTGCAGGAGGGGCCTGTTGCCCATTTTATGCAACAGGTTACGATCTGGTCGTGCCGTGCAGAAAAACAGACCTCGCTCGCCTAGACCGGTAGACTGTAATATTTTCGAGCGCGATGACCGGCACACCACATACTAGCTCAGCTATGCAATATTGAGCATTGTTGGGGAAGTGTACTGAATAATGTTAATTACCCAGACAATGTCCCCCCTGAGACTTGCCTACTCAGCAGCTGGCACTGCTCTCTCTCGGGCTACGCTGTTATTTGCAGTTATACTGAGGGAACCCCCCAGGCGCTCCGTGCATTAGCGACTCTAGTCCTTCCACATCACGAGTTGCCAACTTCAAATTACGTGTCGAATTTAGCAGGATCCACTGCAAATAAATAACAGCAGTATCTGTTTTAGCTGCTTTGCCAGACATGTACCATACTTCAGACAGCTACTGCTTAAGCATGCAGACTAATATGTACAACTAAATCCCATTCCATAGTAGCACGCACATTGAAAAATTTTTGCAATAATTATCACTAACGTTGCTTCTCAAGTATTTTTGTTATACGAAACACTTAAAAGATGCATATCTAATATACCTTAATTTTGAAGTTTCTGCGCAACGTCCCTTCTTTCTGAATATATCTTCTACACCTCATAAGCCCGCCTCGGTAGCGTAGATGGTAGCATGTCTGCCTCACGTTCAAGAGGTCCCGAGTTCGAATCTCGGTCCGGGTGAGTTACCTGGATAAGGTTTTTTCCTGGGTTTTCCATTATCCTTCAAGACGAATGTCGGGTAACTCTGAGCTCCATGGACCCTGGACTCATTTGAGCACCATTTCAGCCAATTCATTGACCGTCCGATATAATTTAACGTTGGGGCGGACGTGAATTACAAAAAAAAAAAAAAAAAAAACCTCATAAACTACAAGACACTTTATTTCTTTAATTCTTCCGTCGGAAATTCAATGACCAAATTTTAGCACCAAATTAAGCTGAATGTTCTGGAGTTTCGATTCCTTGTCACAAGATGCGTAGATTTTTACGTTTTATTCCTAATTGACATGAACATGCAGTACACGTTAAATCAATGATTCTTCCTTGTGAAGCAATACTAACTTACGAATTCAATTACAACTACTCAAAAGGGCAAACCAGAAACAATTTGGTGTTCGCAATCCTCCCAAAAGAAACACAATACTGTGACTGGTAAACAAATTGGAAACAACTGGATCTCAGATGAATGAAAAAGGCAGACATCGTTCATCTAGGCTACCCACGGTTGTTGACGTAAGCACGACTGGAGTAGTCACCCAAAAAATTATTAAGACGTTTGTAGCAGGAGACAGGGTACACCTACTCAATGTGTCAGAGAGCGGCGAAAAGTGCAGGCCTAAAGCCTTATAGGGTTACGGTTGTTCATCAGTTACAGGAAACAGATAAGTGTAACAGACTGAATTATTGTTGTCGTTTGTGCAAAATTCTACCATATTGTCCATCACATGGTTCACAGATGAAGCGTGGTTCCATTTATCCGGTTATGTGAATTCACAGAACTCACGCCACTGGGCCAAGGAAAATTCATGTCATCTATGAATCACCTATGCAACGGGTTAAAATCGGAGTTTGGTGCGCAATATTCCACGACAATAGTGGGACCATTTTTTTTTTTTTTTTTTTTTTTTTTTTTAACCAGGCTGTCAACACTGTAGAGTGCCCACTGATTTTCATGGAGCTTACTGAGTAACTGGACGATGTAGAGCTGAGTCAAGGATATTTTCAGCAAGATGGTGTTACATGCCATACAACAAATGAATCCATAGAACTAACTGCAAGATTCTTCGACGACTGGATAATTTCCAGGAACCTGTGGCCACCGAGATCTCCAGATTTGACATCGCCGGACTTCTATCTATGGGGTTACTTAAAAGACAGTGTTTATACCAAACGTCCCAGACATTGGACGATCTGAAGAACATCACACAGGAGATTCCAGTTATTGACAACATAGTCCTCCAACGAGTGGCAGCAACATGGGACGATGTGTTGAGTTGTGCTTTATGCAGGATGGAGGACATTTTCAACATTAGCTATAGAGGTAATCTCCTAAAATTCCTCTACATTTTAGGTAAAATAAGTTGTCGCTAGCACAATTCGTTTTATAACAATGAAGGAAATGTGTCAGTGCTATATAAATCTCTCTCTGTGTGTTTGCTGTACACATATACCATGAAATAGGTATCATAAGTAACCGAAATACACGTCAAACGATCTAACCTGTAGCGCAATTATTTTAGAAATATCCCTTCCACCTATCTTTATGCAATCCCTTGTATAAACCATCTCTGAAAACATGCGGTCCTTCTTTTCTCTCCGCAAAGGTTCATTAAACTCGCGATATGCAAACAGTCGTGTTTTGCTTTTTAAGCGTTGACTGCAACAGTGTGCACCTCTTAATTAGAGACTATATCTGTTCAAACATACTGTAACACAGCGTCTATAGAAGGATTACCCGGTAGAGGAAGCCGTGATAGTGTGTCATTTTCATCTAGCATTGGCAACTGTGTTGATATTTAGTATCATAATATTCTTCCTTGTCTTAACCACTTGTCCAAAACTGTGTTTTAATTTGTTGATAAAGGCGAATACAAAAGAGTAACTGTATCATGATCAAAGACGCAATCCTATTTTTAAATGTACATGTACCAACGATTACGCGTAATTACAAGAAAGGCTTCACCTTTACTTCCTTAAAGATACACCGCTTGACACTAACAATTTAGGTCTCGACAGACGCTGCCTACCTTTTCATAAGGAGGGAGTCATTAGTCGTCAAAGAATGAATCGCGAGCGATGCCGCACAAGTTTAAGGAAGGCATCATGAACTCTTAGAATCCAGTAGCAAAACAAGACGCACACAATCACATTGGTTTTACCAGTTTTTAGGAACAGTGTCTGTGAATTAAAATTTGCACTTAGGATATCAAATACGTCAGAACTGATTTGTCTCACTACATAGCTCATACGCAGTACACATATTACCTGAAACCTTTTCATATAATTAATGAAATTATTTCGATCATATTTAACAGATAGATTGCAGGTGGTATATTATAAGCATTCTATGTCATACCAATTTAATATTGATTCAGGGATTCCTCAAGGTTCTAATTTAGGACCTTTGTTATTTATATGTTATATAAATGATTAACCTAGTAGTGTAAAACATTAACAAATGTTAATGTTTGCTGATGATGTTAAATTATATAAAAGTATCAATAATGTTAAAGACTGCATGGAACTTCAACAAGACCTTGATTCTTTATATGCACTGAGCGAAACAAACTTCCATTTTAATATTAGTAAGTGTGTAAAAATGTCCTTCACTAGAAGCAAAAATCCCGTTAAATATGTTTATATCAATATGACACCGCTCGTTGAAGTGGTTGAAAATAAAGATCTAGGAGTACATTTTACAACAAATCTTAAATTTAATAGACACATTGACTTAATCGTATCAAAATCGCCAAACTGCCTTTGCTTTATTATTCGAAATTCCTATTAATTTAAAGAAAACACATTGATTCAATTTTATAACTCATCTGTGAGACAAAATCTCGAATATGCGTCTATTATTTGAAATCCTAAATGATAATGCATGTCACCGCAAGAGAAAAAGTACAATCAAAATTTCTAAAGTATATACTATTTAAAAGAACCGCATATGACCCCACTTACACAAATTATGAAACCCTTTTGGAAATATTTAAATTTAAAACTTTGTATTTTAGAAGAGACATTGCGGGGTTAATATTTCTGTACAAAATATTACATTCGATAATTGATAGTATTAATATTACAACAAATATATTATTTTATGTACCCAACAAAATAAGCAGATTTAGAAGGCTGTTTCTCACCTCGAAAGCAAATACAAAAATCCATAAAAATTCACCATTACACAGAATTATGTATTTATAAAATAAACTTCATCGTTTCGATGTAGATATTTTCAACATGTCCGAAACTCAATTAAAAAATGCTACAACTACTAAATACTCATTCGCAGATCAGTAAATTACTGAACATTGGCAATAATAGTATCGTTACTGTAAGTAGGAATAGTACAATAATTACTTACCATGCCACCTTCACTTTTTTCTCTTTTTTCTTGTTATTTATTGTTTCTATTACCTATATTTCCCTTTCTGTATTAATTTGTGTTCATTTGTGTTTTTCTTGTGTTTTATTTGAGTATGTATATTATTATATGTAAACACCTATGTATAACGGACATTGTAATTGGGCTCACAAGCCTGTTATGTTCATAAGAATAAATAAATATAAAGAGAACTTATTCAAATGACAAAAATGAAAGTTTACTTTGAATGCAAACATTCGCGGTAGCAAAATGCTGGCAGTAAAATGGGCTCCTCAATGTTCATCTTTCTTAGCAGACCTATATTTAGATTTAAAATATTTCACTTTTGAAAATGTCACTGTAACACAACTGTACAAATCAACTAAATTAAACCTCCTTGTATTTGCCACGCATTACATCATTATACTACAGTTTAACGTAAAGTCTGACAGCTTAATAAATGAATCTAATATACTAGTTTCTTTTTAATCACATTAAATTTTCAACCGGGCGCAATAAAAGCAGCTCACTGGGTCGTTTCGGCCCAGGGCAAATCTTTTTCTTACAGTATGCAATGTATTTCATATTTCGATTTGTCCAAAAGCTGTAAGTTATTTGGAAAGTGGCCTTTGGATGCTACTCTTACTATCGTACATAATAATCAGAGATTTTCACTTGTATAAATACTTTACCTACTGAATGAACTTCAATTTTGCGAATTGCCGTATCATAATGCTGTGTTATTTCTCGCCTTCGAGTAGTTTTGCTTGTGTTAACCTAAACTGGAAAGGAGTTTTAAGTACCGTGTAGGAAATAAATAAAAAACACACATAAATACAGCTTAAACTGCAATACTCTCTTTGAATAGCACACGCCTGGAATAAACGCCCCACTGACTTGTAGCGAACATTGTTTCCAGAGCAAAATGAAGGCAATAGCTACACAGTGCCCTACAGCTGCAACACGAAAACCAAAAGTCAACTTCCTTAACTTCTCGGGTTATTTACACTACTATACCACGCACTGTTTCATTCACACACAAGCGAAGGGCAGCTCGGCATTTGAACAACTGGCAAACCAAACACGAGCGAAATGGAAGGGAGGAGAATTTCATACAAAACTCACAGCTGTTGTGTTTCGAAACAGCAGTAGGATTCGAGCTGGTCATGTTCTGCCATTTCTTGCTCAGATATCATGAATTACCTAACTGGCTTAACAGAGAGAAAAATAATTTCCCTTTTCCTAATGAAAAGCCATTCTTTAGTTGTTTCTGCGTATAGCTTATATTTATTTTACGGCAATGTAAAATAAAAGCTATAGACTTCTGAACGCCACCTATTTTGTGTTTCAAGTAGGAATCAAATAAGATTTGGGGGTTATTTTACTTCATTTTAACCAGTATAAAATAGTGGCAAAGTAATACAAAATACGCAACACACACAAAATAAAATTTATTTGATGACACGAAACGTCTTTAGCTACGCTAGAGCTTGAAATAAAACCTCTACACATTTCATGTTAAGCTGCAGAAATCGAATAACTGAAATTAAACGGTTTTGCAAATTAAAAGGTTGTTCTTGAAAATTATAAATGAATATCCAGATTAAAAGAGTTGCAAAATATGTATGTATAATGTAGTTACTACAATCTGATAGCTGCATAAATACAACACTAATTCAAACACTAATGCGTTACTTTTCTCGCAGTTTTGGTATTCTATGCTGCAACTTATCAATAGCTAACCTGTTTCCCCTAACTTTCTGCACATATTAGGTAATAAAATAACCATTATAGTAAATGTTACTTTACAGAATGTTGTGATGGTGAGGTGAAGGCTCCTAAGATTACGTTTGCTGGAAAAAGGCACGACAAATAGCTTAAAGGTGTCGATTTTATCACCCACAATTGAACAGATGGAAAACAAATGTTTCTTTAACAAAACATACATCCACAAGCTTGTACGCAAACAACACGATCCCATTTTAGGGATAAATTCCTTATAAAACCTGTAATTGCACAGCGTGTGCAAAGGATAAATTGCAACATGATCGATGACTGGAGGCTGTGCTTTTAAACCGTATATGAAAAATGATTGTGAAAAATGAACTGATATCACGGCCATTATATTTAGTAATGGGAGGAAATCCATCAACATTTTTGAACTAGCAGCACGATTAAATGTTTATCGCTATGTGTAGTAAGAGCGTTGGAAATTAAATTAAAGCAGGAAGGAAACTGAGAAAACACTGAATGTAATGTAAGGTTCAATGCACCAATCTAATAAATAAGCTGCAGCTAGTACTGCAGATAAGCCTGAAAAAAATAAAACTCATTCTATAAAGATTTACAAAAATGGTTTCATCTTCTATTTAATTAAAATTAACGCAGAGATAAATGTTAGTCAAAACAGCTGCATTACTCATTTCGATATTAACTTCTTACAAAAACGAATACGATTGTCGAATGTTTAATCCGCTGACCACGTATCAGACTTGAACTGCCGTGCACTTCAAATTTCATGGGGGAAAAAAACTGAAGGCTGACAGTATTACTCGATAGAGCGTTGAGGAGTGTAGACCTTCCGGTAACCAGCGCTGTGATCGTCTCTTATCGGGTCTTATCTGATCGATTAGAAGAGTGAAATATTAATAAGTTGATGTACAGTAAGTTAGGAAACAAATAGAGCGATAGGAAGCTGCATGTGTATATATGTTTTCTCGCGCTTGTCGATGTAACATTGCTATCCAGAAAGACATGATTAAATCTGAACAGACTATACTGACACTAGACTCGACGTGTATGTGCCATAAGCTGAGAAAAACATCCCTGTTTTGCGATTTCTTTTTCGGATACGTCTTTCAACGCTTTGCCAAGTACTACGTACATAGTTATAGAAAAATAAAACGAACTACTACAATAATAGCAAACAATAACACATTTTCCCAAATGACTGATGACATGGAAACAATTAAAATGCAATTTTCATCATAAAGACATTCACGTTCATGGATAGAACGTTTTTGTGTTATCTTTTATGGTTTACCAGCTATACAAAATACATAAAATTCGCAGTAAAGAGACTTTGTATGCCATTCCGCTACTTAATAATATAATAATAATAATAATAATAATAATAATAATAATAATAATAATAATAATAATAATAATAATAATCATAATAATATGTTTTATATATAAAACATATACTCGAATTTGAATATCCTAAATACACCGGCATATTAAACCTCTTGAAAAAAAAATTAATTTGTTTTCCATCTACACCGTATTTTGGGAAGAGGGGATTATCTTGAAAATTTTCCTGTAGCATTTTACGAAAACAGTAAACGTAAACACAAGTTTGGTAACCATCCGACTTTTCGTTTTCCAGTCCTCTCTCCCCCAAAACCACACATTTTTCGACAAAAAATGGACTCATGTATTTACAACGTAACTCATCAAATTTTGCAGCAGAAGGAACACTGGCAGAGAGAGTAAAATATGCTTGTTTATATTCACAAGTTGTTTCTATCTACCACTTTTGTTTGCCTTCTACAACCTATTCTTTCTAAGGCTTCCTTGTGCCTTTTCACGTTAATGTAGATAAACTTTTGCAGAATGATTGCCGTAACAAATTTCGCTGAAGGTATCTGCAAGAGGTGTTACAGCCACCCAAACATATTCAAATCTTTAGTACAGCTCTCTAGAGACATAGAATTTTGGCTGTAATGTTACACTTCCTTTGTGTACCATTTTTCAGTGAAAAACACTACACCTCCGCGTTGGAACACAATATCGGCGCTTACTTACAAGTATTTCAAACAGCTAATCATCTTACATTTTGAATGAACAATCCTGCAGTGTATACAGGATGTGTGTCGCTCTCGCCCTTACGGTGGGAGGGCATTAGCGCTGTTAGCCAGCAAGACCACGACCTAGAGCAGTGTAGAAACACAACCGCACCAACTCAAACACTGCTCTTCAACATACACCATTATCATTAACATTTTAAATCCTTCATCAACTTGCAAACTTCAACCAGAAAGATCCTGCCGGACCAACTTCGTTTTAACTACTCCTTGTTACATCTGTTAGCACCATTAACAGCACTCCGATTACATCGCAGTTTTAATAGGAGTTGTGGAACGAAATAGGCGAAATTTATTCGAAACCCTGGGATTTTGCGAAGCGCTCGTGATCAGCTCGGCAGGCGTCGATGCTATTTAACCAATATTTCTGAATTCTGCTTAGCATATTCCATAGTTTCGATTTGCTTTCATATTGTGTTGCAGTGCATTGTGTTTTTTTTTTGTTTTTTTTTTTTTTCAAGTAAATTCTATTGTATGATAAACACATTACAATTTTGCAAATAAAAAAAAACATAATACAACAAAAGTTTGAAACGTGTACCCATGAGGCCATCCAGCGATGGTCCTTGAAGTTCCAATGGAAACATTACGTTCAGAGTCTTAAGTCTGGATGTGTGCTTTTCAGTCTTCTCGTTGCCGGATTTGGAGGGTATTCAGCTGGAATTTGTTGAATTAAATGGTTCGGAAGTTTGTTAAAAGAGCTCTTTAGTAAACAATAGCTCTTGCAGAGGGCTACTTTGTCGTCCAGGATTCCTACGCCATCTTGCGTCATGCTGTTTCGCACATACCATGATGCACTAGTCATCAATCTGTTTGGATAACCTGCATTTTTCTTAATTGAGGACATAATCTCATAGAACACCTGTTTGGTAAAAAGTTATAATCAATGAGATGTAGATCGTTCACTTATACTGCAAAGCTAATGATATTAGACGTTTTAATTATTTAAAGAGATGTCTCCAGCTCTCGGTAATTTCATATATTTTCATTTTGAAATAAACATTGTTCTAATATATTTATATTACTATTACCGAAAAAGTGTCATTTCTTTTTCACATCCGAAAACAAAAAACATGGATTTTATAAGAAACGTATACGACATTTTGTTTCCAAGGCAATAATATCGTGGTTACTTTGAACCCAATTGTACGCTTCCTTGTTCCCCTTAACGCCAAGTTTAATTAATTTAGTTATTTCTGGAGATGAACATTCAGTTACCACAAATACCCTGGAATTTTCGATACACAAATGAGTGAAATTCAGGATCGTAGAGGGATCTGTAAATTTTTCGTTTACTGCGGAGAAAGTATTCATTCAGCCTAAATTTTGAGGGTATCTTACAGCGTCTTCTTACTAGTAACACGCTGTGGGGTCGTTGAAGGGTTATCCTCCTCCGCGAAGGAGGGCCCTTCGACTCTTGCCATACCGGGACTAGGTCCCTTACTGGCATGGTGACTTCTTACTAGTAGATGCTTTAGATGTGATTGTTCTGTACTTCAGGAATTATGATTCTCTTGCGTCTATTCAGGGTTATGTCAGGCAATCAAATCCTGAACCTCTGAAAAACCTTCATACCATTCCTTCCTCCTGCTTTAATTGATGTGATGCAGAACTTGGCAAATTGTATTGAAGCCACTTTCCTCTTTTTCCATGTTTCTCTTGGGAAGTACAAGCTGAACTTACACCACAGAATTCCTTGAAGACGACTGACTTGCCCTTTGCTACCTACGCCACGGAGGTGACTGGTACTGGCAACGGCCGTCAATGTCATCAGCCTCCCGAAAGTGACGTCATCTCGAGCAAATAAACCGGACAAGTTCCAAATTTCCACCACACCTACCACAAATACGAAGGCTGAAATGGCAATTACGGCATCGAAAACGTTTGTTTGTTGCGCGAACTGTACTGCTGTGCGCGAAAACTATAATTCAATTTCTCAGAAGGGGATAAAAGGGTTAAAGAAAGGTTTCAAGTAACCCCCGTCCCTTTGGGCTTCGAGATCTGGCAGCGAAATGAAAGAAATAGACGGCACAAGAAATAAGGGATCAACGGATTTCTGTTAGTTACCGGCTTCTGCACGTGCGCAGAACAACAGACAGCCTTCACAGTAAGGCGCTTACCGGAGCAGTCTACGCTTCCAGGGGAAAATCGAAACAAGCTATTAACTGCCGCAGCGACTTTCACCTAAAATCAAAAGTTGCTCCAACAAGGGCAGGGGGTTAAGTTTGTGCGACTAAGCTCTTGCAAAATAAGGGTGACCATGTCAGTGGCTCTATATTCCACGTCAAAGTTTGACCATCTACAGGGAAATTTATCGACTTTTGCAAGAAATACAAGTTTACAAATCCTCTATATCAAAAGCATATGAAACAAATTTGGTTTTTCACAGAATCCCCTCCAAAACTATATAACACCTTAAGAACACATTAACCAAATTTGGTTTTTCACAGAATCCCCTCCAAAACTATATAACACCTTAAGAACACATTAACCAAATTTGGGATTTCACAGAATCCCCTCCAAAACTATATAACACCTTAAGAACACATTAACCAAATTTGGTTTTTCACAGAATCCCCTCCAAAACTATATAACACCTTAAGAACACATTAACCAAATTTGGGATTTCACAGAATCCCCTCCAAAACTATATAACACCTTAAGAACACATTAACCAAATTTGGTTTTTCACAGCATCCCCTCCAAAACTATATAACACCTTAAGAACACATTAAACAAATTTGGTTTTTCACAGAATCATATCCAAAACTATATAACACCTTAAGAACACATTAACCAAATTTGGTTTTTCACAGAATCCCCTCCAAAACTATACAACACCTTAAGAACACATTTCTTATTCAATAAACCTCATAAGGTTTACGTTTTTAACTTTAGAAGAATCAAAAAAATAATGCAGTTAAAAAGAAAAGCCGTTTTTGCATTTGTCTATCCAAGGAACACATCCTCTAACCAGCCAAATCCCTCAACAGCAGAAACAAATGTGTGGCTTTCTTAAGCGACAATAGTCTGCATTGACGTCAGAGAACAGAGCAAACTATCGGCAAAAATCAGTGCACAGCTACAGTTCTTTTTACGGGCTTTAAATTCATTTCTCCGAAATTTAAAGGGTCCATGTTGCATCACGTGTAATTATTTCTAGTTCCCTAATTTCTACGCTTTACATTTTCTTGAAAGAACTTAAATTCCATCAAAAATTGATTTACACGCAGATTGTATTATATACTGCAAGATACTACGCTATTCTTTTTCATTGTTAGAAACTCGAATCGAGTAGGTTTTATTTAACACAGTGTATACTTGAAAAATTTGAGAAATCCAACATGAATGAAAAAAAAAAAAAAAAGATGTTAAATCACACACTTATTTCGTGATCTTCTTAAGTTTCAGAACAGATGTTTCTTCACAATCACTAACTCATCAGTCATCCCATCCAATCACATAAGAAGGCCTTCAGATTCATCCCATCATTATTTGAAATAAATACACTATAGGCACGTGGTAGTGAACTCGCTAGGTGCCGGAAAAAACTGGTTAAAATTGCAATTTCGCGCAATAGCGAAATTCCCATAAGCGAAAATAGAAAACTGCGCAGGCTAATAGAGTAACGCAATACTGCAAAAAAACAGTCGAGTACATTTACTTAAACCCACAAGTAGAGAAAGCAAAACCCCGAATTATTGTCTGCCAGCATATTAAACCTTTTGAATATATATATATATATATATATATATATATATATATATATATATATATATACATACATACTTAAGATAGCTAAACCAGTGACTTACTGGTAGACAATTGGGGGTTTCTGCAATTTCTCTTGAGAAATTGTTCCATAATTAAACAATATTCCTAAAGCATAAAAATCCTATATTAAGTGTCCAATTATGTTTATATAAAACGTTCTGTGAAATGATTGTACTGCACGTTTTTAATAGTTATTAGTTTGCTTATTCTCCCTATTTACTTGAATCTACGTAATCATGCAAAAGGTCAGTTTTAACTTCGCACAGTGCAATTGTGCATATCATTATATATGGATATGGACAAAAATGTCGTAACTATTAAAAGACAATAGTTTTAACCATAGAATAACCAGAGTATATCTAGCAGTAAACAAACCTTAAGACTCGTACATTTTCAGCACTGCTTTCCCGCCTTTGTTATGATATTTCAACACCAAGCGAACAACAGAAAACAAAACAAAAACTTCAAATGTAACGGCTATGTCTTACTTCTTGAAAACAAACAGTTAACGACTTCCTGATGAATACATTGTGTTATACCGCTCCGGTCTTCAAAGGAAGTGTAAAATAATGTCAAAGAGGCAACGAGAATTTAACGATTGGCAATAGCTGTGGTCATACATAACAGACTATTGTTCTTGTCTGCAAAGTTAATATACAACCTTTTCTCTTACGATAGGCAGTTTGTTTGAAGAATGCCGTAAAACCGAAAAGGTATCCGAACTCATTCAAAGCACCTCATGCGTAGATCAAAGGTTCAACAGTCCCTCTTTTCCCGTGATCTATCTCAAAAGAACTGCTTTAATGCCTAAGTTGATTTATGGTAAAACAGCGTGAAGAGAGCACAAGGGCGTGTTTTAAATGCTTTCAAATGTTTTCTGTTTTTCCAAGTTCTGCTTCTCAAATGAGTATAAAAGCCCTCCAATGCTCAAGAATTGTCAGCCTGTTTGTTTAAGAAACAGGTCACATTTGAAAATATCTCTACTATAGATGTCTTAATTTCTAAACGGTTTAGCACAGTTTTTCAGACGGTGTCATCTCATTGCAACTGCCTTTCCATAAAATTCTTAGGAATCCCCACGTGTCATATTTACTTTACCAGGCAAGGTTTACGAACGGTTATATATTCTTGAACATATCCTTGTCACATCAAATTTCTGTTAAACGCTCGCATCTGGTTAAGATGTTAATTTATTTGCAATTTGATATTAAACTATGACGCTGCGTCTCTTACACTAAAGTATCTCCTCAGCTTTGAAGATAGAAGAATTTTCCGGGCTCAGGAGCCGTGGTCTGATGGAGTTGGAAGATCCATAGGTTTCGTTTACCTCTGCGGTGAACATCATCCGTGGTGGCGTGGTCCGAGTCTTCTGGGTGGTGATGTTCACCGCAGAGGTGAACGAAACGTATGGACTCCGAGGCACAAGTCTACTAGTCCGCCTCTGTAGCGTAGATGGTGTATAGTGTGTCTGCCTCACGTTCAAGAGGTCCCGAGTTCGCAGTGTGTGTTACCTGTATAAGGTTTTTCCCGGGTTTTCCCTTATCCTTCAAGACGAATGTCGGGTAGCTCTAAGCAACATGGACCCTGGACGCATCTGAGCATCATTTCACCCAATTCATTCAGCGTCCGATATGGCTTATCGTTGGAGGACGTAAATTACAAAAAAAGTCTACTTCCATAAACCGTAGTATATCTTCGCTGCCATCCCGTTTCTATCTAGAAGGAACAGATTCATATCTAACTTTAGCCAATCAGACACACTGAGTATCTTGCTCACGTAGAGTAAATCACATAATTGGAACTGGGTTCGCTTTACTGCTGTGAACACCTTAGTTGCGAACATGTGATGTTGGTCCAATTACTAACTTATTGCGTGGGTGAAGGTAAAAGGCTTCGTGCATAAAACGATGAAGATGAGGTAGAGCGACAGTGTAATGTCATTAGATCCTGAGAGCAAAATTTGAGCAACGCTGACCATCATCCCCTCAACATCATAGTAACTCGTGTATGGGTTCCAATCGTAATTTCGATCACTAGAACGTTAGAGGAAACTTGGAAATTATTTGGAGTTGTGTAACTGGAATTTCCCGGTTATGTTCTTGGAACCGCCACAAAACAAAGGCTACGCTATTTTTTCTGTTACTTCTATTCAACAAGGCTGAACTACCATGAGGTGCTCTAAGCAAGGCGAAAAATAGCTTCGTGCGAGGCCAGGCTAGCATAAAATGCTAGAAAACAAATTACATTTCTTTGTCACACGGCCGCTACGTCACTGCCCATTGCTGGAACCCATCAACAAAGACATGCACCAGAATGCCCAGGCATCTGTCACAGTTTCATTACACCCTCTGCCACCCCTGCTCTCAAATCATTCGCGTAATCACCCTCAATTACCTACTTACCCAACGTGCGCGCCCACACTGCATTCTTTTGTAAACGGTTTCATTACATTAATTGCGCTTTTACCGCGGATTATGTTGCAGCTCAAATGACAAACGACTGTAGCGTTCAACAACAGTGTCTCCTACATCCCATTATACCTGCAGCATCATCATCAAATACGTGCAGCCAACTACAAAATATAACATCTATTCAATATTACTACAAATAGGCCCTACTTGCAACATCCATCGGGTGTTTTAATAATGCATTTTAGTTGTGCTTCTACAAAGAAGATTGCTACAGAGAAGCGCTTATAATATCTAAGTGAATTGTAAAATGTTGTCAAACAGTAATAATAGTTATGGTAGACTCAGTTTCTGTGACTCGAAATTAGAGGAAACATTTCAATCAATCACATGAAATTTTAACTTAACCTTACAGACGAGAAAGGGTTCAAATTTTCTTGGATGCTATATTTATTCTAAAGTTTTTTACGTCGATTTGAGCGGAAACGGAGTTGCCCAGCACATTAATTGCATTTTTATAAAATCATCCCTGTACTATGCGTCAAGGAAGTCACATTTAAACTCCTTTTTGTAACCTTATCCCGTTGGCATGTATTCCTCTACATTACCTTTACTTACCATTACCTTTACTTACCATTTCCTTTATCTAATATACATATTTAAATGGCGATAAAAGTTAAATAAACATATGTTCATGATAGATCCACGTATTTTCTATTCATATTGTAAATGTGACAATTCTCTTTGAAATATGTAGGATACATGTTAAACAAAGAACTATTTTGCTTGCCTCGGTAGCGTGGTGGTCGTATGTCTGCCTCACGTTCAAGAGTTCCCGAGTTCGAATCTCGGTCAGGGTGAGTTACCTAGATAAGGTTTTTCCGGGGTTTACTCATCCTAAAAGAAAATGTCGGGTAACTCTAAGCTCCATGTACTCTGGCCTCATTTGAGCATCATTTCACCCATTCCATTCATCGTCTGATATGACAACGTTGGAGGATGTAAATTACAATTACATGAAACATACATCTACATCCATGTAAAATAACACACAGGCAACGAGTGATTACTGAAGACATCATGCAGAGTCACTGATACAATCGCAAAGCTTTAGCTACCAGTTCTAAAGGAAACATCCTTTGAACAGCTGCTGCTCCGACTGAATGTCCTTTTAGCACCTTCTATATAATCAAAGGTCTTTAGAGAAATAATTACCGCCTTTTATGTTTAGCAAGACACGTAAAGAAAGAAATTGTATTTGTTTTAAAAATTGTATTATATTCCTTAATTATTAACTATGACACTAGTTTGTGTCATCTTGTTTCGATACTTTAATCCGAACT
Organism: Mantis religiosa; assembly: GCA_030765055.1. NCBI lineage: Eukaryota > Metazoa > Arthropoda > Insecta > Mantodea > Mantidae > Mantis > Mantis religiosa. The sequence continues at coordinate 77,943,328 of CM060958.1, forward strand.
ATCTCATGAACAGAACCGCTTCACTCCAAAGTTTAAGACATTTGACACTATAAACCTCTCCCAATATCTGATGATTCGGTTAGCTCCGTTGGAGCTAAGTCTTTAATTGGCTTGCTTTTCGGCAAGTTCTTGTCCAAAATAACTCCCACGGCACAAATTCCGGCATACCGGAATACAATTATGATGCTGACAAATTACGGTGTCGATAACAAAACAATCTTTAATTTAAAACTCCCAATATATAATAAATACTGACACTTTTATATTATGTAGGTAATTTGTTGTACAGAATAGTTTTAAAATATGCTGAACAGAGAAACTAGAGATTTTTAATATATGAAGAATAGTTGTATATCCGAACACGCCGATACTGAATATTTACAAGAAATCTCATTTTATACAGCTGATTTACTTCTCTTCTGCAATAAAGATGAACACACTTTGTGTAGTGAACGCTGCCCAAGACTGCATTCATTGGTCTACAACCGCGAAAGAAGAGCTCCTACAGCTCCATTTTTACCAACGAACAAGTACCTTTATACAGAACAATCTTCGGCCTCTTTTGGGGGATGTCCATTAATGGCTAAGAGTGGCTCACAAGAACGACCTCTCCGCAAAAGACGAAGCACGAACAAGTATAACTGGGATTTAGAATTCCTAGCACAAAGGTAGACCCGAAGAAGGTCCAATGAAGACAAGAAAGCGAACAAGCTCAAGGCACGAAAAGAAGTCCTAATAGCATCGACAAAGTATTTCCAAGATACGCATTTAGAATTTCCTAGTATTAATAAAAATGAATGCATATAATTTGTCTCTTTAACAAATAGCTGTAATAAAATAAATCCGTTTCCATTTGATTAATTTTAAACAGATGCACCTTAACACCTTGTATATTCAGAGGGACTTTTCACTTGTTCACTTTCTCTTATTCCATTTACTTGGGTCATTAAACGCTTTGAAGCACTACCGGGGAATTCCCTCAAATTCATAATTCTGGGTTTTCAGTTTACCGTGATAATGAAGCGTGGTGTATCGGAATTTACTCCCTCGATATTTTTAGTTGGCGAGAGTGGTCCGTTAATAATAATAATACAAATTGAAACTATCCTCAGGATTCCAATAGTTGTCTTGGCGTTGGGGGAAACCGCTGCTTGACACAGCGCTGCCAATGTTCCCGCGCGTTTCTGGAAATATGGATTGCGCCCTTTGTTAATCAAAGGATCTCCGTTTCCATTGAGTCAACAGCGTTATTAAATCAAATTCCACGAATTTCGCACATAGCTGCGGCAACTAAATCCGTTTCACGAGGGGGGGGATGATTTATGCTCTAAACACGAATTTTGCTATCAACGACGCGATGTGTTACACGACATTAGAACAATGCTGCGAGAGCGTTTTGACAGCATAATTATTATAAACAAACATTCTAGTTAGCATGCAATTTCTGCACGCAGTTGTCACAGTTACGTTTTATACTGCGCTGCTGTAGAAAACTTGTAGAAATATCTAACTCACTACCAAATGATATTTATTTCACCATACATTAGCAGCCCTTTGGAACCTATTTCACTAAGTACGAATATTAAAGCCAACTATAGTGCTGAAAAAATCAGATGTGTGCGCTCACATTAACTTTCACCCCATTAATACAAACTAAAAACTCTTTTATATCCACTTCTTGTTGATCAAAATAACTCAAATAAGAGTAAATCAAAATGGATTGAAACTAAGTTCGCCATTTCCTTAGAATGCGACATCAAGATGCTTTTGAAAATCTGGACCTTTGCAATAAACAGCCTTTTTTTTAATGTTATAATGTGGCTTCAAAAATTTTAACTAAAATACCGTATATGTAAAATATTTGTATGAGAAATATAATTACTTGAGACATTTAGAAATGAACCTCGTTTAATGCTGCTGTTATCTTATTTACATAAGTACGCTGTTCACCTTAGACCGCTTTTGGCTCCTCCACTGACCGCAAATAAATTCAATACTATCTCTCCTGAGTAATATATCTCGATTTTTTTGGGAGGGGGTCTATCCCGTAGCAATCTTCTACAATTCAGTAGAAATGGAAAAACCTAAGAAACCGATAAAACGATACACAATTTATTTTCAAAAAACCTTTTTGTATCAATAACCATTTCCGAGGTATTTGCTGTAATTAATTTCAATGTTTCTGTGCTTTCTTTTTTTGGAATTATCGTATTCATACGTTACTGGCACTGACCGAAAAAAATAAATTCCAAAGGTAGACCGACCCGACTTTCCAACATTTGACTATTGCTCAAGTTTTCTACATCCCTCTTGTATAAACAAATTAATAAGAAGCTAATGCTGGAAACAATATGTAAGAGTTCATAGAAATTATGCAAAAGAAAAGAATTGTGGATGGAGATAAATGAATTGCAGCTTCAGAAGGTTTGTTTAAGAACCAATCCTAAGGTTTTATATCCTACGTCGCCTAAATCCTGGATTATGTAAGAAACGTATGTTTGGTATGAAGGCTGCAGTTTACAAGTGCACGACATCACAAAGGTTAAACGTTAGGAAAGCTCCGGGACAATCCTCGGCTGAGGTAAAAATAATTTTTACGGTGGGCAGAAGAACAACCCTTTCGCTTAAGGCTTTATGGGTTTATTTAATCGCTTGGTACACGCTAAGTTCATGGAATCTCCATATCTGTGACTACAGTGTAGACAGAACGTGAAAGAAGTAAAGGAAAGAAAAATATAGAAGTTTGTTCTCAATCCTCCGGCAAACCGTAGTTAATTTAAGCAGGTTTCAGACATGGAGCTGTCACTCCAACCTGGCGAGGGAAGGAGTCAAATTCATAACCACTGGTGCGGGAACCCACGGGCGATGTAGAAGGGGGTGGTACAAGAGTGGAAAGATGTACTGCACGCAAGTACACGTTGTTTCCATTTGCCTTACTAGGATGCGAGTCGTGCATTTACCAGAGAGCAGAAAATACCAGAGGGAAAGGAATTCCATAGAAACGTTGTCTTTCGCTGATTTAATACATAAAAACAACAGGTAAAGGATCTCGTGAATTCAGTGGATCTTATTTGCTGAATACATTAAGCCCCTTTCCGCATAACTTGAATGAATTCATCTACAAAAAGTGTGTGGGACCAGTCCTGTACACCTCCGAGCAACAAAATGAGCTAATATTTAAGGGCAGTAGTTTCCTTCCTACTGATAAGCTTAATAACTTTTTTCTAACGCTGTATTACGGGTTCTCTAAATGTTCTGATGCCCTATCTTGTCTCTGATGATCCATTCGTGACCTAGAAAACTAGTCACCAACGGTAATTATCCTAAATTTTCTGGGCATGTCCAGGAATACTTTTCAAAATAATTTTTTCTTTAGCAGAGAAAAGAGGGGTGAGTTTAAAAAAAAAACGTTAAACATAATTTTCTGAAAAGCCTGCTTTCGTTTACGAAAGTATAAATGGAGAAAAATTGCTCGGGGGTTGGGAGAACTGCAATGCTAAACGAGTTGTGAAAGAAATGTCGCTTTTAATTAGTAAATTATTATGAGGCAAAAAGTTACGACAAAACCAGCACATCTAGACCGTGCGAATGAGGTATAGCCTCACATTTCCATAGCCAACTCGACGGGATATGAACCCCGAGCTTCTTGTTCATGATCCGCGTTAAGTATCATGCAGCTGGACGTTAGGTCTTTCTTGCAATTTAGTTTACAGACTTGCCTCTTAATACTGAGAGTCCTGGTGTGATTCGAACAACAGTTCATGTCTGACCGACCTCGGCCACCTTTATCGGATAACAGTGCTGCCAACACATTGGAAAATCTTGCCCCACTAAACGTCAGTTTCCTATTCATACGCACAATAGCAAGCACTCAGCGCCGTTTTCTACCACTATAGGCTTACCTTGGGTCTCCTTACACAGTGCACTAATATCTGACAATTCTGTTGTTTAATTCAGAAGTAACTAAACGAAAGGTCTAAGCTTAGTGCGTCCTTTCCAGACCAAACCGTATTCTATTGTACACAATTTTAATTTTTCGCACCGCTCACATGTTCCCTTCATTTCCGTCTTCCCAATGTGCTTTTAACGTCAGTTTGTGTCGTGCCGCCGTCCTTTAATATAAGACGGCCATTACTTCTGCTTCCTTATGAATAATGGAAGGAAAGTTGGCAGTTTCTTCTTTGTGTGGCTTTCCTACAGTCCTAATGACTCCATGCATCAACGCCTGACCACATGATGCACAATACACCGCCGGTAGTATAAATGTCGGGCGCTAGAAGACAGCCAAGATTTTATTTCCGTTCTGCGCCCCATAAACCGACTTCATAGAGCAGTGACGTTCATAAAGATATCTGTAAAAGAATTACACAAATTACTTTATCCATTTATTTTTAAAATCTTAAAATTGTGAGCAAATGTTATTGTACAATTTGGGAGAACTTGATTACCTAATATGCCTCACAACACACGTTTAGCCCGCCTCTGAAGCATAGATGTAGCGTGTCTACTGCACGTTCAAGGGCCCGCCTCGGTAGCGTAGATGGTAGCATGTCTGCTTCACGTTCAAGAGGTCCCGAGTTCGAATCTCGGTCAGGGTGAGTTACCTCGATACGGTTTTTTCCGGGGTTTTCCCTTATCCTCAAAGACAAATGTCAGGTCACTCTAAGCTCCATGGACCCCGGGCTCATTTGAGCATCATTTCACCCAATTCATTCACCGTCCGATATAACTTAATGTTGGAGGACGTAAATTGCCAAAATAAAAAAAAATAAAATAAAAAAACTGCACGTTCAAGAGGTACCAAGTTAGTCGGTCAGGGTGAGTTACCTGGATAAGCAAATATTGGGTAACTCTTAAGCTTTATGGACCCTGGGTAGCTTTTTCACCATTTTCATTCATCATCCGTAAATTTATAAAAAAATAAATAAAAATGAAACACGTTTAATACCATTATAACATATGCACAGCATACGTTTCAGAAACGTAACTTTAAATACTTAAAGTTTTTATGCTGACGCACTGTTTGGGTATTCTCGAAAATTGGCGATATCGAAGTATTACATTTCATCATTACGGCAAACATTTTATGGAATAACTTTTCTTCCCGATTATCCATTTTTAGACTGCGGATCGAGCAGATTAACTTATTTAAGTCTCTTTTACATAATTTATAGTGTTTTAAAACTGGTCATAAAAAAAACAGACAATTCCAAGGAAATCTTGTTTTATTCAAGGCTATTATTAAAACAGCATTCCTCCATTTTCAGTACCTTTATATGGGTTTACGAATTTCGCACCAATTTTAAGAATGAATACTTAAGGGTTACTCAGATAAGCAAAATTTAGTTAGTGGAAAAACAGGGAAGGGAAAAACATATTTACCTACTCACTCTTAACAGTTACAGAAATTTAGGTAACTCCTCTGGGGTTTTTATGTCTTATAATTGTGTTCGTCCACCAGCTGTGCAAGCAAGCGTAATTATCCACCTGAAGTAAAAACAAAAAAAAAATTTTGACGATTGCGCAAATCACATTCACCTATGCCTTCGGCACTGACTATGTTTAAATTTGTATTGATATTTAAATCAAATTGTCTTCTTCTTTTAATATTATTATTACTATTATTATAGGTAAATTGCATAAAAAGTGCGAGCTGTTTTTTTAAACGTGCTACTTTTATCTGGAGCTTCTGATGAATAAATCAATTACTGTATTTCCTTTAAGTGGAACATAGGGCCTGCTGAACTGCGCAACCTTGAGGCCCTTAGGCAACGGGTTGAGGATTGGAGGTTTCCTGATCAGAGAGATTCCGGGATGAGTGATCAGCCCAATGCCGGCACTAAAAGTACGAGAGATGACGTGATAGGAAAGATGGAGTAGTTGGTGGAATGCTGGGGGAAAACCTGAGGCCCCGGAGAAAAACCGTCCCAGCGCACTATTTCACTTTGCGGTCGCCTGGGATCGAATCCGAGCCACCTTGTCGAGAGCCAAACGGTTTAACCATGGCGCGGCCTGGAGCTTTTGATACTGGAAAAGAAATGTGGATAGCCAATCCTTGTGAACTAAATATGTCAAGTATGATAAATACGCTGTAGATTCTCCTTCCCATAGGAGAGGGGATCCGTCCCCTTCAGCTGCCGTGGTGCGGGCGCTGCGGACCCTTAGCACTCGTGGTACCTCTGACGTTACTGGAGGAACCTCGGGCCGAACTGCCGAGCCCCATCCCCTAAGGGAGTTGTTCGGATTGGGTTGGACACGAGGGGGCAGTGTGTTCTCGACACCCACGGGGAATTGGGTACCTCCGGCCAGGCTACGGCCGCCCGGAGGGGGTAGAGAGTTAAATAATAAGTCCCGGGTACTAGCCTGCAGAGCTAGTGGGTGTGCTAGATCACCACGCGGCCCCACCGAGGTTTTCAGTAGCCTTCCCTGCGGGGTTGACGCGCGTAAGTGCGGTATCCACCTCCACCCGTCTTGACGTTGTGCTCAACGGGGGGCTTTCTAGACTCAAGGTATTGCCCCATGGAAAAACCCCCGGAGTATCTACTGCTCCCGGGTTGAAGGAGGCCCGGGTCCTTGGTCCTATGGGTCCAGGACTAATGGGTGTGGAGCCTCTGCACTGAACACTGAACTGTAGATTCTTCTAATTTTGAACAAAATTTGTTCTGTGGTTCCAAACTTATCGCATATTGTTAGGTCGCACGCCTGCTCTGGAATCAAAATCACCGACTCCCATGGGAGCAAACTATTTCGTGGAATGCCATTGATACTCATGGTTTTTAGGCGGCAGTCAAGAATTGGAAACAGGGAACATCCGCGTAATTTCCCAGAGAAAATAGAATTAAACAAATGTGTTGCACAAATTAAAGATTTCAAGAAATTCAAAGTAGAACAGTTTTAATATTCTCCTTAAAGGCATTCGAAAGCGCACGCGACTAATTGCACGTTTCTCACCTCTTTTGTTTCTGTTTTAGCAATACACTAAAATCCTGTACAGTCTCTAAATGTATGCTGGCATCTTTAGATTAGCTTACTATAAATATTTTGTAACATTGTTTACAATGGCAGGTAATACAGCAAAATATGTATTTAATATCTACAGAAAGATTTAACACACAAAAAGTCGTCAATTGTATTGTAGAACACGCAGCTTTGACAAACTCAAACGTGATGCCTCCGTAAAGAATGAGTATATTAAAGTCGAAAAAACTTCCATTATTACATATTTGATGACCTGAGAGAGACAGGGGTGGTGTTTTCTGTACGAAATGCATTAGATACATTACATGCCACGGTGCTAACGTGGATAATAACGCCAGAGGCTATAGAAGTAAAGTAAAAGGCGCAGATAATGACACACTGTTTTCAACGTCCACACTATTTTTCACGTTACTAATTATACGTGTGAGATTTGGTCAATAGAAGCCGAAGCTACACCATAATAATTGGCAACACTTTTAAAGTGGAAGCAGTTATTGACACACGCACTATATTGTTCCAGCTCCGTCTTATTCGCTCGTAAGAATAATTTCACAGCTTTTCTTGCCAAGTGGCAGCAGCTATATCATTTTCTGTTCTCGCTCGGTCACGCGACTAAACAAAAGCTCTTGCATTGTTCGCTGGAATCGATATACCTAAAGCCATCAAGCAACCGACGAACCGGGGTGAAGTGAGACGCAGTGTTTCCGGAAACTAACGCAGCGGGCGACATTCACCTGCTCAATTTCCATCGCCAGCTGTTGCATTATATTGCTCTGGCACACGTTTTCTATTAATTTTGAAAAAGAAACACTCTCTTGGTGGACATGCAAATTACACTGAGCGGAATAAATAAAGCTGTCGATATTCTTAGTAAATAGGTCAATATTTCCTCACCAAAAATGTCCTTTTGGGGCTATATTTGAAAAGTGCCATTGTACCAGCATTGTCTGCTAGTTATTAATTATTAATGTTATCATTATTATTCAAAAAATTCTAGCTCGTGTTTCATGAACAAATTTCTGCTCGGCTTTTTGCGTCGGTGGTAGCGTGTCTGCCTCACTTCCAAATGGTCCTGAGTTCGAATCTCGGTCAGGGCGAGTTATCTGGATAAGACTTTTCTTAAAAATAAATGTCGGGTAACTATAAGCTCTATGGAGCCTGCACTCATTTGAGAATCATCTCATCCATTTCATTCATCGTCCGATACATTACGCTGGACGTAAATAAAAATTAAATATAAAACACATCTGTTAACTGCACTGTAGTTAACATTCGTAAGCGACAATAAAATAAACAATGAGTGAGTTTTACACTGGAAGAATTCTGACAGGTTTCCGCGCCCAGAGAAGCGCCCATTAATTTAATGCTGGAATTACTTTGTTACCATTGCAGAAAACAGTCCATTACTTTCCCATTAGTTGCCATAACATGAGGCCCTTTTACAAATGATACATTTAATGCGATGTGTGACGAAATCTCAGCGTGTTATTGACATTGATTCCGTCATGTGGGTTCACAGTACTGGCATTTAGAAGTTTTATACACATAGTTAAAATCTCGTCATTTACGATAAACTAAGAATAATAATCGAATACATGTTGGATTCCGATATTACGTGTGCTTCTCAACTGAATCTATTTCAGTATTAAGGCACCTGTACACTTATTTGAAAACCCATATTACTTTTCAAAACATAATCGCTGCAACAAAATCAGTTTCTAGCAGATTTTACTCCATACGATTTGTACGTAAAAGATAATCTTCCAATGAACCTTTCAGATGAATATTGCTTCGAACTGCTGATATTCCTTTTTGCAAGTTTACATTTCAGTAATATAGACAATTGCTGGTACAGCGCATTTAGGCAGACGTTTAAGTCATCCAGTGTATTAAATAGTTCAATTAAGTGTTTCTATAAATACCGTTTACTAGCGACTGCTCATTATTCCTATTATAACACGAATTGATAATTATCAATTACATAAACAAGATGGGTAATGAGACTGAGCGGGCTGCATGAGGTACTTCAACTATAAGTACTACAATCAGATGGAGCAAAATTTTCCAGTTATATGAGTCAATATCAGATAGATTTACCATAAAGATACCTATATAACTGTTCGACAAGGCTTTTTTAATTCATTTATATAGAATGTTCTAATTTTACGATACTACCAGAGGGTCCGCCCTCAAAAGCAACTGAGAATATTATGCTGTTTTTGTTTCCTTCTTTATTAATTTTTATAATCAAACTTCCACACTTTGCGCGGGGAAACAAGCAAGTCTAACGAAATAACACCTCACTCTAGCGGGAATCGAACCCATGATGCGGGTTCAGATGACAACGTTGACTTCTCTACTATGAGGATGTCTACTTTATATAATAATAACCCATGGCACGACAGCCCTTAAGAGGGCCAAGGCCTACCAACCCGACTGCCGGCCTCTTACGCACGGCAGGGGTGGACTGTCATCCAACCGATACGGGGAGGAGATGTGGTCAGCATCTCGGCATCCCCCAGCCGGAATGTTGGTTTCCGTGACCAGCGCCGCTTACCTAGCGTAAGCTCCTCTTCCTTACGATGCTGAGTGGGCACCGGTTCTATACCCGGGACCTAAAATCCCCACCACACGGGTGGGATCGAACTAGGGCCGCTTTGTGTGGCCAGGGACCAAGGCATGCTGCCTTAGCCCGCTACGCCAAGGCTCAGGGCGGTTGCCTACTTTAGCACATCTAATTTTAAAATGCAGCGTTTTAATAAACAATAAATATAAAATTTTAAAACTTAATATTGCTACCTACATTGGACGAGAAATTGTACAACAGTGCGTGCATTTTGATCAATAGGTTTAATTCTAACGAATAAAACGCTGCATTCTTTTTTTAATGCAGCAAAAATTAATGACAATGGTTCCCGTAAAATAAATGTCTTTATGCTTCATATAAGGTACTGAAAAAATTGGAAAGGTGTTGTGAATATTTATTCAAAATACGTCATTCGATATCTATAATGAGATCATTACTTTTTTAAAATTTAAAATGAGAAGAACAAGCTCTGGAATATTTCTAAAAACTGCATGCAACGTTGCGTGATAGTGTACAAAATTTGGTCCCCATATATCCAATAATTAAAGAGTTATTCAGCATCAACTGGGTGGTGACAAACATCAGGAAGTTCAGTGCCACATTAGTATTTTAATACCTACTGTAAAAACGTTAAATAAAGAACTTCTGGCATACTAAGTCCATGCTGTCAAATTAACTTACCATTCCCAAGAAGAAACTTCTAATTTAGCACTCACCTGCAAAGAGAAGAAAAGCATGTATCAGTAAAATGTTAAGAACCATTTCAAACATAATTGTTATTAAATAAGATGTCTTGTTTTCTTGGACTCTCATTACAGGATAATGAGGGACTTATTTCTTTCCCGTTGCTTGCTACCCTACACGTCTAGAATGAGATTATAAAAGCACACAAACGACAAATTACACAAAAATGACACTTATTACGCAAGCCCGTTGACGAATATCGATTTCCCTTCGTTTACAGCATAGACGCCGAGGGCGACAATTTCTTCTTTATATGTTCCGTGTCGCCATTTGATGTGTCGAAACCATTCTCACAAAGATTAATGACGCCTGCGGCCGTTAGGTGTGAGTACATTCCACTGCAGAGGGCTATGTAAACAAACCTCCAGGAAGTACAACAGCACACTCAGTGTCACTTCCTATAAAGCAGAAGCACCTGGTTGCCAATTTTTATTACCTTCTCTACAACGTACTTAGTACTGCATTCCACCCAACAATTCTACACCGAAATGTCACTGAAAATGTTTTTTTTGTGAACCCCTAAATCACTACACCCATAAGAAACGTAACTAAAAATTAAAGAGACTTTAAATAGAAAACTTGTTACTGATTATCTTCTTTAAAAATATCGTTTACATGAAAAAAACTGGTAAAAATTCTCAATTTTCTCAAAATGATTTTAACAATTTTGACTAAAATACCATGTTTAGGATATCTTTAGACAAAAATATATTATATCTGAATTGTATTGTAATTTCATTTTGCCTTTGGACGTATATCATGCTGTTTTATCCTCAGTCATCTTTACAGACTAAGGAAATAAGAACTTTAAGATAAATCATTTCAGAAAAATGGTCCACCTCAAGTAGGAAATCAACTCGGGACCTCAGGATTTCGAAAAAAGGATGCTAAACATTGTCCACAGAGGTAGTCGCCCCCAATATATCATGCACCTATATGAAAATTAGCAATAAGGTTAATATCTCCAAAGGTTTATTTCGATTAACATGAAGTACAACAACCACAGCACAAGATTCACCTCCACGATTTCACTAACTGAACTAAATATCATAATTCTGCTTAACAGATCAAAGCAACGATAACTGTTAATTATATTTGATCTGTGTATATGCATTTTGGGTGCAAATGGAGCTTCTAGGATTGATGCACTGAAAAGGCTGAACCCGTGAAGTCCTCCGCATGTAATATAAGAATAGGCAGTCGCGCCGCGTATAGTAAAACTATTACCAATGCTCGAAAATAGTAGCAAGGTGCTAGAATTAAATGGCTGCAATTTGAAAATGGTGGAAAATAGCGAAAAGTATGAAAATAAGAAGTTCGTGTATACGAAATACAGCAGAAATTACTAGTGTGACTCATTGGCAAATTTGTTCTGAGTTTCGCCTGCTAGACTGAATCCAATTTCCCGCTTATAGCCTCAGTTATCTAGTAAATAGGATTCACAAACAGAGCTGTTACTCCAACATACACTAAAACATAAGAATAATTAACCTACCAGTTCATAGTAATAATAATAATAATAATAATAATAATAATAATAATAATAATAATAATAATAATAATAATAATAATAATAATAATAATAATAATAATAATACCTTGCGGTAGCCTCATGTAATTAGTCCTATCGTGAACACGAACTATTTCAATATTAAACCTGGACCTCCGCGATTACCTTATTGCCGCAGACCGTCTGAATAAGCGCAATCCTCTCAATAAGCTTTTTCTGAGGGAACGCATTTTAGTGATGTCTGAGTGACCAGGCATGATTTCAATTTACAAGAATGAAACAGACATAACTAGCGCCGCGAGTGTGCCCAAAATAAAGTTTACAACCTTCGCATGATAGGCGTTGGGCAACAGGATATTACATTAATATAATTACCTCACGCTAGCATATCCGTAATTGCCGGCCGGGTAAAAGAGCACATGTTCGTCAAACATTAGCACCGAGTATGACATTTAGACGTACTTCCACCAAAACAGACATTGCATTCAGTAATCATACTTGTGAAAATTGAATGTTATTGATGTTCGGCTTCAGGGAATATATATATATATATATATAAACTTAACCTTATAAGTTATAACTATATATAACAGTTTCTGACAGACATAAATGTAAATTCGTTAATCCTATGTTCTCACTCAATTCTTAACTGGACATGGCAAATTTTCAGCTTACTTATTTCGATTCAAAATCAAATCCACATCTTTGTATTTGTGGAAATCATCTTCAAGATGTTCCTAATATTTTATTTGATTGCCCGTTTTTCTGTTTTGAAAGATACGAACTTGAATTATTGCTTCAATCCTGAGGTTACACTTTCTCAAAACCACTTACACATATTCTGATGAATTACATAATTTATCAATTTTTCATGGCTTTCTTAAACAAAATATTTCTTAAGCTAAATGATTGATCTTGATGTTTACTGTTTGTCAGCTTGATATGGAATTTTGTTATATTTTTGTAAATTGCATTATATTCATAAATTTGTAAACTATATTCCTAATATACCTTTGGGTAAAATAGGAATCAAAAAATTGCATAATAAATAAATATTAGTACTATTTTACAATAATAATATCATAATCATCATGTTGGTGAATGAGTCCATGTAGGACTACGCAAAGTCCTTAAATGATGTTTCTGAGCCTTCTTTGGCTGTCGGCTTTCTCTCTCGTCTGTCCACGTCGTTCCGGTCTTTTTCTTCGGTTTGTCCTCTTGATCAATTGCCACTTTTGCACCTTCATTCTAAATACGTCCCTGTCTAGGATATCGTCTTGACAATTTTAAATCGTTTTTATTTATTTCGCCAACCCATTCATAATGTCTAATTGTGCTATACTTCTATTTTTCGTAAAATTCATAATTTGTTTTCTGAGCCTATTTGAAGTTAATCGTTTAATATGTCCATAAAATGTTAACCTTCCTTTCCTAATATCACTATGAATGACTGTTTTATTTCCTTTTTACTTGCAAGTTTATATTCTTCACCTACGACTTGTGGAACTAAATTTCTTATTGTTTTCTATTATTATTATCTGCCATACCTCTCTCAGAGCTACAAACTATCATAAACGTATTATCTACATTAAATTTATAATAATACGTAAACATACTTAAAACGTTATTTTTTCTTAAGAAGCATTATGCTACAGTAGCCACTTCTAGAAATATTAAATAATGTTATAAGAAATAAAATGTCGAATTAAATAAGAATTTTTAGGTTCCTGACGCCGTTCCATTCCTGCTATGAATGATGGCAATTGTACGACTCAAGGCAGTCCTCTCATCTCAGTAGTTTCACAGCATCGACAATAAAGTTACTTAGAGGCAAACCTTTATACACTATACTCAATATGGTCTAATCATTGTCAGCGCGTTCCACACATCATTTCAAGTATCCAGTCCATTTTCAAAATTGCGGAGGACGCGTAGCAAATGCTAAACTAGTTCAGTTGCGTTATTTTTAAAATTACTTCACACACTTGTAAAGAATGCGCATATAAATTTAGGTAACAGAAGTATTTGATAATTAATTCTACTTACTCTTTTAACATTAAATTTCAAAGATGCCGCTCAGTGTTAAGCGGAAAAAAGATTCTATGTATAGAAGCCGTGGAGCCGTTTTAATGCAGATCTCAGGAAAGAGTTGAACAAACAACAAAATGATTTTGAGCTAGTTATACCGTTATACACCACATAAAATGTCCATTATTTGTATATTGAATTATACATGAACAAAAGATGTTTTTGACATTCACTCTAGTTTTGGGCATTGCATGATCTCAGTACCAATATTGGCTTATTTTAAACTATACCAGTTTTGGATACATAATCACAAAAACGTGTTCTCAATGTACTCCCCAATGTCCTCAATGTTAAGAATGAAATAAATTAGAATGTTTGATTTCATGTTCATTTGCAAAATGGATTCCTACGCAGAAACGTTAAGTGCAAATGACTTGACAGAATTTCATAAAGCTTATGACAATCTAAAAATAGATTGAAAAAAAAAAAAAGAACGCTGAGGTAAGTTCTTTAAAGGGGAGCAGGTACCTTATGTTATATTCGACGTTTTCAAAGAACCTCTTCTGAAGAACTATGAATAATACAGCAATGATTTTCTGTCGCATATAGTATTAAAAATTTAAGTGTAATAACTTTTTAATAACAATACTTTTTGGTACACTTGAAAAGAAAAAAAAAAGTTATCAATTTCCTTGATAACACCATCCAAGTGTTGAAAAAATGTCAGTTTATAAATGGTAAGTGTGTGGTGTTTTAGGGTCAGTCCACAGCGAGGTCATTGGGGCCAGTTTATGAATGTTTCACGGAAACAGTCTGTGAAAATTTTGTTCTATAATAAGTAGTTTCAAAGAAAAGGTACATAAGGCCTACAAAAACAACAGTTACGGGAAAATGAGTTTCAAGTTTTACAGTACTCAAAGTCCGTTAAAACAAGTAGTACAAGACATCTAGAAGCAAGCCGAAACTATCGATATATTTGCGATTGAAATCCTCTCAACTTAGAATAAATTAATTTCGGTATATAAACCATTTTTCTGGTCGCTGGGTTTCATTATCAGCTGGAAAAAGAAACTGCTATATAACTTGGCAGGTTAATACGAAATTGGAATGAAATTCATATTAACCTATAAATAACATCCGGTGTCGTGGTCAGGAAGTTAAAACTGTCTGCTAGCGCCAATCAGCATTGTCGCTGGTAGGCGTGGCTCCCGAACCCAACAGCGTGTTGCCAGCTTAAATTTGTTTGAGCCACGTGGCCTAAGCGGCTTGCGCTGGTGAACTTTCTTTGGTATATTTTTCGTGCGTGAATTCCGATGTTTAGTGTTCGTAAGTCCTATTAATGTCGCTATTATAATAATATGGCTACTGGTTCCTGAAATATGCAGATACATTAAATATTTAAAATACGCATTGTTCCTCTGCTTGAAATTCCCGCTAAAGAACTGGCAACAGCCTGCTTCCCCCTCTCGAGAAATGTCAGAGCCGAATTCCTTTTCGAAGCTACTATCTGATATTTAATACTTTCAAATATAATAAAGAGCTTTAAAGTTTCAAATTGGAATTGCTTCCTACACACAATGTGTATGGAATACAGCGTTCTTACGAAACCCTCCATTGCGTAATACATTTTCCAAATAAATTTCATTTATCAAATGCTGTAAATTAAATTTCAAAGAAAGAAACGTACTTTTGGTAGTAGCATGCGAATATATATCATGCTTTTTCACGGCACGTTTTGGCAAAGTGGCTGGGAAATGCGAGAGGTTGCGTTTAATCTCAAATATTACTTCCCTGTCTGCAAAACGTGAAGTCTCCGCTCACAGACAATCCGTCTCTGCCAACTTCCTTACATTTCAGGAAAGCTAAAATGATATCTACAAAAGAAGGAGCGAAACGAAATGTATATCCGTCCGATACACAACGTTAAGTGAATGCCAACATCGGAGCAGCAATGGCCTATATCGCATCACACCTCCACCCATCGCGGTGAAAGGCAAATCCCAGCAGTCACTTCCCCCGTGACTACTTCGAGGGTTTCACATTGAACACATCGCTCTTTAAATCCAATATTCACGAAAAGAAAACCAATTCAAATACGGTTTTATTTTCTTGGATGCTCTTACGTCGTTGCGATATTCTCTCAGTGCAGGAAAAACAATTGTAGAGCGCTGGTTTTAGATATTAAGGAATGCAAACTCCTTTGCATTTATGCAATCAAAAGTTACAACCCATCAATGTTTTGGTATTTATTAAACGCAATTGCTGCGCCATACTTAAATAATGCATGTTTTATGCGATCTTTTAACCTTCTCCCGCCAATGATAAACTACCACATCTAGGACCTAGTCATTACTTCAGAAAATATTGAAGACATCAGGAAAACTTTGCAGTACGTAGATAAAGCCCTTCTAGGTTCACTACTCTGGCTTAGTAAAAAGCACATGGGACTGTATGCCTTCTACTAAACTTTATAAAACATTGTTAAAAGAAAAAAAAAAAAGCTATACTTATAACATCAAAGTAGAACTGCAGTAGCAGTAAAGAAGTTTTTTATCGCCTTAAAATGTAATTTAGCTATAAACATTTTGTAGTTACACTAGAAAAAGCTGCTCAAATCAAAAATAGAGAAAACACACTGCATGTAGTGAAGAGGGAAGTAAAACAGAAAAGAAATCGCGCGCACACTTTGATCACAAACTGAAATATACATAGTTAATTGAGTCAAACTTCCTCTAAAAGAAGGGCTGAAGTTAACCATTCAAAAGTAGGTCATAAATATTTCCTAATAAGAATGGAGGAAATTGGAGTATAAAATGGCAGATATATAATCTTTAAAAATATAATTAAAATGCGCCTACATGACAAAATACCCGTTTAAGAGCAAATTTCAATTAGTGTAAAAAAAAGGCTAAAAATTTAATTATTTAAAGACGTTCGCCACTTGATCTCTCTTTGAATTCAAGTTATACATGTGAATTACAAAGTGCATCAACTCGGACATTTTCATCAGGCATTAACTTATAAAATGCTTCAACGTCTCAGGATTTGCAGTTGTTAAAGTCCTCAAACATAGACATATACATTATATATATATATACACACACACACACACACACACACACACACACACACACACACACACACACACACACACACACACACACACATACATTCTAAGGAAGAAGGTGTGAAGTTGAGGCATAAAACATAAGAAAGTATTTCCCTTTACAAAGAAACCTTATAAAACTCGGCTTTTATAGCTCCATAATAGATTTTTTCAAAATGTACATTTTATAAGCTTTAAGTTTTATACAAACTTTCAAACGGTAATACTAGAGTATCTGACTTATGTTAAAATGCAGCGAGCAGTTTTAACGTTGCAAGCAAGAGCAACATACACAACATTGAAATATTTTCTGCTACGGTCGAATAATACTTAACAATAGGAAAATAACTATAGCACAATGTTTCCATCATAATAATTCGCACTTCTTCAGAATTTATGGTTTCTCAAATTACTGAACAAATAAAAGGAATTACAAAAAATTTCGAAACACAATCTTCAGTTCGTAATCACACATATACTTTAAGTAAATACAATTTTGATACAACGACGGACAAGACACATTATTAAGAAAACATTTCCTTTGGTAATCAGGATAGGTTTCCCCTAATATATGCATACCAAAAACCTTAAGATACATTCCTAATAAGGCTTGTCAAGAAAATTTTAGTAGTGCACTCTGAGAAAATTAAAGAAAGTCCTTGAGGGAGGGCTACATATAAGTTAACCTCACTTTTAGTGCTTTCCGTTATTTTTAAATACAATAATACGTCATTTATGGTAAGTGGGTAATACTAAGAAATACACAAAGTGTTTACGTGCAGTTTAAAATAGATAAAAGGAAAACCAAGTACGCTAATCTCTTTCATCAGCATTAAAATAAAAAGTATATAAAATTGAAAACATAAAAACAGACCTTCTAGTGTTTTAACATGACAGAAATCTAAATCTGTGATGATGATTAACTGAATAACACAAAAACATACAAAACACAAAAGTAAAATCACATATACAAAACTATTAACAATTGATTCTGGAAATAAAGCGTGTATGTTACCTTTCCTTCTTCCATAAACCTAATTGTGTTTCCGCACGGTGTGGATTATGTAATACGTCCCAAGCTCATGTGCGTTGCAGCCCTCATCTAGCCAACTGACAAATAAGAAGCACTGTCCCCACAAGGGTAGCCAACTTAAAATGTTATTTTGCTACTGTTAGTAAAACAAATGCCATTAGAATTAACAATGGGATTTCTGGGCGATCAAGTAAACATTTAAACACACACCAAGGTTAATCTACAACAATGAGAATAAAAATATATTGTTTTCATTGTTGATCCATACAAACTCAAAATATCGGTGGTAAACTGTTCTTATGAGGATTTCCAGTAGTACGTATATTGTCTTAAAAGAATTTTATAGCGCCATAATGAAGTTATGGAACTTAAAAAACCAAAACACCGAAATCAGAGTCATTCAGAATAGAATATCCGAACACATCGGGGCTGTCAACAATGTAACCTACATCTAGGAAAGACTATTGGCTCAACTACTTCCTGAACCCTGCCCACGCAAATAAAGGGGATGGAACTTCTGTAGCTCTTATTTTGCTGCTATTATTTTATGATGCTGGTAGATTTTCATTATTACAGGATTATTAATTTCGACATTGTATTCTGTATGAGTTCGCTTGCAGCCAATCCTAACCTTTTAATAAAACACACTTAAAAACGAAAATCTGATAGGTCTTACAGTGGCTCACCGTACACTCGAAATTAGACAAAATAATAATGCATCATATAAAGAGCAAAATATAATTAACTCTAGTAGTGTAACTGTAATTAGGCAACGGCTGCAAAACTGAACCACGCAGAAATGGAAAGGTAGCAAATAGCATTATCATGCTGAAATTAAAGATATAATTTGCTTCTGCTGCGTACTGACAATGTGCATTAACAATGTGCTGATGTGAACGTCTGATAGCGATTGTGGACTGAAAGCACCAAATTCCATTAATTGATAAATTAGGTAAAAGTCAACGAATCATAGTTTACCACTGAAAGAAAACAATGGACTCGTGGTTAATCAGGCGCACGTATCTGAAGTTTGGTAAATGCTTGAAAAATCAATTTAGGGGACCAAAAACGAAGAAAACGGCGTCTACGTAAAGACGTCACTGAATCCCTTTAAACAATTGCTCTCTATCTCATTTTATTACCTTGTTATATATTCGTAAATACCAAGAAAGAAATATTACAAGCAAAAGGGATAAACCTATTTTAATATAGTAAAAAAATATTGAATAATAAACTATTTCCACAAGTAGAAATGCACTACAACTTGGTTTACTATTTTTCAGTAACTATTGCTTCTCTGTCAGACGAAAGTAAGCAAAAACCAAACACTAATTCTATAGATAGAAATATAAACAGTAGGTTGATATACATAAGTTTAGCGATATATTGTAAAATCTTGGAAACTTTCAAATGCACAGAAATTTCGAACCAATGCATTGTATCTCCTCATGCTGACAGCAGTGATTAATGACATATGAGATGAATCATAATTCATTAATTATCGTGCGATGTTATAGTAGTCCACAACATGGCTTTTTGTTCACACATTATAGCAGAACTCTTGTTTATGTAATGTCGAAGGATTGATGCACCTTTTGACAACAGTAAAATGCCTAGATCAATTTGGTCTCAAAAATAAAATTTTGTTGGTGTGGAACATATGGGGGTCAATAACGCGTGTGGAGGGAATCATTCTTTTCACCCTTCGTGAAAACATCCTGAAAACTTGCAGTCTATGGTGTCCACGTAGCTTTCTGTTGTTCCAAACTGCTGAAAAACTACCAGCAGCTCTTTACTTTTTATGAAACAATAAAATAATATATTCTTATGACAACTTATATAAAATAACATTTTCAGAACTATGATGACAATGATGACAAATTATTATGGAATATGCAGTCAACGTTTTAAGAATTAGTTGCAATGCCATGGCTTTGAAATTCATTCCATGGACAAAAGATAAACGGCAAAAAAAAAAAAAAAAAAAAAAAAAAAAAAAAAAAAAAGACCGAACAAAATTAACAGTCTGGCCCCGTAGCTCAGTCGGTAGAGCAGCTGCCTGCCGTGCTAGAGGCCCCGAGTTCGATTCCCGGCTGGAGGTGGGGATTTTTCTCCAGCTAAGATGATTCCCCAACTTCCCAAGAATTTGGAAGTAAGAGTGAGAGTGCGAATCGGTGCGTGAGCTAATGATGCAACCCAACGATACGTACCACAGGAGAGCGGCCGCCTATATGACCACTGCAGTTAAAGGAATAAATAGAAGGAAAAAACACACACGCACACATACACAGACCTCGGTAGTGTAGATATTAGCGTGTCTGTCTCATGTTCGAGAGGTCCCGCGTTCGAATCTCGGTCAGGGTGAGGTTTTCTGCGGGTTTTCCCTTATCCTGAAAGACGAATGTTGGGTAACTCTAAGGATAGAAAGGGACTTCTCTTCGAGACTCCGAGGTGGTTAACATCTCTTCGTGGACATGCAGCATGGAAAAGAAGAACACCGACAAGAAGCAGCACAGCCAGCCCCCAAAGAATGCCTGAACGCAGCCGTCACTAGTCTCCCAGCCGCCCTCAGCGGCCGAAAAGGAACCTACAGGAGAGCTAGCAGGGAGGTTTTGGGCTTCTCGACCAGCCTCTCCGACTGCCAGGCGCCCAGCCGTCTCTCTCGGCCCCTGGGCCATCCTGCAGAACATCACCAGTCACCACGCAACCGTCAGGCAATTACAGCCGGCCACCCTCACCCATAGTCGCCGGTACACGAGCACCTTCACCGCAGCCGCTGCCAGCAACCGATTCTCTATCAACCCTCACCGCCGTCATTGTTGGAGTTCCTCGCGATCTCCCCATTGGCTTTGTCTACACCGCCGCTTCACATCAGTGGCTCTCTGTAACAAGAGCAACCACGATCACCACCCGGCGAGGGCCCACCACCCTTGTGGAATTTAGTTCACCTACCCAGGGGAATGCCACGCTGCCTTGAACACCGGCCTGCCCCTGTTAGGGCAATGCCTGATAGTAGAAGCCAGGAAGCATCAGCAACACTTCCCCTGCAGAAGATGCTACGCGTATGGGCATGAGGACTCCACCTGCACTGCGCCACCGAGGTGTCACTACTGTGGTGCCTCCTCGCTCACATCAGAATGCAGAGAACACGACCTACGCCGTCGCCACTAAACCGGACAGGCACAATACCCTCTCTACCCTGGCCCAACGCAGCCAGCACAAAGGACTGCAACCACCAACCCCGGCCACATCAGTGCTTCGCCCGATGTACTACTCCTCCAAGAGTTGCGGGAGGAACTCCGGCACACCAACAGGCGCCTACACACTGAAGAGAGTTTCGCCGCCAACACCTTACCCAGGACCTCTTCTGAAGAGTTTCAGGACCTGCACTCGGCGGTCCTGAACTTTAACAGTCCCATAGGCAATCAGAAAGATGCAGTCACCGCGGCCATCGCCAACCACGACGTCGCCGCTGATACATTAAAGCACCTGTCTACAAGACTCGACTCCATCGCTACTCACAACAAAGCAAAGACGTCCAATGGATCTCATCTATCGCAGCTACCAACATGGATTATCTCCTCTCACTCAAACGGAAGGCTCAACACCTAGCGACGCACATCGCCGACATCAGGGCCATCGAAACATAACTCACTGATCTCCGAAACCTGACTAAAAAACTGCACAAACACATCACCGTCAAAGATCAACACAGCACTCATGAGATCCTTGATAAACTTGATGAGATCCTGGAGGAACAAATGCAGCTTCACCAGAGAATTACCGATCTCCAGCACGTCACCACCCACGCATCCCCGACTGCACACTTCTACGCGACCTGAACTTCAAGGAACAAACTGGCTCCAACCTTCGCCTCAACTTTGAGTCCAGCTTGACTAATTACACCCAGGACTTATGCCCCCCTACTGTCATCATCAAAGAGACATTGTCTCTACAATTTGCACCCTACTCCCACACGCCTCGATCAGGGCCTTGGTCATGATCGACGCCTGGGCATCATTCCTTACCCGCTCGCTGCTATTAGCAGCTCGCATTGCAGCATCCGCCAAGAATAATGGGAGTCCGCTAGCGGGATCCCCCAGGTTGTGATAAAGACGCTCCACTTCCTTCCTATCTTCACCTCTGCTTTAATTAAATAAATTGTTTCGCCCCCCCCCCCCCAAAAAAAATATATATATAAAATAAAACTAAAATCTAAGCTCCATGGATCTCGGACTTATCTGAGCATCATTTCACCCATTTCATTCAACATCCGATATGACTTAACGTTGGAGAACGTATATTAAAAAAACAAAAAAACAAAAACACATAGGGGCGCGCGATTTTTTTCTGTAAAATCTTCATAACAAATCGGATTTAAAATTATTCAAGTCCTTTTTCAGTTAAAAAGAAGTGTATAAACTGCGAGGATTTTCAAGAAATTCGTGTAGCATCCTTTTAAATTGCTGAACTTTAAAAGTCAAAGCTTGTTTCGGTTTTCAGTTATGACGGAGTACTAATTGTTATTTTATTCTTTATTCATGGGTTCGAAAACAGTTTCCGGTGAAATCTGGGTATAGAAATTTTGGTTCGAAAATAATCCTATTCGGAGCAGCCCAAGTAGTAATGCCACCTTCCATGGTGCAGAATTTAAAAGAATGCTGTGTACAACGGGATGAGAAATCCCAAGGCAAGCAGCCACCAAAAACAAACTTCAACGCCATTGTCTGGGCCGGGTTTGAATTGCGACCTAGGCAGTAGCGTAGAGCCATTAACTGAGCCATCTAGATCGATTACGTAACGTCATGATTTTGGAAAAGTAGAAGGATCACTCGGTTTAAACTACACGTGCATAACAGTTGATTTTATCGTCTGACCGTTGCACCCGGCTTATGTACTGCCATTTAACGTAACGTAGAAAAATCAGTGAAAATGGTAAGGTAAGGAAGCGCGGAGGAATACATGTTAGTGTGGGTAAAATGAGTCCAAAATGTAACATAAATAACTTAAAGACGCTCCAAATATCATTTCCAACATATAGCTTTTCGAGTCCTAACTATTCTACCAATACTTATTTAAGTCATTCATTAATTATCATCGGCATTTTTCACCCCTACCATACCAAAGGTTAGGAAATCCAGCACGTTGTATCAGAACGCCACTTGATGGTCTTTATGCCTCCATAAAACTCGAGGTTGCTATGCAACTTCTTGATAGTTCATCCCCACATACATAACATAGTTTGTACAACTTTACTGTTGCATTACTTAAAATCATCTGTGGTACGAGAAGTGGTTCATGGCACCGATGAGAGTACCTACCAATGTGGGCCAAGCTGCAAATAAACATTCCAGAAAACGAAACGTTAGCGTGTCTGAGGAACAAGTATGGCTATAGCGCAGTGTTGCTCCAAAAAGCAAGAGCCTGTACTGAAAGCCTCGCAACATTTGTCACTCTGGCGATACACCACAAGAATATTCCAGCAGGAAGTTATATCGTGCTGATATTGTTGCGAGTGATCTTGGTCTCGTCGCCCGACGGTAACTTAAGATTGATGATCCACAACCACACGTCGCAATTCCCACCATGTCTGGAGTAGCGCCTAACATCAAAAGGACACGGGAATAAAAAATGAATTCCTCGCTCAGGCTGTGCAGCCTGCCATATGTTAGCTTTCAAAAAGGAGGTAATTGCAGTATTGCCCTTTTCTTTATTGGATATGGTTTTCAATTCATTTCATCTTTCGTATCAGTCACACTGGGAAATGAAACCTATGAGAAAGGTGGTTTTCGGGGTTTACATGGTGCCCTAATTATTTAATGTAAAGTATATGCCAAGAAAATAAATAGAGGGTGAGAATAGTAAGAACTGGGTTGACTGAAAAAAATACAGTTGTGAGGTACGGATGAGATGATTAACTGCAAATTTTTTGATGGGCAAATTTTTTTACACTGAAAAAAAAAAAAAAAAACAGCTCAAACAAGTATACATCTCGATCAACTGAGATTTTATGCGCCTAAACAACACGTAATTAGCGTAATAGATATAAACCAGTGCAGCAAATTAATATTATACATCCAAGAACCGAAGAACATTGATTATTGTAGCATTGGATGATAGATTTGCAACATTTAAGTTGTAAGTGCACAACGTCTTGAACTATGATGTAAGAAAATGAAATGGGAGGTGACATGTGGCATCTGTTATGTTTATTACAATTAGAAACAAATCAAAAAAAAAAAAAAAGTAACCTGACAAGAATAATGACCTAATTTTGCTAAATCAGTAAACAATGAGCGGTGTTTTACGATAATATGTTTGCAGTGGGAGGATATGCAAAGTCTGTGTGCAATCAATGTGTTCGAGCTTTACACCCATCACATTATGACTTTTCCAAACTCAGATAGTGCTAACTGAAAACTGCATGAGATTTTACTTCTGAAAACGTTTAGGATATATATATTAGTGCACTATACTAATTCTAGAACCACAAAAAGATACCAGGAAGTAATGGGCCATTAAAACAAGATCAATGAACAGCTGGTATTTTCTGATATGAATATTAAAGATACAAAACAGTTATTTTGACACACAAAATGGTAATTTCATTTAAAAATTTGCACAATCTCGACTAGCAAAATTCGAGTATTACGTCGCATTCATATTGGTTTGTTTTGACCTGCCGTTCGCTCCCTCTGCACTCTACGTAAGAAAAACACCTAACCTATACCTTAATCAGTTTTCAAGTTTCGGTGTCTGCTAATTTTTAAGTATGGCTTAATAGACTGTTGTGTCTCTGAGTATGCAGGTCCAAGGCTCGAAATGCAACGTGTAGAGGTTTATCCGATTTGACGAGTTTAAGTTTAATTCGTTCAGAATCTGAGAGTCGGAGTACAGGCATCCTCCATTCGAGTCTAGTGAGTTAAATGGTTGTAGGATCGATTCCAATTGTACAATTATTAGAATCCATAGATCTAATGAGACAGAGCATTAGTGAACGTATTTTATACCCTATGTACTTAAGTAATAATATACATACGTAAATCACACCTATAAATTAGACACAAAATATGAACAGGCAATCCTGATTTCCATAAATAGAAAGAAAACTGTTTTGTGGAGAGCTACCTTCAACAGCAATGACAGACAAGACAAATAACTGCAAGAAGTAATGTCTATATTTGTAAATCCATACATGTCCGAAGAGCAGTATAGTTTGACAACCAGTCTAGTTAGCCAAATTCCCTGTGAAGGAAGGGCAAATATGTCAAGAATAGCTAACGCTAACAGTAAATCAAGTCAAGAAAATCAGGCGTCCACTGCCTGGAATTCGGTTATTTACAGTAATTGCATAGCTTAAAGTAACATACACAGCAAAAGTTCAGAAACAGTGTAATTCTATATCCTCAAATATTTGGCAATTAGTTTCCAATATTTCATTTATGAGGCACAATTTAATTGATTAACAAAATGGCCTATGCTCTCACCTCAGTAGCAGCTAGAGCAGATTCATCAAAGACCGAGATTGTGTGAACAGCATCAAAAGCTGCAACACAATCAACTGGTCGTTTGAGTGGCTAGGACGCCTTCAGTTATTTGTTCGCAATACTTTTTTCTCTCTCGCTTGCAGGTTGTTTGCTTTCAATTCCGCAGTCTTCTAATTTTTCTATTAACGAAGCTCACACTTCTCCATTAATTTCGACTTTGTTACTTGTATTTTATATTGCTGATAAATTTCTGTCAGTTATGAGTTCATTAAACGTAGTGAAGATTTATGCACATGCACAGTCAACGAAGTTTGCATAAGTAGGTGTACGTATTCATCAGTATGGCCTTACAAACTATGAACTATATATAACGTTAAGGAAAAGGTTATATCAGGAACGCGCATTTCTTAATAAGCAGACCATCACGATGAGCGTTTTCTTCTCCCCTAGAGAAAATAACCGCTAAGGTATCTAATGCACAACTTAAAATCACAGAAAGCATTTTGCACATTACTTTCCAAGCTGTACTTGTATTTAAATTGCAGAAACCTGGAGATTGTTTACAAATCCTCGATAGCTTTCACTGGTATTCCATAAAAACTCAAATTATCCTTGTTGCCTTTCAAAGGAACGTCCATGCATATAGTATTGCCGGATGCTGCGTTGCCTTTTGCATAAGATCACTTTGAAGCAATTATGGAAAATATCAAAGTTTTTGCTTATAATATTAACACCACATGGAGAGGTATTGTGCTAAATATTGATGTTCTTGCATTTATGCAAAGATTTGTGTAATTAATAAACAAGGGAGCACTACCTAATTACCCAAATATATAGAGATAAGTATGGGGGAAATATACATATCTCCTCTCTTTACTATCTCCAAGGGAGGGGAACGTATCCTGGATTCAGCAACATCTCTCCTCTAGGAACACAGCTTCTTCTGCAGCCTAAGTGTTATTAACTGGATTATCACACAGCGGTATCATTTCTTGAGTTTATACCCATATTACCCCTTGATCATGCAAATTTCAAAATACTGTTTATACTAAAACACTCGGCTTTTTAGTCAATAAACACCAATCTTAGTGTATGCATTATCTTCCTGTATGGCTTAACACAGCTCAAAATCACAGACTAAGACGAAGATGCGAATTCTAAAACACTTGGTGCAAGAAATGTATCTCATATTTTCACTTCGTACACATGGCATGCAAAATTCACCACTCTAGCCATTAATACAGTGTGTAACATTTTGCTGAGCCGTTACATGTGAACCAATTCAGAGGCAATCCCATGGCGCCGATGTGCTAATGGGCACCGCTGTACGACCCAATGCAGTAATGCAGTCAATTATACCGGACACAGCCACAGTCGCCCTGCGCTAGTCGACTGTTTATCACACCCCCTCCCCCACGTTTAAAAGATGAGCTGCGTCGATCTTACTCATGGCTCCATTCAGGTCCACAAGTGCGAAGTCCTGTCCCCTTGTCACTTTTCAATTCGACACGCAGTCCTCCTCTACTGTACAATGGAAATGTATTCAAAGCTCCAATCAAGTCAGTGGCAGTCAATGACGAACCGCTTTCTTTCATTATGGAGTACCCAGTACTTTAAAGCCAAGTTCCATCATCTGTTTGAAACAATCTGCAGTAAATAAATAACATGCTGGAGTCCATGCATTATCATCTGTCAGGTGACTACAGTAGCAATACCTAAATGCAATCATGAAGACAGTTTGCCGTTTATTTAGTTGAAATATGTTCAAAACAATCAGCACTACTGAATTCGAAAAGAAAAGTAATCCTATGCTGAAAACACCCTACTGATAACTATGGTAGAGTTTATTTATGAACCCTCTTTATTTAATTGCATAACAAGTTTCTTACACCTTTTACCCTTGGAACAAAGATTCCTGTGTATCTGTGTAAGCCTGAACGTTCAAATGAATTACGAAAACGTTTCGGAAGGGATGGAAATGAAGCTATTTTAGAAATAGTGGATGAAAGATAAATTTTAATAAACACTGTCCCGGCCTCACCTTTACTATGACACAACCGTGTCCGCCACTGTGCCAGTTTTTCTTTAAGAAAAGTGCCTGTTTCCCTCGCTCTATGCTGCCCCTTGATTGGAACTGGCTCTTGCATCATAAACGCAGCATATGTCTACCTAGTTTATGACAATCCTATTCCAAAAATAAGCTTTTGAAGATTATCCAGCAACATATGATTAAAACAATCGAAAAATCAGACTTTACTGCCTAGGACATCAGCATTTAGTATTACTGAGAGCGTAAGCACACCAATTAATTGCAAGCAAACGGGCAAATTAACCATGGGGTAAGGAAAGTCAAAGTGCTAGCTGTAGGTTTAGAATTGTCGGACAAATCTTTAGCTGCAACTACTGCCATTTGCTTGCAACCTCAATGTTAAGTAAGTTTTGTTTACCAATTGGTTTTTTAGCAGTGGTATACATACTGCATGATATAACTGAGCATTATTTCAATAATTTCCTTCATTGCAAGTTTGGATACGCCCTAACCGTTAAAGGACGTTAGGTTAACACACAATCTTTAAAAAAACCGGCACAACGCCTCATGTGCACATGGGCTAAAATAATTTGTGTTCTTCGGATAATAGGGTGCCTGCTAAGCTTAAGGCACATTCAGCGCGGTTTAAGCTAAGCCAGGTATGAGCTTAACTTATCCCTTGAAATAAGTGCTGAAAAGCTTAAACAGTGAAAACGGGTGTTAAAGTAATGTTTACCCCAAAAGCTGACCATAATAATGTGAACAATCGAAAAGCAAAACTTGAAACTGTTATAGATTTGCATTTCACTGAAATAAAAGCTGAAATAAACACAAGTTGAGAAGAGGCAGTCAAAAACGAATCGTCCTGTTTGGATAGTGGCCGACGCAAAAGGTTGTCAATTT
This sequence comes from Mantis religiosa, assembly GCA_030765055.1. Lineage (NCBI taxonomy): Eukaryota > Metazoa > Arthropoda > Insecta > Mantodea > Mantidae > Mantis > Mantis religiosa. The sequence goes on from CM060958.1 coordinate 77,971,733, forward strand.
TTTCAGTAATCAAAATAATTAAAATACTTCACAATTTTGGGGGAAAAAAGCTTAAAATATACATACAAAATATGTATGAAAAAATGGGACTCGAACACGAATACTTGTATTTCTTGCCCACAATATGCACTTTTGTACATTTTTATGTGATTTCTGGTTGTTTAATTATACCTGGATGACTGAAAGAATACTAACATCTAGGGGTCATCCGCGTGTTCACACTTATAAATGAATATCCTAGTTTTGTTTATAGAACGACAAATCCAACCGAGTAATCCCCACAAGCAATAACAAGTGTAACTATAAGAGTGGGCAACAGTTTCCATCACCATATTCACTGCAAATCTTTCAGCTGCAACGCTGTTCTCCTCGGTTCATATGGCGTTTATTGGGACGTGCTTCCCAGTTTATGGTCCATTTGCTATCGAAACGGCCATTTAATTTTAAAGAGAATTCCCAAATGTACATGGAGGAAAAACATTGAGAACCTCGTTAACAGATGGAATCGAATCCGCGAGGCCAAAACGGTTCGATAGGCAGTGCTTTGATAACTGGCAACAATAAATAACAGGCTCACTCTCTCTCTCGAGTCCCATGGCGATGTATTAAATATAACTTTGACAACGTTCGTTTCGCTGATGTGCCTTTTGAAGTATTCAAATACATCCGCTTGTTTGAGTTCGCTCATGTGGACCAAAATGGGCTAACAAGAAACATAATATTTATACTAATTAAAATGCAACATATTTCTTTATCAATGGAACAAACCTTCTTTTGGTAATAATTTCTCGAGAGAATATTCGGTCATGACAGATTGGAAAACCTTTTTTCTCTATTAAAATCTAAAACTGCATGTTTGTAGATTCCTAATACTTTAAAGAAACCGGAGAAAAGAATATAGCAATAAAAAGTTGCATGCTGCAGTTACTATACCTATGAACTACAACTGTTCAGTTTCAATTACTTTTTTATTCCTATGGGATCCTTTTTTTTTTTCTGGAGGGGATTCAATTTTTTTTATTTTTTTTGTGTCATGTGCTACATAGAAGTGATTTGTCAGTGTCCACTGCTGCCTGCTCCAAAATCTTTTTCTAAATCCTTTATTAGCGTTATGATACGATTTCTTAGGGGCATTGCAAAGGATGAAATGTAGTCATCCAAATGTATAGGCATAACATAAATAAGTGCAAGTAAAGAAAGAGGGCGGGGCGTTTTTAATTTCAGTTCATCAACTCATCGATGGTCAACATGAAAAATTCAATGCGATGGCCGGGATTTTAACCACGGATCTCCTGGTTTCCGTCGAGTTGCTCTTATCCATTGAGCTACCATGGCCAGCGTGCCGTCCTGACATTACATTCTTCAAATGACTCATAATCAAACTGTTTAATCCTGAAGCCTGGGATTTAAGTACTTACGATAAGTCGCCACAAACGGTGTATCTCGGATATGAGAGCCCCTAGTGGTTTATATATCTATGATATGCACGCCTCGGTAGAGCAGATGGTAGCATGACTGCCTCACGTTCAAGAGTTCCCGAGTTCGAATCTCGGTCAGCGTGAGTTACCTGGATAAGGTGCCTTTACCTTTATCACAGGACTATAAAATAAGAAGTTTGTTAAAGTAGTGGTGCTAGTGTTTTATTAACCATAATGGAATGTATATTCAGCAAAACGGTTAACTGATCACACCTGAACTTTTGGTTACGTTCGGAATAATATTAACACACCCTCCAATGATTTTTTTTTATTCTAATGCTGGCCACTTAGCATTTTATGCGAGCATTCGCATGCAGGCGAATAAAAACAGACTCACAAAGCTGAATAAAACCTTTGAACTTAAGTAACACTATAATAATAATAATAATAATAATAATAATAATAATAATAATAATAATAATAATAATAATAATAATAATAATAATAATAATAATAATAATAATAATAATAATAATAATACATAAACATTTTCTGAATGTTTTATGTTCAAATTGTCTCCCAATGGTACCAATAAATCTGTCTAGAACGTTGTGAAATTCATGTTACTATAGTTTAAAGAGAGTAAACTCCTTCCAGGGGCGGACGCGCCCGAGAGCGCACGTGTGTGTGCGTGTTTAGATTCAAAAGGGCTTTTGGAAAACATAGTTTTTTTTTTATAGTTTCCATCTGCAACAACACATCCACTAACCATTTGAATTATACGTTATAATAAATTATCCACCAGCAAAGACAAAACCGACCATATGACCTTTAATGATAGAGATAAAATACAAAACCAATGTATTGTGAACTGCTTCAGAAGGAGGGGAAGTTCCTAATAAAGCATAATTGAACGTGCCCTCAAGGAACACATTCTGGGAATTTTGTACTATACCAATAAGCCGTTCAAGGTTCCATGTAAGATGCAGTCTATTATAGCAATAATATTTATTTAATGATAGTCTGTGTCACAGATAAAGTTGCTCTTAGCAGATTATATATCATTTAGTCTGAACAAGTCTCGACTTTACCATGCAGAGCAATTGATTGAGCTATCATTATTTTTGAACGAAATGCCTCTTAAAACGTGGCTCAGTGGCTAGACCGCTTGGCTCTCACCAAGGCGGCCCGGGTTCGATCCCAGGCGACCGCAAAGTGAGATTTGTGGCGGACAACGCGGCGCTAGGGCAGGTTTTCTCCGGGATCTCCAGTTTCCCCCGCCATCTCATTCCACCGGTGCTCCATCTTCATATCATGTATCATCAGTGTCATTGCCTGCGGTGCCGTATGTAGTAAAAGCGGGCGTTGAACACTACACTACACTACACACACACACACACACACACACACACACACACACACACACACACACACACACACTGATAATGAAATTCTGACAGAATGAATAATTAATCAAAATGTATGCAGTTCAACATAACATCCCGAAGTCAGGAAGTTTTACAGTAATGCGAAGTTGTTTATTTGTGCTATTATTGTTGTAAAGGCTTGCTATTGTCAATTCGTTCGTTTGTTAGTGCTTTTTGTTCTCCCTCTAGTTATGTCAGAATAGAGTAATGAGCTAAGATGGTGTGACAGACTGGCACTCCAGTTGTATAAAATATTGCATGCACTTATCACCATACAACATCAATATTTTTTGCGAGAATCAACTGAATTAAAATAAATAATTAAAGAACTGAAACCCCAAGCGACTATAATGCTTTACTGCAGAATCAGCTATGAAATATAACTCCATTACATGCATCTCAATTGCATCACGTACATTGCGAGCTTTTCTAAGTTAATAAGTTTATCATGACCATCGTGGCCGACGGTGTATTTACATTTTAACAAAATGAAATAAAATCAACACAGTGATCGTGCATTTCATTATTACTTCCAAAACGGTTAGATTTTGTAACTAGCTGCTCAGTAAATCAACCCCAGCAAACTGCAACGTCTAGGTTCGTTTATTTTCTCGTCCTACAAGGTCAAGTGTTTCTCCCCATGCTTCTATTCCAACCCCTTTATACACGTCCAATTTGCACTACCAAACAGCTGTCACGTGATCTGCAGCTGAGGGGAAAGTAGAAAGGATTGGCTGCTGTTCACTTAAAACAATACATCCCCTCTCCCCAAATATTCAACCAGCAGCACCCAAAGGACCACGTTATATTACTGAACTCATTTCAAAGTATTCGTGCTGCTGAGAGTAAAAAAAGAACCACAAAAGTCCGATGATTATAAGAATGTTTATGTCAGCTAAGTTTTCAGTTTGATACTTTGTTCGACAATTATTAGTTATGTAATATCATAAGGGGGGAATGTTACCATTTATATTGACAAGAGCCTATAAAGCAGCTTAATTTAAACTAAACAATAAATGTACGTATGTACTCAGAATCCATCAGAACTACTGGTAACAAATTCCGACACCAGTACCATTGTTTACACAATGCCAAACAATGGAAACAAAATGTTAGCAACAGAGAAGATATATATCAGAAGAGAATACAATGTTGTTAACATATGACCAAATCGTAATGCAGAAACCGAGAGACAAATTGGACATTTACCTTTGAACTGGAAGGGATCTTACAAACAAGTTGAACATATTGCAATTAAGACCTGTTTCCATCTTAAAAACATAACTTCAGAAGACAAGCAGCAACAGCTATTAATAATGAATAACGGAGGTGGGTATGTGTACACAAAAAAATCAGAATCGATCGCGCATTTATGGGTCAACTAGAAGACTGCAAAAGCACTATGTAGACAGCACAGAGGGAATGCTCAGGGTCCCTTTATTATTTCAAAGGCAGAAACGACCCAGGAATAATAAAAGTTATATTAAACAAAACATTTACATTAAAATAATACAAAAATAAATCCATATGTTTATTTTATATCACAACACAATTGATTATATATTTGCAAAAATAAAACCAAACATGTGTTAGTAATAGACATTAAACATTTCTTCACACTAGTCATATATAGGCTAAGGTTTTTGATAGACAGTCAACATGAAAAATTTAATGTCATGACGGGATTTGAATCACGGATCTCCTGGTTTCCGTCCAGTCGCTCTTATCCATTGAGCTACCATGGCCAACGTGGCGTCCTGACATTAAATTCTCCAATTGACTCTATATATACCACTAGCGGCTCTCATGGCGAGTTAGTAATTTAAGTACTTAAGTCCCAGGCTTCACCATTAAACAGTGTGATTATGAGTCAATTGGAGAATTTAATGTCAGGACGGTACGTTGGCCATAGTAGCTCAATGGATAAGAGCAACTGCACGGAAACCAGGAGATCCGTGGTTCAAATCCCGGCCGTCGCATTTAATTTTTCATGTTGAGTAGCTATGTTGATGAACTGAAATTTGAAACGTTAATAAAGAATAACTAATTCATTTAATCCAAATTAGCGTTTAGACACTTTGATAAATTACAATAACATTCTCTGCTTGTGAAACGGTTTGTCCTTTACACTGCCCAACAAATTTTGTATCTCTTTAATGTCTGAAGTTCCTCTAAAAATTTCAAGCTTGAACTTTAAAAAACTGTCGTACTCCAGACATATTTAAAACAGATTCGAGGGATAATGCTGAACATCGCCTCTTGGCTCAGGCTATTATAGACTTTAAAATGACCAACACGGAGAAAACAGAAGTTATAAAGCAAATAGAACGTATAAGCATCCAAAAGTTGTTAACCTTTCCACAATTATTTTTCCTCCGCCTTAGCGGGCAATGAGAACTAGACAAATGACTTCGTGTTAGAGCCTGGTCGTTTCTGGGGAAGGTGAAGCAACCAGCAAATCAAGTAGCTGGAATGATGCACGAGAAGATCGGAGCAGAGGATGGAGCTGCACTTGACAGTGCAAACTTAAAGGGATCCGTTCCGTCACTGTTTCTCAACTCGAGTGTGTGCGGTCGACAAAATAATGGATTCTACCACCATAGCTGTGATAATGCCATTATACTTGTTGAAACACTCATTCGTGTCTAAACGACCACAGTAACAAACTAAAGTCAACTCTTTGACATTACACTACGTAAACTATAGTTAGATTCATAACCAGACCCACTTTGGAGTAAATAATAAAATAAAACAAGACGATAAAACAAAGGGCCTAAGTTACTGATTGGGTAGTACAGATAACCTGGAAATTAAAAGCTCCACTAAACAATTGCGTAAATAAATATCAATTTAATATTATTTTGGCGGTTACTCGGAACGATATGTGGCTGTAGCTCGCAATCGGGAAGTTGGGGCTTTGAACCCCATTGGTGGGTTATTGTTCGACCTTGCCCTCTGTCGTCATGCAAATAGACATCGCTTCCTGTTGTTGGTACCGCTTTACAATACGATCGTTATGCAGCAAACATGAGATATAAATGATCAAGTTAAGTGCTGCTAAAGAAGCAGGACGATACCAACGGGATAAGGTATTCAATGTATGATAACAACCTCTCACTTCTACATTTAAATGTACAATATATATTACACAGAAAACGCTACGCAGTTTAATGCAACTTTCAAAGGCGTTAAGTCATACCGAACTGTTGATAGGAAGGACTCCGAATGTTTGAGTCAAATAGTTCATCAGGATCAAGAACCAATAGAGCGGTCCAGTACAACTCACTTATTAGAACTACACTCAAGATACCCTCTTGGCCCCAATAACCTTATCTCAAATCAAAGCCATGACTTATCTAAATAACTTGACACTTTGGCGAGCTTGTACCTGATAAGATGACTTATGCCAAGGCCAAAACTTTCACCTTTTACTTTCGGTAAACAATTTGCTATATCAATCAGTTTGTGCACAAAATGATCCTAAGAGCGAACCACAAATAATTCCCATACAATTGTTTCCTTCAATATAAAACATATGCCTCCAAAGCAAAACAGTATTTACAGCAAACTTGCCAATTATTTTTTTTTTAGAACTATAACTTAAATGAGTTTTTTTTTGGGGGGGGGGGTATCTATCTCTAGCCTCCACCTCATGAATATTTTCAGAAAAGGAGCGAATTTTAATACTTGCATGCAGCTTTTCTCTAATTTCAACAAGTATCCAGTTCAGATAAAAGAAAATTAAAAGCATATATATAATCAAAAACCTAAGAAAAATTGAGAGAGAGAGAGAGAGAGAGAGAGAGAGAGAGAGAGAGAGAGAGAGAGAGAGAGAGAGAGAGAGAGGAGAGATGTCCATGGCTCTCACTTAACATGATCCGCTTCCAACAAGATACTCTCAACGGAGTGCAAAAGTGTACTTAAACTTTTAATCACCTTACTGCGGTCTATGCGCCAAAGAGAACAATGACCATGTTTCACCTATGGCCATTGTGTCCTCGACGTATGGTTCCTATAATTGGTAGTTGTAATGTTTGTTTCCCTCGAGTACAGGGACCATTTTACACGCATTGTTGTTAGGATAGCGCCTGGAGGTTCAACTCGCTCGGCCGCGTGGCGGTTAGCCGCATTGTAAGGGGTCGCACAGCTGGAGACATGAGTGGCATATGGACCTGCTGCAAACTCCTGAGTCATGTATATACGTTCATAATCAATAACGTAGAAAAAGTTAATTACTGGATAGCTGCTGGTAACCTTTAACTAATGACGCAATAAATTATACATGTAGCAATTCATAGCACACCGTGTGTACCTTCCGTGCTTCAGATAAACGGTAATTAAAATGTACAAGTGCTCGAAAAACTTGTTCCTTTTCTCACAGTCGAGAAACAAAAGAATTAAAGTGCCTATGCACTAGTTTTAGAAAAATACAACCCACAAATATTTCAAGGGTTTTTAATTGCAACTAGAACGCAGCTTCTATGAAATACTTTTTAAAATACACTCAGTAGTACAGTATAAGGAAACATATACCCAACAATTCAACCTTTGGATACACATTACCCAATGGAACTGTTAATATACAATCAGGTTATTAAATGCTCCCAAACTTAAGTGCAAGGATGTCAGCATAGCCAGTGAGTCAAATGATCACCTTACAGTTATTTTATATGTCAGTAAATATTTTAACACGGAGCTATAGCTTCTAAATGGTCTGCACCAAACTCGATCCCGGGACCGTGGTATCAATTCACCAGTGCCTAAGCAACTAACCCACCCAAACCGACTGTGTGTATTGTTGTAATTTTACGTCCTCCAACGTTAAGTCATATCGGACGATGAATGGAACGGGTGAAATGACGCTCAAATGAGCCCATGGTCCATAGAGCTTAGAGTTACCCGACATTCGTCTTTCAGGATAGGGGAAACCCTGGAAAAAACCTTACCCAGGTAACTCACCCTGACCGAGATTCGAACTCGGGACCTCTTGAACGTGAGGCAGACTCGCTATCACCACGCTACCGAGGCGGGGACTGTGTTTATGTCTGTGTGTGAGAGACAGAGAGAGAGGGAGAGAGAGACAGGAGACACATTTCTGGGTGACACTAAAGACGGCATTATGATACATTACTATGAAGCTTTGAAGGAAGTCTTCTGAATACATATTTATTTACCTATTCAACCAGCAAAGCAAGATGTAATGTCAACCATCACGCGGTATTTTGCTTACCACGCTGTCTGGGGGCCAGGATACAATAACAATATAATTATTAATAATATATTATTAATAATAATTATATTATTATTCACGGCAAATAGCCAGAAGTGGGCCTGAGTCTGTGACACACTCAAAGCGGAGGGAGGAGGGGGCGATCATCCAAACGTTACAGGAAGGAGATGTGTTCAGCATCACGACACCCTCTAGCCGGAAAATTGGTCTTCGACCGGGATTCGCTACCTATCGTAGCTCCTCAAATTCCTCACGATTATGAGTGGGCACTGGTCTTATAACTTGGACTTCAAAATCCGCACCCTAACCCGGGCGCTTTCCGTGGCAGGAAACCAAAACAAAACGCACCAGCCCACTACGCCACGGCGCAGGACCATAATTTTCTTAACTGCATTGAAATATTTTGTTTAAAGCAAACGTTATGAAAGGAAGAGCTCAGATCGCATCGTATTGCCCGTATGATAATCTTGATCTCTGCGTTTTCACTGGCTATTCATAGGCCTTCCAGGGCGTGTGGGTTTGTTTTGTATTATATCTGAATTCATTCCAGAGATAAAAAGTCGAAGGGGGATAAAGCAGGGGACTGAAAGTTCCTGCTGCTTCTCTGCAGCACTAAACTGCTCTCGTCGAATCAAGGCCGTATCTGCTGTGATAGTCTTGCTGAAAAAAGGTGAAATCACGTTCTCTTTCTATTAGTTCTACAAAGGGGGAAATTGTATGCATGTATGTAGGTGGCACGACTGTTTTACATGACAAAAAAGAAAATAAGAAAATTGAAAAAAAAAAAAAAAAAAAAAAAAAAAAAAAAAAAAAAAAAAAAAAAAACCTTAGTTCTTAATCAGCTGGTGGTACCACACATTTCTTGGTCAAAAACAGTATTTAATGAACGCTATCGGCACTCTTAATTCCATAAAGATTAGGTTATGTACCACACAAAATAAAGTTGGACTAGGCCTCTTGCAAGACAATCTAAAACACGCGATATTTAGGCAGAATTCCCTAAACAATTACCCATCTTGTCTAGTCTCTGTGTTATATATTACATATGTCTTAGGTTCAGATGGCCGGAAACGTACTTCACCGTGGTTAGAGATCTGATCTGGCATTTACTTACAAATTGTAATTCTAAAGTTATATCTGTCTTAAGCTACAACGATCCTGTTGTAACCATACGCCAGGATTCAGAGAGTGGCGAACATATGTAACGGAACGCCGACCTCCCATTACTTCTATGTGCATTCAATTTATTTCTTTAATGATACTTCTACGTCAGGTCCTGCGCCGTGGCGTAGCGGGCTAAGGCAGCATGCCTGGGTCCCTGGCCACGGAAAGCGGCCGGGTTCGATCCCACCCATGTGGTGGTGATTTTAGGTCCCGGGTATACGACCGGTGCCCACTCAGCATCGTGAGGAAAGTGAGGAGCTTACGCTAGGTAAGCGACCCTGGTCACGAAAACCAACATTCCGGCTGGGGGATGCCGAGATGCTGACCACATCTCCTCCCCGCATCGGTTGGAAGATCGTCCACCTCTGCCGTGCGTAAGTGGGCGTGAGGCCAGCAGTCGGGTTGGTAGGCCTTGGCCCTTTAAGGGCTGTCACGCCATGGGTTATTATTATTATTATTATTATTATTATTATTATTATTATTATTATTATTATTATTATTATTATTATTATTATTATTATTATTATTGTTATTGTTATTTCTACGTCAGATGTTTAATGACGAACATATAAAAACCAGCTTTTCTTTTTTTATAAAAAAGGGTCCCTAAAATGCTGTTTAAAAATGGATAATTTAATGATAGTTTCACCCTCAACATCATATTATATACTAGCATTCCTCTTAAGTAATTACACAACATGTAATTTTATTTATAATTCACAGTTGAGTTAAAGATTCTTATTTTTCATTCAGTTGACATAGCTCCATTATAAATTGCCTAATTTTTTGCTATAAATTTCCATTAAGTTTTGCCTATGAGCTAAGCATCGTAGAAAGAATGTTTTCAAATGTAACATAATTAAGAAAAATGTAGTACGGAGAGAAATTAGCTGGACAAATTAACTGGAATTTTTCATCCTTAAAGAAAGGAAGAAAGACTTCTTGTATCTCAAGGCAATAAAGAGAATATTAGGCTATTTGCCGCAGTATTAGTGGAATTTTCACCCGATGAAGAACTCGCAGGCCAGAGAGTAACAGTGATTATACCCTGCCCGCTTCCCGCGCCGCACATGGAATGAAGACTCTCTAGATACAGCCTCTAATGAGGTGTGTATTTCATGGGACGCCATTTCCTCCCTTCGCCGCAAGGTCGGAATGCAATGCAACCCTTTCGTCACATTATTACATTCTTCTTTCGGTGCAAGAATGAGCTACCACTAAGGTCAAAGGTAGCTTTAATAAATCGTAAATGGACCAAGCAGTTGGAATCCAACTGTCTGAGCATGCACAATACTACGCTTTAATTCACAAAAAGTAAAACTAAAATTCTTGAAATATTAATAAATACCTTCTCTGCTAGCTATGTGTCTAAATTTAGGGGCGCTGCTCTCCTCTAATCTTCATCTGTTCTCTAGATTAGTTACTTCCTTCATCTCAAATGTTATATTTTCTAAATTATGTGCACTTATGATTTAGGACCATTTGTCTTATTTTGGACACATACACATATGATTTCGCAATTCATTATGCTAACAGTGAAGTGCTCCCATTTAAATGGAAGTTACGTCGGTCTCAGTTGCACAGTCGTCTTCCTGCACCATCTAATGAATATCCACCCACTTATTTGGCAATTAAGAAGTCCGATTGGTCGGTATACAAGATTCGTCTCCCTATCTCCCGAATATGCGCGCCACACACGTTATACTGCATATGCCAAATCCACAATTTTGCAGTACATTCATTTGCACCAGTTCAAAATAAAACTTCAACAGGTAGGATGAAAAGGTAATTTTAAAAAATGAGATAAGGGCGCCGGGGTAGCGCGGTGGTTTCGTTCGCGGCTCCCGTCCTAAGGGTCCCGAGTTCGATTCCCGGCTCTGGGGTTGGCGATTTTAAGTCGGCCCTATCCACGCCTTCACCTCTGTCTAGCACACGTGAAGTATCCCCTATGCCCAACGTGGTTCGGAGTCCACGGTAAAAACTGTAGGTCCTCTCACCTCACCGCCATCTTCACTATCACCCTATCATCGGAGGTAATGGACACCGCCCTCTGGGTGCCTCCACCTGAGAAATGGGTCCGGTCATCACTTGGTGGGGTGAGGTTACCCCGAAGGCCAAGGTTGCCATGTGGGGAGTGTTAGTAACTAACTAAAAATGAGATAACCGGGGTTTACGCGTCTTTCATCACAAATGCACATTAAGACCGCGAATTTCGTCTTTCGGGTTGCCTAGTTTTGATCTGGTGTGTTTTGGACTGGCTTTTCACTTAAAATATTGTCACCCAAACGTCGGAACTCCCTATAGAACCGGCAGCAGCAGCAGCAGCAGCAGCAGCAGGAGACGGTCGGCGTTCGCCACGCCCCCCTCATTTGTCTAATAGCGGTAACGAGGGTTGGCTGGAAAAACATCACTGTGCCGTCCCTTTCCGTTCCACCTGAGTTCTCGAACTTACGGGATATTTCATCTAATCCAGAACCTTCTCGATTGGCCAGCTGACCCTATATAAGCAACACGTCGGGTCAGTCAGCAAGTTCGTGGCAATCAGCGTAAGAGTGCAGTGCTAGTGTAAGGACGAGAAGACTGTGTACGTGCATCGGAGGATTGTACGTAATCGCGAGAGCAAAGTGGAATTGCAACGGACGAACTGGTGAATCGTAATTGTGTGCATTACGTAATTCTGTGTAATTGGCAAGTGTTTAACTGTAAGTCGGTGGAAATAAAGAACATTTTTGAGTGGTGTAATTGGACTTTTCATTTCACGAACCCACAAAGTCACAATATGTAAAACTACTCTTGGACAGTACTCCATGATACAAAAGATTAAGATACGCTGCTCTATAACAAAATTGCCAAATTTTATTTATCTACCTAACTTTTCTGGGGCTGTGTGTGTTATTCATGTAACTCGGTGGTTTTGAAATACAATATTAATCAGATGCAACCTAACAGGAGTCAATTTTCATTCACGAACTCGTCCACTAGGTGACCAAAGAGTTTATGGTTCCTTCAAAATCTCGAGGGTGCAGTTGTAAAGCTAGTTTGTAGCATAATCATCGAATATATAACCACTTTATCACCTTGAAAATGTCATACGTTATACTATTATAAAATAAAATAAATATTAATAAGCAATTCAAGGACTGCTGCTTCTGGTTCCCCTGGGAGTTTAAGGTTGCATTCAGTTGATAGTGCTTATATTATCGAAATATTCCGATGGATTACTTTCATATCTGCTTTCAAATGCATGAATAGACACTGCAATAAAAATGTAATCTTAACTTTTTGCCAATTCCTCCCAGCATTATATTTAGGTATTTCCACCGCGTTTAAATTTCAGGTAAGATGCATTTTAGTATCTTGGGTTTCCCATTTTGAAACTTTAATTTTCTCGAACGATTATGCCAGCCGTAATTCAATAAGCGTTCAAGAACTGAGTGCTTCCAAAGTGAATATTTGGCCTAAAATAATACCAAAATAAAACAGACATTTAAAACATATCCTCAATGCATTTACAGAAATGTAACTTTGAAATTTCAGAAACTGTTGCGTTACAACGGAAGCAATGAATTCCCTACGCTTATCTCTGTGAATGCATGCCGATAGAACGCTAGCATGTTCGCAAATGCAGGCAAAGGCTGAACAAGGTTTCCTCCAGATTCGGTATTACGGTGCGTGTAATCGCGAATGTTCGATTTTTCTTTGCGCGTGTATGTAGAGAGCAAGCCTGAGGCTAAATACCGTATCAAAAGCGATTTTCTCTCAGCCAATTAAGGAATGTAGTAGTGGTTGACTATACATAGCCAAGTTAGCTAGCTACAAGCTAAAGCAGCCCCAGAACAACGCGAGCGAGGATGTGGATCATACCCAAGCGGGGCAACAGTGGCGTATGTCAGAAATTATATTCCAATGTATTCAGAAACGACGGAAAATACGAGGCATACATTTTTATTAAATAAAACTAAAGAGTATATTCTTTCAAACAAAATCCTTTAGTTGTTATTGCGAAAATTAATACAGCGATTTTATCCTTAAAGAGTAGCTTGGTGTGGTGGACTCTTGAAACTCTGTAGGGAAAATGCTGAAATCAGGTATCCGAATTTTCGTTTTCGAGCTTTGCGCGGCATCACAACTGAAACTTCATTTTTCGTCTACTATAGATAAGTGGTAGACAAAATACTATTGCGCCATTTATGACGCGTATTATTATGAATTGTTTCCGCATTTTGCTCACCAAAAATACTGCACTGTCTAAATTAAAGCTATTTCTCGCTCTTAGCTTTTATACGACCGAGCAGGATGGCGCAGGTGATTTCGTCTGTGGGCCGCTTTTGAGAGACCCGGTTCGATTCCCGTGGGTAACCTAGCTAAACCATGGGTTTTTACGGGGGCTTACCCTGGTCACCAGGCGAATGCTGGGTAGTTTATTTACATCCCCCGAATTTTCTGTCAATCCATTTCAGATCATCTCTCATCTGGTGGTCTCTTTCAGGGTAGAAGTGTCGGAGGTGTCTCGACGCTGTATGGCAAAATGATATACTCCTGAAAAGCACTTCCTCTTTCGGTAGGACGGTTCCCGGTCTCCGAGCCGACCTGATGAACTGCTTCTCCGCCGCGACGGGTGGGATGCCGGTTGTACTGTCCAGTCGGGGAGTTTCCAACTGGTAAATAGCAGTGACCCTGTCCCCTGCACTATCCTGACTCCTTGGGTCGACCGCCTACTGCTTCCTCTCGCCATAGCCGTTCTCCTGGGTATGCCCCACTCGGGCTTGGATACAATAAACCACAGGTTTCTGTGACGAAATCTCTCCGTAGTAATCCTAATCCAACTTTTATACAAGATCAGTCTCTCAGTTTCCAAAGTACTCCACTAAGTACCACGTGTAATTATATGTATATGTATCTGTCTCTGTGTGTGTATACACATACATAAGCTTTACTATATACAGTAAAAGGGAGAAAACTCACACATACACACTTTTGTGTCCGTTGCGCTGCCACTTCTGCACCACTTGGCACAGTTCGCACAAGGCAAGAGGTCTCCAGTTAAGATTCTCGCAAGGAACCATCATTTTCCACTTGAAAGGTCGCGAAAGTTCTTCAAAGATGTTAACACGCTCTTTCATTTCTGGAGAGAGAGAGAGAGTGAGAGAGAGAGAGAGAGCTGTCGTGGTACCCATCCTGCAACGCACGTCACGAGACATGACTAACCAAAGTATGATAAATGTTAAGATTTGCGGCTATTTCATTCACCATCACATGGCGATTTTCCCCCACAATGACCTCAACTACTACAATAGGCTGCGGTGCCACAACGCGGTGTGCTTGACCCGGATGCTTACTGTCTGACACAGAAGTCACGCCATTTCCAAACTTCCACCACCTTGGCCGATTAATTTCAATAGGCTTCGCACCCTCACCACTCAAAAAATGTATGACGAATGCTGTTCTTCTTTAGCACACGTTGTAAGTGGAGCAGGCATTTTGAAGTGGCATTGTGGCCGCGTTCGTTTGCCTTCACTTTGCATTCCTTAGATCATTTCTAACAGTACTGCCAACTTTCATTTGACTTCTCCAACCACGCATCATCCGACTGTAAGACGTCGATTTTTCCTAATCAGAAGCAAATTAACGTAGAGCCAGATTTTGACACACAACTTGTCCGTGATATCCCTGATCTATACCAAGATTATGAAGCGTACTAAGGGCGGGTTACGTTTGATTAATGTTCCATCGTTAACACTGATCTCACGTCCATGCGCTTCACATCGAAAAGGATGAAAGGGGACAGATGAGATTTATCGACCGGAGGAACCAAGAAACTGTTTCCCTATTTTTAATCCTCGTCTCATCCAATCCCGCTGCGGAGGCGTGCAGGATTTTGTACACAGCTGGGTTACGCGGACTACTACCCCCTTCCCTTCTCTTCCTACTTTTCTCGAACGCCGGGGGCACGATCTGTAATTGGCCGGAAAGTTGTAAAAACGTTGTTATAGAGTTTTGCACTATGTCATTATTAAGTTGCTCCTCAAGTCTGCCAGATTCTCAGCGAAGAGTCTTGACAGCCATTATTAAAAGCACCCGCGGAAATTCATTTTATTTCTACATGCGCCATGGAACTAAGTAGACAATTTTTTTCACTTTGTTCAGAATTGGCTTCATTTCTGCTGCCTTTGCCGACTCCGTTGCCCTACACAACAGTACGTATCACACGAATTCACCACTGTTCCTTCGTCTTCCAACATTTACCGAATTTGCATCGTGTCATTTAGGTACATTTACACTTGAAATTCGGAAGTTTAGGAAATGTACAACCTGAAACTGCCTCAAAGTTCGTGTGTCTGTAAGCATTGTTAATTCAAAAACAATCTTAGGAAATGTACATTCTGAAACTGCCTCAAAGTTCGTGTGCCTGTAGGCATCGTTAATTCAAAAACAATCGGCCGGTGAAATGCTGAACTTCGTTATTGTTAAGTACTTTCTAGAGATTAAATATTTGATTTATTCAAAAACAATCGGCCGGTGAAATGCTAAACTTCGTTATTGTTAAGTACTTCCCAGAGATTAAATATTCGATTTTCAAGAAGTACTCTGTAATTAGGCAATTTTCGAAACTTTTCTTTTCTTTTTTCAAACTGTGATAAATTTTTAATCAAACACCACTAGGTGTATACTTAAGATATTGGCAAAGAAAATAAATGTCTGGAACAATCTAAGAATAGCCTATGGACTATTCATTCGGAAGCAATTTTGTATAATCATGTCACCATTCGAGACAAAAGCTCTAACAGAAAAATTACTATTTATTTCCAATTATTGCGGATATTTAACAAAGACTTTTCTTATATACGGTGTTATGATTAGCAGTTTCCAAAATGTTCCCCTTTATTCATTATTATTATTATTATTACTATTATTATTTTTATCATTATCATCATCACTACCTTTTACACTGTACCATGATGTGGGCATGGCATTTCCTGCCAGATTGTAGCAATAAACTTTTCAACACGTTTCCCCACATCCACTCATACCGGCCCGCCTCGGTAGCGTAGATGGTAGCATATCTGCCTCACGTTCAAGAGGTCCCGAGTTCGAATCTCGGTCAGGGTGAGTTACCTAGATAACGTCTTTTCCGGGGTTTTCCCTTATCCTTCAAGACGAATGTCGGTTAACTCTGGGCTCCATGGACCCTGGACTCGTTTGAGCATCATTTCAACCTATTCATTCACCGCCCGATATAACTTAACGTTGGGGCGGACGTAAATTATTTTAAAAAAAAATCCACTCATACCGGTAAGAATTCGAGTAATGAACTTGCCCAACAAACGTTTATTTCGATTAACATTAAGTAGACTAGCTTGTAGAAGCTCTAGAAGCATGCATAATAGTAGGGAATCTCATGTAAATCTAATACTGCAGGCATGGAGCTTTCAGTTAAGAGAAAACTTAATAACCAAACTCTCGCGATTTAAGTTTGTACTAATTAGATTTTACATTGAGACACTCACATTTGTTTTAGAAGCTCCGCGGAGACTAAGAAATTATTCAAATTACAGAAAAATGTCCCAACTCTAGCCGGGAATCGATGTCAGGGCCTTGGGATGAAATGCTAATAAGGCTTTGTAACCTTTGTATGATGTACTATTCAACTGCCTACAGTGTTAAACCCTGTAACAGATTATCCATAGTATTATTTTGTTTATAACCTGAATAGTTATCATTAACCCAGTGTAAAGCAGTTTAACTAACACATCAGAGACAGCAAATCTTGGGACAGCTGCACATAGCTTGTTATTACTGATTATGACCGAAATAGTTCAACGTAAATTGCTTTAGGAAACGGCGTAAACCATATGAGCTCCATCCGTCTGGCAAATTAGCATAAATTCATACGCTTGGTATTGCGGGTCAAACGAACGATCACAAAATGCCCAAGATATTCCGCAAATGGTGCATCGCTTGTATTAAGTACAGCACGTCCAAAATTACACCACTCATCTACCTATATAAGTTTCACTTAAGTAATTCTTTTGGATGTAGAGATACTCAAAATATTTCATTATATACTTCATAAATGACATTTCGATTGAAAACGTTAATATAAAGCAATAGAAACAATCCATGTGTAACCTTTTATGGACTAATTTTAAAATATGGGCATTGAATGCGTTAAAAGGATATAAAGTTCACTATGCCTATAATAAATAAGTGTAGAGAATACTTTTATTTCATTACCAAAGATAATATTGTTTTCTTATCTACCTCGTTTCCTGTCATGCAACGGAAGTAGAAATTGCTGCAAACAGTGCGTTTTGTATTTTTACCGCAGAAGTTTAAGTTTTATTTAATCCTTCACCTATTAATTTTGCAGCCATTTAAACTCTGGTGTGTTTACTTCTCTTTATATGTTAACATTTAATATTTACTTAGGACTTAATTCATGCAGCATTTAAATTATAACCCTTAGGCGCAAGCTGCCACGTCAACTTCAGGCTTTCCCAACACTACCTACCCACTCGTTCGGGGAAGCCGACCGACCTTGCCACTGCTTTTGAACAGGTGAGAATATTATTCTCGCCTAACCGTTTCTATTTTACGCTAATCACCGAAATAAAAGATCACGCACATGTACTGGAAGCATCCAACTACTGCTACTGGAAGCAACCAATTGTTCCGTCCGTATATCCTGGGATATTGCATTCTACTTTCAACATTTCTCTCCCTTTCCAGAATGAATGAACTAAACCAGTAATGTCCATTAGTAGTACTAATCCTCGTAATATGGCACGAGTCGCGATTTAGAATCTGATAAATGCAAAGCCATGCAATTTATATCCCACCAGAGAAAAGCAATGTAGTCCATTTTACATATAAATCGATTCCTACTGGATGGAAGAACGGTGGTAACAAACTCCGAGTGAAATTAAAACTGAATGTTTAGTGATCGACATTCCTTAAGTCCTGTTCTACATTAAGCTTCTCTCAAAGTCCTCAGCTTCGAGGTTCCTTTTCGTACCGTAGCACGGGAGTACCTGCTTCCCTCTCCATTCCGTCAGTTGGTTAGACACTGGCCTAGTGATCTCAACGTCATGCGTTCAAGACCAGCTCATACCTGCTTTTTAAGTGTGCTTAAAAGCGACTACATCACGTTATTAGATACTATGGCATGTGAAAGTACTCCTGCGAGATAAAATTCCGAAACAACGGCAGCTGTGATATGCTCCTGGTGGTTGACAGCATCGTTAACAACGCCAATGAACGATGCGACAGCAAAATTACGTGGAAATGAAATCGAATAACATAGTTTTGTAATGGTTAAGTCTACTAAGCAAATTTCTTTTAAATAAACGATGTACTTTACTGATATTATTTGTTTATGTAATATGACTGTGCTTCTATAGGTTACGGATTACAAAAGGTCAGTCATATAACAGAAACTTCCGACGCTACTTCAGGAAATTCAAGATTATGTTATTTGTCATGTAAACACTCTACGCATATAGCAATTTCATCAAAACACTTAAGGTCTTTTTATTAGAAAATTAGAAATAAGTAAGTTCCAATGTGAAGAATATGTTGGGTTTAACACCACTTCGTTTATTCTACTTTCAATCATTGTGGCACATCCCTGGAAGTGGTTGAAATTATTCAGCCATTTCTTCTTGTGCCCCCTCTGTTTATTATTATTATTATTATTATTATTATTATTATTATTATTATTATTATTATTATTATTATTATTATTATTATTATTATTATTATTATTATTATTATTATTATTATAGAGTGTCTGGAAACATATATTTCCTGTGAAATCATGGTCAGGTGGAATACAACACTTCAAAGAAATTAAAAACAAGGGCATAGTACAGATTTATAGCATAAACAATTTTTGTGAAGTGTACAATTCATTAAGCAGCCTTTACTAAATGAAGCAAATAAAGTACAAAAAATAAATAAATTCCAGCTTGTAAACGCTCAGGTTATTATTAAAATGTAACCAGACGTTTCAAAATTAAAATACATATTCAAAGTACATAGCTATATTAACCAGAAGCAACATCGAGCTATTATGAAATTACGAGACCTATATATTTTACAACATAAAATAACACAACTCGTCAAAAACTAAAATTTGTGCTTAATCGATAGGATATTATATACGACTTGAATGAAAAGCAAAACTGAGTTATCATGTAATTACGATATACACACGTTGTTACATGTAACATGACGAAACGCATCAAATTGGAAATTTTTGCCTTAGAGTTAATATCACAAACTGATAAAAATAAAAAATCGTAATTAAAAAATCACATTATACCTGCTATGAATTATATAAGCAAGATATCAATAGTATTGTTTTACCTGTTTTATAATGAATGCATTTTGCACAAATGCTATGGAACCCCAAGCCATGGATCACATATGATATGCATGCACCCTAGGGCAGATATAATAAACGATGTAGGTCCGGACGTGGAAAATAACACGCTGCATGGAAAACAGCATCCTGTTTTAATGTGTCACACAATTTATGTACTTTCTACCTCTGTTTTAGAGCACTAAGAGATACATAGACTAGTGTAAAGAAATTTGGTGATATTTGCAAACAATACCATTAATAATAATACAATAAAGTACTTCCACATAGAGGATTAAATGTTCAAGACGAGATTTAACCTTCTCCATCATAGAGGTAATTTTGTAATATTGAATTCCTTTCAGAAGATATTGAGATCTCATCAGGGAGAAAAAGTTTTCACGTCCAAAAAGGGAGGGGAAAAAACTATAACCTATTTCGGTCATTTTTTCCATCAGTGAGAAGAATTCATTGCTACAGACATGCGTTGTAAAATATTTAATTTCATTTCATTTCATTAACTAAACGATTTAAAATTAAAGGGTTAAATAATGGAGTAATTGTTAAATATTAGCATATCGAGCGGGATGGCTCGGGCGGTTTCGTATGTGGCCCATATTTGGGGGCCCAGGTTCGATTCCCGTGTGCCGACCGACCTGACCCATGGGTTTTTTCAGGAATTTTGCCCGATCGCCATGTAATGCTGGGTAGGTTAATTACATCCCCCCGAATTTCCTGTCCTTCCTTTTCATCTCCATTATCATTTCACATCATCTCAGGCTAGAAGTGTTGGCGGCTGTCTCCACGCTGCCCTGCCTCCTTGGGTCGGCCGCTCACTGCCTCCTCTCGCTTCATCCTTCCTCCCAGAGATGCCCCACATCACTTAGGTACAACAAACCGCAGGTCTCGATGCCCAATCTCATCCGTAGTAATCCTAACTCTAAGTATTTATATGGGGCTATGGTTTTTACCCTAGTGCAGTAGTACTATTAAGTAACTGATGTTATACCTACTCTTAATTTAGATGATGGAATAATTATTACACACTTTTTGAAACGAGATCTAAGAAGGGGATCAGCGGATCTCAAAACGTGTATTTTCAGTGAAATCCCTATGTCGTAGTTTTGGATGGAATAATACCCGCTTCCTTCTAAATACTAAAACGAGGTGGTGGAGAAAGATGTCTACCAAGCATGTGTATTTTAGTACCAACAGATTAATTAGATACTATTGCAAATGCAGGAAATATATGGCCTTCTCTTCTCTCTACAATTCGCTATATAACTCAAACAAGCCTGGCCATATAAGCTCAAAGACGGAGGAACAGCCAAGTTAACACAGCTGAACATTAAGCCATTTACTGCAAATAAAGCAGATCTGCGGTTTTCGACAGTTCGATAGACTTGAATAGTCTGATTACATCAAGTAACAAGCCTGAGGGCATAACAACACAGACCAATGCTACAATGTACTTAACCAAGAATGTTTAAACCCAGTGCCACTGAGAAAGGCAGGGTCTTCTGGCTTCGAGGAACTTGCATTTAGTTAAGCCAAGTTTGCCGGCCGAAAAACAAAAGGCAAGCGGGCGGGAGCCATACCATCGCACCCTATTAGCCGCAAGGCATGCCGGTTCCGTTCCGTTCTCTCAAGTAGACGCTGTCTAGACGCCACAAACTCAACGTTTTGACTTGTTTCCAGAGATCAGCTTAACTCCCATACAGAAATAACCATACACTAACGTCCGAGTTATCCCCTCAAACTTCTAAGTGTATATTACAGCACAAATTCGCAGAGAAACTTAACTTGAAAAAGATAATGGCACATCCACAATAATTCTAAAACTGCATAATGGATTCGCTTGGCTAAGAGTTACCACTGATAATATTACGAAGTATTTTTACAAAATTATGTCATATTTAATAAAGCACAAGTTATGAATTCTTTAAATTCAATAGATCACATAAGATTAATATTTCGTATTCTACATTCACTCACACAAACATCTCTCAACACAAAAGCACATATAAACACAAACATGGACCAACCGAAATTCGAATCTTGCTTCTTCCAATTCAAAACAAATATGGAAAGTCCCCATCCCTATAATCGTTTCACGGCTGCACTGTTTTGTTCCGAGTTTGTTACAGAAAATACCATAGAAATTTCTCGTCTCCAAAGAAAGATAGCAGCCAGTGGACCATCTTCAACGTAAACCTTAAGACGATATTGCACTTCCTCTTCAAAATTCCCTAAAGAAATCAACAAGAAAAGTTGAACACTCGGAAAGTCTTGGAACGTATCCCAACGGAATTTAAACTAGATCTCAAATAAGCGAAGTGTGTGACACACTTTAATATTCTTGGATAATCCCAGATTTCACCTAAAAATAAATAACACCAAGACTTTAATACATCGTCGCTTGCATTCTGATTAACGGATGAACGCGTTCTATGATCAGACCAGTTACGGTTCTGCATATCAGTAACTGGGACAGGCGCCACATACTCCAAAATTCCGCTGAGTAAACACCGAGGGCCATCGCAAGTATCTCTAATAGATTTACCTACGCATCACAAAACCTAACCAAGACATGAAACCGCTCGCGATTAGTACACGAATTTACTTGTTTTGCGGAATGTGTTAAACGCTACTTAGTTCTGCAAGGTACGTAATGCATACGTAAACCAAATACAAAATTGCGAGATTATAAATGATTTTATGAATAGTGATACAAATGGGGAAAATAAGAACTTCCAATTACACTTATTCTCTACATCTGTTACATATTTTTATGTAGTCTATAGACATAGGAATGAATTCGTTTGCACTTGCAACGCCTTCCTCCACCTCCCTTGCTGAAACGACCACCATGACGACCAACGACGAAATATGAATTTTCCTCCAAAGAGCAACCTAAGAGTGTTAGAGGTATTTTTTTTTTTTTTTTTTTCCTTGTTCCATTTATACCCCGCCATTAACTACTATGGTCATATCGGCGCCCGTTCTCCTTTGGAACATACTGAAGGTGTTAACTCGTTATCGTTGGTTTTTAATCATTAGATCACGCACACATTCACACTCTCATTCATACTTCCAGACTCTGGGATAGATGGTCGGAGAAAAATCCACACCCCCACTGCCGGGAATCGAACCCGGGACCGCTAGCACGGCAGGCATTAGAGGTATTTTATAGACGTGGCGTATGACGTAATACTGCGCAGTAGTTTATGGTAGAGTCCACTTGTTTATTTGGAAAGGTTAGTCATCTGCCATCTAACCCACTAGCTTTATCAGCAATATGCTGCTGAAAGCAGAGATCTTACCCCTACACACGACGTCACATCGGAGCAAGGTCCTGCGCCACATCTAAAAAATACATCTGTACGTTAAGCCATCTGTCTTTCTTTTTCACATCCTACACGATTACAACAGCACTGTAATAGTTTGAGCCAAATTACAGATCATATAATACATTAAGTTATTGATAACACCTTTTGCTCTCCATTCTACATTGGTACGTACATTACAGCTCGACAGCTTTTAAACGGGTTGAGAAACTAATTACAACGAATATTTCGCAAATGGCTTCTGAAAAAAATGAAGAGTAATAAATAAAATGTGTGTTTTAAGGAGTTCTACATAACCTAGGTAGTAAACTCATATTTTAATACTTTCACAAAGCTATTCAGCATTATTCGTGAATGAATAAGGTCCTCGTTGGCTGAAAATTGTGGTATTTTATTCAAAATCTAAGTCATTTTAACAAAACAAAAACAAAGGCTTTTAAAAAGTGTTGAAGTACCGTTTTCTTTCCCCTTAAGGAGTTTTCATTTCCCAGAAAATTTACGGACATGCGGCACACCTGAAAACTGCCCCCCATCCCGCGGATTTGAACCTGCGAACCTGAGTCCAGTAGGCCAGGGCCTAACCATCTGAGCCATTCAGACGGAACTTAAAAGATAACAGTATTACTTTATTTGGCATGACCTATTGTTACGCTGCTTCCAGATACCTACTCATACACTTTTGGATTTAGGTCTCAAAATATTTATTTCCCAATGAAATATCGATATGGACATATGAGAAAAATACAAAACCTCTTTTTGACACATGCAGTAAAAAGGGTATACCGTACCAGTTTAGTATGCCGATGTTAAGCAAAATTGACACCATCGTATGTATGCCTCATCTTTTCTCATTTACATTTTTAGGGTCAATGAAAGACTAACAAATTCACGTCTAAAATTCCCAATTTTATATCAAAATCTATGTAGTCAGTTTTGAAGTTACTCTACGTATGTAAAAATTGCAGCTACCGCGAAAATCAGCACACTATTCAGTTGGAGAGGTACAAGTACAATTTAAACGGTTCCAGAAATTTCCTCAAACCGTCCTTACATTAAATCCACTACTTGGCTTGTATGCAGTTTTGTGTGGAATTGGCCGCTAGGACCTTCAGGTCATTACATCGCATATTCATAAGCACGCATGCCGCCTATCTACCTAAGTACATATGCAGTATATTACCGCACGTTTATTTTATTTGCAATACGCTATGCTTAACATAAAGAAGATAATGAGGCATCGCCTCTCATGGCAATTAAACGCCGGATAATCACGACTAAAATTAGCGTCGTTTATTTTGTTTATAGCTGTGCATTAACGTCTTTTGTTCGTTCGCTTTATGAAGAACGGGTATATCATTACCTGCGATGCTAGCAAAGAAAAAGCCAATTACGCATGCGTGGGTATATTCCCTCAAACTCAAAGCAAAACGAGTCGAGCGATATTTGCCTCTCTCTGTATTACAATGTTCATAATTTTTTGCCGACAAGGAAGACCCTTTCCAAAAGGTAAAAGCAAAAAGTCCTTTATATTGTATCAGCAAATATACCGAGCAGAATATATTGCTGAAAGACAGAAATAGGAAATACCGCGTTGTACCTTTCCACAAACGATCATTTAGACAGAATCAGAGTGAGCAATCGCGTAAATAACTCTCAATGCACCGCTTAGCATGTGTTTATAAAATGCACATATATTTCGGCATTACGGTAAGCCACTAGGAATTCTGCTATACACATGAGACAACTCCTTAATGGCGACTCCAGGTAAGTCGTATTTTAAGTACCAGCTTTATTCCCCAACCACTACTAGGTCTATTAATGGAAATTAAATTGTTCTTTCCGCACAAGCCCTGTGAGGCCAATTACCGGGATAATGGGAGTCACTTGGAGAATTAATTTCATATTTGCACGTTGGCTATGGTAGCTCAATGATTAGAGCAATCGGACGGAGACCGAAAGCTCAACTTGTCCAAAAAGCATTGTGTGAATGAAAAAGATCAGACTTGTTCGTTCCCTAACTAAGCGATTCAAATAGATTTTAACTTGAAGACCTTCAAAAGTCGTTAAGAAGAGTGTAGCAGAAATAATATAACACAAATTTGTTTATTTTTGCAAGTATATAGTTATTTTGTCCTACTGTGCTGATGTTAACATTAGAGGTGAGACGTTTACACAAATGCAACACAAATTGCATGGAGTTTATCAATGTCAATTGTGAAATCCTAAAATTAAATCTGTCCTACGTCATGGCGTAGTGGGCTAAGGCGGTTCTCTGTAACGCAATGCGGCCCAGGTACAATTCCACACCTGGGGGTGCGGATTGTAAGTCCCGGGTATATGACCGGTGCCTACTCAGTATCGTGAGAAAATGAGGAGCTTAACGCTAGGTAAGCGGCCCTGGTCATGAAAGCCAACTTTCCGGCTGGGGAATGCCGAGATGCTGAGGTGTGGTGCGTGAGGACGGCAATCGGGTTGGCAGGCATTGGCCCTCTATCGGCTATAGCGCCATGGGTGGTTATTATTATTATTATTATATTATTATTATTATTATTATTATTATTATTATTATTATTATTATTATTATTATTATTATTAAACTTAAATTTGCTTCATGGCATTGTAAAGCCCAGATAGCTGCTTACGTAAATATTAAGTTAGGTTAATACTGATAAATTTTACCTCTAATAGTGAAATACGAGAATTTCCTATGTGCAATGAATTGTATGTACTACAAAACATAAAAGTACTTTCCTAATGACAGTATGGTTTAGAATATGGACTTCATATTCTGTGCTTCTATTTTGCGAGCAGTCTATTTTTATAATTAGTAACAAATGGATTTTAAAGAACTACTTACGAAGTAACAATAAACCCAAGTCGTTTACCACTTGCTCTGAAGAATACTTATGTCTAGTTATATTACCAAAGATTAAATATCATCCGTGGGAATATCTTCTGGGGTACATTTTTTTGTTGTTGTATGATAATAACAACACAGGTTAGTGACTGTGAATAATATATTTGTATATTCCAACTCTTTACCTCTCTTATAGAATGTAATACTTGAGCTTAAATATATTTATGCAAATAAAATGCAATTCTCTAAAATACAAAAATGGTATTCCTAATATGGCGTGCTAAAGGTTCCTAATGCAGGATACATTTTCTGGTGTTAATTTAGAGCATTACACGTACAAAAGCTGACACTACTTTAAATCTGTATTAAATATGTTTTTTTTAAGCCCGAAGTGAAGGTCCAAGGTTCAAATCCCGACATGTTATATTATTTTGTCCCTAAACTAGACTGGTCTTTTTATTTACTTCCTTTTCTCACACACGTTTTACAACAGAATCTATTGGAACTATCACCGGCACAAACCGCGTGTGCACAATTTAAACATCTACAGCATCTTATCCATGTTTCTCCTTTTGCGTCCTCCAAAAATAGTCCTACACAATACAAGCAATCCGCATTATGATTTTTTTTTTTTTGTGGTAATTTTACGTCCTCCAAAGTTAAGTCATATCGGACGGTGAATGAAATGGGTGAAATGATGATCAAATGAGTCCGGGGTCCATGGAGCTTAGAGCTACGCCACATTCGTCTTTTAAGGATAAGGGAAAACCCCGGAAAAACATTATCCAGGTAACTCACCCTGACCGAGATTCCAACTCGGGACCTCTTGAACGTGAGGCAGATACGCTACCATCTACGCTACCGAGGCGGGCCCGCATGTTGACGACGATGATCATCATCACTCTCGTTTCCCCAGTCCTCTTCCGATTCCAGAGGCACAAAGTCGTCTTGGTCTTCGGAGGACGAAGATTCAGCAGTGCACTTACTTCCTTTTATGGTTGACTTTGTCGCTTTGGTTTGCAATGCCAAGGACCTTTTGGCTTTTGGCGGAGTCCTGTCGGTCTTCTTTGATTTATTTTCATTGAGCTGAGCATTGTGTGGCGAGCTTGTAATTACACAAGATGTCCCAGCTCGAGATGAATTGACTTGTTCTGATAAACTTGCTTTCTGCTTCAATGTTGGGATTGGGCTGACGTCTGCCGCCAGGATCAATCTCCTCTGGGAAGTAGGTGGACGTGTCACTTGTGGCACATTGAGGTTCAGAAACTTCATCGTGTTCATTGCACGTTGCAAAATCTTGTGGCCTGAAAATGTTGGGATTGCAGGGATATATTACCGTTTAGCGGAACCCACTACTAGCTATTTCTGCTGTGGCTGCACGCTTTTCCAAAGAGATTCCCTATCTGATAAAATGTAACCATTCTACCAATATGATTTTTCAGCCATGTTTGGATTTCCTGGCAGCAGAAGGTCATCAGCGGCCCCAAGAATATAATATATGGGGTAGTGACACGATTCCAAGCAGGAATGCTATGACGTAATCGCAGGATGCTTAGTCTCCAAAACTCTTTGTCCATCGCATTTCTAGCAGGGTTCAGCAGTATGCAGCTGAGATACCACGGTACCCCAAATTACGCACCACCCCATAGTAGGCTACTTTCCTCTAAAATTTGTTCCTATATTTCCAAAATGATTTTGGAAACGTGATATAACTTCGTTTAGCTCAACGTTCTCGCAGAACAGACATGAGATGTTAAGGAAAGCCTTAAATCGCTCTTCTACGACGGTGAGTATTTCATTTCTTAAACCAGAACTTTTATCTCTCGCATGAAAATGCGGTGATGACAATTTCTAGGTTTCCTGAATTTTATGCAACTACAAACCATTTCCTGATTTACGCTGTAACTTAAAAAGTTACTCTCAAAATGATCCTAAAACTCACTTCAAAAATTCAGTGTCAGATACTAGTGTTTCCTTCACAGTGACAGTTGAAGAAACGGTAACATACTCACAAGCATTGGAAGTTTGAGAAGCACTACAAAAGGATCTTCAGTCTGTGCAGTTTCCTTCTTGCTAAAACATACTACTTTCCCTTTCAAAAATGTTCCGCTTTTCAAATGTAAAATGATATGCCGCCCATTCTTTCATGCTCCTCCACCATCAAGCCGTTAACTTGCCTTGACAATGGCTCACGAAGAAACCAGCACACCCTTAACGTTAGTAACTCCCTCTGTACGTCAGCAGTCTTGCTTTTCAAATGTCACCATTTTCTATTATACTTTGGAAGGCCAGTGAGACTCGCATATCTGCATGCAAAAACTAAGTAAATCGCACCAGAACTTGACTTTTACTATTCAAAACGAAACTTCAGTTACCCTGAATGCATGTGCAGTTTTCACTTTATGCACCCGAACTTACTTAGGCATAAAAAAGTATTGCATTCCACCCAAAAGATTTTATGTATTCGTCACATACCACCATCATATACCACACTTACTTGAACGAAATCACTTAAATACCCAAGTTGGTAATAGTTAAATTTAATACCTTTCCAGGATACTACACGAGCATTTTCAACAAAATCCATCCTCACATCTCGGATACTTCATAGGTAGATTTTTTTTATTACTATTTTGATCTTGCGAAAAAATGACTAAATGCTTATCTATCTTAAATTATCTGATGTCTCCAGAAGTCATTTTTATTCTGCATAGCTTTTGCGTGTCTAGAAAATCTTAAGAGATAGACAAAATCTCACTACAGCAAACATGTACATCTCGCAATAAACCCATTTTTACTGCATTTTAACATACAATAAATAGAAAGAATAGGCGTTTGTAAGTCATGCGAGCGCACAAATTTGTTATTGCGTTTTAGCAGAACCACCTCTACAAACTACGAAAAATAAAAATAAGAGATTAATTATTTACACCAAGATTTTGGCCTCACGACCATTTCGGTTTCACACCAGTTAGTTTCAATTTAGAGTATAAAATTATGTTATTTCGTATTAAACAAATACCATAAATGGAAATTAATTGTTCTTTCACACTGGCCATGTGTAGGCGAAAGTATGGAAAGATAAAGTCAGACTGAAAAATTCAATGCCACAGTCGGGATATGAACCACGGATCTTCTGGTCTCCGTCAAGCCGCTCTAACCATTGGGCTACTATAGCCAACGTAGCGATATGGCATTAAATTCTCCAACTGACTCGTATTTTTCCCGGTAAACCATTTAGGAGTTCTCAAAAACACACGAGACAACTAACTACCTTAATGGCGACTAACAACGTGTAAGTACTTTAAGGCCCGGGCTTCTATAGTTGAACACTATTAGGTCCATTAGTGGAAATTAATTGTTCTTTCACACAGGCCGTGTGTATGCTAAAGTATGAAAAGTTAGGTAGTGTCATGTGTTTATGAGAACTCCTAAGTGTTTATGAGAACTCCTAAGTGGTTTACCGGGAAAAACAGGAGTCAGTTGGAGAATTTAATGTCATATCAGCACGTTGACCATAGTAGCTCAATGGTTAGAGCGGCTGGAAGGAGACCAGAAGATCCGTGGTTCAAATCCCGGCTATAGCATTGAATTTTTCAGTCTGACTACCTTTCATACTTAAGTCTACACATGGCTAGTGTGAAAGAAATATTTCCATTAATTGACCTAGTAGTGTTCAACTATATAAGCCCGGGCCTTAAAAGTACTTACACGTTGTGAGTCGCCATTAAGGTAGTTGGCTCATGTGTTTACGAGAACTCCTAAATGGTTTACCGGGAAAAATACAAGTCAGTTGGAGAATTTAATGCCATATCGGCACGTTGGCCATAGTAGCTCAATGGTTAGAGCGATTGGACGGAGACTAGAAGATCCGTGGTTCAAATCCCAGCTATAGCATTAAATTTTTCAGTCTATCTCTCCAAACACCATACATGTTACGAAATTCAATCCATTTTGCAAAATAAAAGGCACCAAAAATACCAATTAAGGGATTTTTATAGTTACAGATAAGTAGTAGTTTATCCACATAAAACATTTCTCCTGATAGTACAAAATGCTAATCACGGAATACAACTACGGCATGAGCCTGAGAACGTCATTTTTAAAAATCACACACAAGGGCGATCATATCCAATTCCATTCAAAGCAAACTACGATGGAGAATTCATTTTATAAGTAACAGTAGAAAAGTACATACCACCATAAAGGCAGCAGATATCGACAGATGGTCAGGGAGCTCTACGTTACAATGGCTGTTTGCTCTAGCGCCCTTAAAAAAATAATAAAAAGCTACATATGAAAGCGTGCGTACGTACATGGGAGAGATGGAAGTCTCCATCATTAACCTTCCCCTAGCCATATACAATATCTGCACCAGCGGCTGATCAATGAGCTACCTACATGTAAATTTGACGATCCAATATGAGCACCTTAACAATGGATCATATGTACACCCAACTACATCTCTGGCCCGTTTGTTTCTGATCATGACCCTTTGTTATCCTGGTGCATTTTCCTCCGCATTGGCATAACTAAGCCAATGTCCATGTGCAATGATAGTAATACTAATATTTGGACGAAGTTGATGTAATAGACGCTGTTCCGTCATTCCGTCTGCTACAATGCCACACACAATAAACACAATCCTTTGCTGCAAACACAGCGCCGCTACTATAAATACACAATATCCGCTGTGCACTTGCTCTCCCATACACGGACGGAGTGCGGTTAACTCTAAAATAAGCAAAGCACTGGTGAATGCGTGTTTGCCAATGATGGCTTAATATTTGCGGCTTGTTTACAGCTGATAACGTTTTCAGCAACTGACAGTTGCTTTTTAATGCCCTTCGAACCTTCTCCGAAAACCGAACTCGCAGCCACTTTTTCCTCTGGATTTTGTTTCTCTAACTTCACCCCAGATGTCAAAGTGAGAGCAGCGAGATGGAAACAAGTGAACGAAAGCAATTTATTCGTTCCAAGTACGTTGAAACACATCTAACAGCAAAGAGTTGTTCACGAATAGAACCGCATAAAAATTTTAGAACAAGATGTTTCCATTAAAATGAGCATAAAAGAAATGACACTAAAGCATTTGTTCTCAAATATTTTCTTATTTTTCTTGTAGTATTTAGCGAATTTAAGGACTTAAGCCTCCTTTCGTGCCAATTAAGATGCAGATAAACAGGATGTGATGGAAGAGACGTCTAGACCTTCGACTCGCAAGGGACTTTTTGTGCACTCACCTTCACAAAAACGGATGAGATGAAGGGACCGTATGAGAAATATAGACTGTAGAACCGGCTACCACAACAGAAACGCACAAACGCCTATACCTGCGGCGTCCATAGTTTATGGGACGATGTAAACAATGCGGGGAAATGTATTACTCTGCCGGGGACAGTGACTGGAGGGAATAGCCACGCTATTTTATGCAACACGTGGCAAACATGTGCACTGTCCACGAACGTCTATGCAAAATTTTGCTTTGCCCTTTTCATGTTTGAGTAGTGTATGCGATAGCGTTAAGATTAAAAGCAAAAGTTTATCTATTGTGCAATATTTTTCTTTTTGTACACTAAAAAGTGACTGAATTCTTATAATTACGCCAATCTTTGATTTCATCACCTAAACCCTCCCATTTATAAATAAAAAATTAAGGTACCGGTGTTCCTGCGGAATAACAGTGCTAAGTAACTGCGTGTAGTCGCTTTGGCAATGACTTTGAAGTTCTACTCTCATGCAACTGAACAAACACAAACACAAACAAACAAACACACACACACACACACACACACACACACACACACACACACACACACACACACACACACCTAATTGGAACAACGGACGCATTCCCATACAACTTCCAGTTCCAAACCTCTGTTACGTAGTAACTTCCACTTACAAACCTCTGTTACGGAGCCAGAAAATGTAACCGCAGAACCTCAGTCATTATTACATTAGTAATGGTTTCACAATGGATGGAAATTGGTCGTTCTTACACATTAAACGTGTATAGGCGAAGATTTAGATAGAATTAGACAACGCTTAGCCGGGATTTGAAAGACGGATCTCTCGGTCGCCGTCCGGTTGCTCTTAACCATTGAGCTACCAAAGCCAACATGCCAACATGATATTAAATTCTCCAACTGACTCCTATTTTTTCCAGGTAAACCACAATCTGACTCCACCTATCCAAATCGTCACCTACACATGGGTAGGGTGGAAAATGTGTAGTGTTTAACGCCCGCTTTTACTACATACGGCACCGCAGGCGATGACACTGATGAGAATAAGATGGATCACCGGTGGAATGAGATGGCGGGGGAAACCGGAGATCCCGTAGAAAACCCACCCCAGCGCCGTGTTGTCCACTACAAATCTCACTTTGCTGTCGCCTGGGATCGAAACCGGGCCGCCTTGGTGGGAGCCAATCGGTCTAACCACTGAGCCACGGCGCGGCCGGTAGGGTGGAAGAACGATTAATTTTCATCAATTTAATAGTGTTAAATATGAAGCTTGGGACTTAAGTACTTCATAGTAAGTTGCCACAAACAGTGTCTATCTCGTACGAGAACTTCTAGTGGTTTACCGGAAAAATAATATGAGTCATGCTGGCTTGTTGGCCGTGTCAGATCAGTGGTTAAAAGCAAATAGGCAGAGACCGGGGTTCAGAATTCTTTCACTTAAATTTAAGTAATTCTCAAAGTGAACTTTGTTAAACATATTGAAGAAATAAATGATATTTCACTGCCTAACTGATAAATATCAGTAATCTGCACTCTTAAAAACCTGCGACCATAATAATTTATCGAAACTCAGTACCCCTAAGTTTAAAAACATATGGCCATTAAGGCAGGAACAACGCAAATATATACATTTAATTCGAAAAAAAAAAAATGTTCCTAATACAGTTCATTTGTGCCACGAAATAACGTTATCCCAACATTGTAACACTCAAAAAGTCTACGTGTAGTGTATTTAGAAACGCATTTAACCAAGCTTCAATCAACAAATTAGCATCCGTAATCGTGTGCAAAGGGTTTCATTAGCGCCTTCCGTGAAAGCATTGTCGCTTGCCTCAGTGAGCCTCTTTGCGGAATGCTACATTGACTGGAAAAGGTGAAGTCAAATTTAGCCTGCGGATTTCAGATTCAATGAGCTTATATTAATTAATTCCGACCGTCGAACCACAGAACTAAGGCAGTCCGCTTTTATAATACGCTCAAGGACAGCATTATTGGAAATGTTCGAATGTGCGTACCTACGTGCTCATTTAAATTCGGTATGAGTACCCGGGGCCAGACACTGCTTTCATCTGTAAATGTGGTAATACTGCTACTGAGCACATCACAAACCAAAAAAAGAAAGAGGCGGGGAAAACCTCGCCCGTGGAACGAACGCTTCCTTTGTCAAGGAAAACAACAAAAGCGCTAACAAACTAGGGTTTTACAATGCCGAAATGCAGAAACACATACCTCAGCATGCAGCAGAATATTATGATCGGGGGTTAACAGGGTTTTTACAGTCGCACCGTTACAGCCATTATCTCCAATCAGGAGCCACATGTTGGCAAACAAGGAACACAACAGCCCTGCTGCACGCAATTAACTATCTCGTAGCCCACCTTTATGTGCACACCAAGCCAAAAAACGCAATTACTACGACCTTAGCAATTTCACAGTCGGCTGCGAACCGCCCGCCCTGCTACCAAGACACCAGAAATGGATTGCCCCAGAGAGAATGACCATTAAAATCCCATTGTATTCACTTAATACAGATAGTCATAAAATCTCCTACACATTACACAAATTTAAGCAACAGCACGTAACCCTAGCAAAGGAATAATTTGCCAAGAGTAATTTGAAAGGGTGAGAGATTTGTAGAAATAAAGGCTGCAGCAGTGCTAAACTGAGCTAACCTACTTCACTTCGTTATGGGTACAACACTATTGGACTGCATTCCCTTGTGAAACTTTTTTTTTTAATGTACGTCCTCCAATGTTAAGTCATCGGACGATGAATGAAATTGGTGAAATGATGCTCAAATGAATCCGGGGTCCATGGAGCTCAGATCTACCTGACATTCGTCTTTAAGCATAAGAGAAAACCCCGGCAAAATCTTATACAAATAACTCACCCTGACTGAGGTTCGAAACGTCAATCTACATTGGCGACCAGTATAGAAAGATACAGTTTCTGGGTACCGAAACCATTTGTTGTTTGAAACAGGAACTTTGGTCCTTGGATCAATTATTCATTTAATTATGTAATATGTTTAATAATTATACTTAAATTCGAGAACTGTAACTGGCTATGTTTGTGAAAGAGAGATTGTATATATTTGATGTAAAATTTGCAACGTCAACCTGGGCAGAAATACGTGAGAAACACGCACTCTCGGGCGACAGTCTAGAAAGAGCGGATGTAAGACAAAAGAGTGGAAAGCTAGCTATTTTACTGTATCGTTACACAGGTCAATATTTTGTTAAGTTTGTTCCTTATGATGCCGTGCTGTGTATATAAGAGGGTAGAAAACCCCATTCAGCCCTCATTGCTCATTGCAGTCAAGTGTGTTGTATGCATCCGTCTGGTGTGTCCGACGACGTGCCGCAGAAAGTGCAATTATTTGAAGGCGCCCGGGTTCCACAAGTGTAAGGAAAAATTAAAGCAGTTCAGAGATTATCGTTTGTTTGTGTTGTCTCAACCTTAACCAGAGAACCCAAAAAGAGTCCATGCAGGAGACGGCAGCTAGAGCCAAGGGTAAAGCAAGCAGCCGACGACGTCGTGCAGACCGAGCAAGGAGTCTCGACGTCGAACCAAGGTACGTACAGCCGTGAGGCGAAAGAAAGTACTGCCGCAGGTTAAGGCGCTTATGACCGAGTAGTAGAACGCCGTTTAACATACACAAGCAAAGTGTTTGCATTTAGCTTTTTCAGAATAATCGAGAAAAATCCAAGGGATATGAAAGGCCATATGATTTGTTACCCATTACGCTTTATACTGAATTTTCCATATAGAGTAGCAAATTAGACCTGCGACCCAAACATGCCAAGTTCTAAAGCATTCCTGTTTTTTTGCCTCGGCTGTGGCTTGTAATTATGGTTAAAGCCGGTAATTCTAGGATTAAACCATTTTTCTCCTGGAGTTTCTAGCACCTGGTCGCTTTACAGCCCAGTGCGAAATGCTATATTGTTATCGCAAGACAGTAACTTTCATCTTCAACGGCACTGTTCGAACCCCAATACTCCAATATGGGAATTTCAATGTAGCGAATGAGCGGGAATGCAAGAGGTAGGGGGTAACGAATTTCTATAACCCTTGGAGGGATAAAAAAAATGTAGTGGAGAGTGGGAACTACTGTTGTGCAACACAAGGCATACTGGATGGAATATATGAGCTATTAAAAGCGGCTATAGGAGAGGTGGTCGATTCTGGCATCCCGTAAAACCAATATGGCTGTTGCTAAAGGATCAGTGAAGGCCCGTGATAAACCATTACAAAGCAGGAATACACAAACTCATGTCCATCACGGCAATCAATGTTATTCATCATTCCATCCGACAGATGTTCATCCCGAACATCACCGGCGTTTGCAAAATGCACGCAACGGCTAGATGTCCGTGATGCTCGTAAAATTATATGCGACTAATCTCGGTTTATGAGCACGCCCTGCTTCTTAATGACACTGATAAAACAATGTCCGTCAAACTGAAACCCGGAATTACTTGCTTGGAAACATTTAATGCAGTATAGCTGTGTTCCTCTCGCATTAAATCGTTTTGGGGTAACACTGAGAACAAATTACACTAAGAGATTAAACTTAGTTCTCATCTGCAACGATTTAAGCAGTAAAATCTACAAATGGAAGAAAAGGCATTCTCCGTCGAGTAACCACAGTGACTTAACTGGAAGGCTAACAGACACGACAGCTGACAACAGAGGACAGAATGTAGGGTAATCACGGAGAAGCAAACCTGCTTTGAAACTAACATAGCTACCGTTATATAATCTGACCTTGAATAATTACTTTACCAGTTCATTCATAAACACGTCTAAAAAGTGTAAAAATAATTTGGATACTCACTGGCCTCCTAATCTTCAAATTTAGAGCTGAATTGGAACAAACTATTCTTTTCGACTATGGGGCATCATCAATAAGCGATTGTGTATATTACGTTCTCATGAACTTCAATAGTATATATATATATATATATATATATATATATATATATAACCCTTTCATGGGCCATTTTATTTAATGAATGAGGTATGGTTGCATTTGTACGCACAATAACAGTTTAAGCATAGCGTTTACAAAAACATTATTTTATCCTTCAAAATTTTATTTCCAGTACTTTAAAAAAAGATCAGGGTGGGAAGTATACTTCCCACAGTCCACATGAAAGTAAATAATATGCAAGGAGAAAGACTTGGGTTACATCATTTACAAAATGCACCTGTGTGCAGTTTCATTATAATAGACTACAAAAAAGTAAACTATACGTTTTGGTATAATCTAAACTGAACTCCATAAACTCTCTCCTGTAGGTTTTTCCGTCAGCTACTTTCCATGGAACTTACTATAGTATGGTTTAACACGTATTGGGACATTGCAAGCTTTGCATCTGCACCACGTTCTTTTACCGTCAGCCTTGGTGTAGCAAAAGCAACGGCGACTATATGCCTTTTACAGCACGGACATGTAGTTTCCAACCCCAGAAGAACTTCCTCTTCTGTTACAGCTGTTTTCTTTGCAATGAAACTTACTGGCCTGCCTTTGTGCTTGCTGGATGAATTTCCTGCTTTTTTTTTTACGCCCTCCAACTTTAAGTCATATGGGACGATGAATGGCATGGGTGAAATGATGCTCAAATGAGCCCAGGGTCCATAGAGCTTAGGGTTACCCGACATTCGGCTTTCAGGATAAGGGAAAACCCCGGAAAATACCTTATCCAGTAACTCACCGTGACCAGGATTCGAACTCGGGACCTCTTCAGCGCGAGGCAGACACGCTACCATCTACGCTACCAGGGCGGGAATTCCAGCTATG
The DNA here is from genome assembly GCA_030765055.1 of Mantis religiosa. Taxonomy (NCBI): domain Eukaryota; kingdom Metazoa; phylum Arthropoda; class Insecta; order Mantodea; family Mantidae; genus Mantis; species Mantis religiosa. Next base: position 78,008,591 of record CM060958.1, read on the forward strand.
ATTTGCCCTGCCAACCGCATTCTGAAGCACAACTGATCACTACAGTCATTATCCCTATTTGCTGTCCACATTATGAAAACAATGACAATAGCCATGTCAAGATTCTGTGCCGCCATTTCATAGATGGTCTACCAACAGCATACCGCTCCGTCAAATGATCAGTGACCAACTCGTCCCATATGTTGTATGTAGCTACTACGGTTGAACAGCTTACATGCTAGTTGAACCATGGTTATTTTTTTGTAAATACACAGAACATCTAGCTGCACAGTTGTGTTTCTTGGGTTATGGGCTGATATGGTGCTCACAGCCACGCTCCCTCCAAGGTTCTGTCATTTTCTTTTATTATATGACCTCGTGGAACTGACTAGGATGTGCTCAATTTTTTCCTGGTTTTGTTGAACTTCGCGCTAGATGCCAGCACAGACTGGAGGTGGTCAGCGGGCTTCCCACTGCCTTAGAAAGGGTATGTGAGCGATAGATTTATAAATTGACTTGATATGTACAGATATTGAAATTAGTTTTGAATGATATCTCGATATGCACAAGAACGTTTGAGATTTTAAACATAGAATCAAATATCGGAAATTTCAAACCAATGCAACGGATATTAAGGAAATGGTTCGTCATAAAAAGGGGAAGGGGGGATAATTCAGTGTTTTAAACAAACTTATTTTGTGAAATAAATTTTGTATATCTAATATGATTTGCCAATCATTCAAAACATTGTACAAATTAAAAGTGTGATTAGTAATGTAAGCTATTTAAAATAAATTAACATACTATTATTTCCGAATAGACACTTTTTTCATGTAAAGAATCGTATGTAAAAACTGCTTGTGTTGCATCTTAGAAAGGTGACACTAAATTAACAAGTCTGCTATTCATCTAGCATTCTTTTTTTTTTTAACATAAACTATTTCAATTCCTTATGAACAATTATTTTGAAGAGCAGCCTCGAGTGATCTTGCTTTTTAATAGAGTGATACACAAAATGGACCTACGACTAAAAACATTTAAAAAAGAATAACGTTCAACTTGCCACAGGAGACGATTACTGAGCTCAGGGTTCATAGAGCTTATCCGACATTAATCTTTTGAGATATGGGAAAAACCTAGAGCAAATCCCTTATCCACATAACTCAACCTGACCAAGTTTCGAACTCGGGACCTCTTAATCGCTATCACCTAGAGAGGCGGGCAATCTGGTGAACGTAATGGTGCACAATGCTCCGGTGCACTTGGTATGAGGTACGACAAAAGTTGTGTATTACTGCATTTTAATATTTTGTAAGAAATTAAAAGATTGTTTAAAATATTATTATACGCCACCTGCCAACGTAACGTTTTCTCCGAGTTGTTCTTGCAGGAAATGTTCCAAATAAAATGCATGTCGGACATCGTATGGCTTAGGCCATAGAGTGTTTTCCTGCGCTAAAAATATCACTAAACCTAAAGCCGTGGATAGGGGACGGCGAGTGGAACAGACGGCATGAATATTGATTATGCAATGAGTTTTCATCCAAAGAGCAATGTGCATCATCAACTAAAGTGGGGCGCACCATTACTGGTGGTGTTTTCCTTTTTAGAACGAAATGTTTGCCACGGACTCCATCAATATCAGTGACAAGCAAGCAACCCGCCGCTCTTTTTGCAGGAACAGCCCGAACTTCGCAGCAATGCAACATCCTTTCCAGAAACGGTAAATACATTCAACTTCAAAATTAAGTTATTTTTCAAAACGTACACATTTATCATTGTCATTATCATTAATGACTAAAACTATGTTTTTAGTAAATCGAGAAAAAAAACCGCGCACACATTTCTTTGCGACTGGCCCCGTAGCTCATTCGGTAGAGCACCTGCCTGCCATGCTAGTGGCCCCAGGTTCGATTCCCGGCGGTCCGGGTGGGGAATTTTCTCCAACCAAGATAATTCCTCAGCTTCCCCAGAGTCTGGAATACGAGTTAACACCTTCGATATGTTCCAAAGGAGAACGGCCGCCGATATGACCTTTGCAGTTAAACACATGGAACCAAAAATATTTCTTGGCGAGACATTGGACATTCTGATATTCACACGAACGAACAAATCGAACATTGGTAGTTAATGGGAATAGTTTATCTAAATTATCGCAAATGGAGATGAAATGCATGTAGAATAATGCAATGACTTTACTCATTGCGTTGTAGAATACAGAAAAGACCTAGCATGCATCTCCAATTACAATATAGCACCATTTATATAGTAGAGGAATTAACAATAATCAGCTAAGAGATAAAACCTTGAATTCAATTCCACAGAAGCGTTTATTACGCTGAAGAGCGGTTAATACTTAGTTCTTGGAACACTCGAAGCGAGATATTCTCGCTTCATGGCTGTGGTCATGACATCACAACTGCAATCCGCGAGATATGCACACACCACGTGTCATTAAATTCAAATGCGAAAGTGTTCGAGTGCATTACAGTAAATTCTGCTGCTGACTTTGCGAAGTATGAATGGCAGAAAGCGATATTGCATCAAGTTCATTTATCACATTTGTTCGGCGATGTTAAAAAAAAAGGAGACCCACAGCCGATTTCAAAAATCAAGACACAGAACCCAGTCAAGAACTTCGTGCGTACATCTAATTTTAAACTGTAAAAAGACAGTTCGAAAATTCAATTGAAATGCCCAATTGATATAATTGTTGTCCGATATTAAGATATCAGGTAGCGCCATTTCCTTGCATCAACGAGTTAATTTCATGCATTACTGACAAATATGCACGCATATTCTAATCATATAGAAAACTAATTTTTGACGATATAAGCTTACACTTTAACACCCTAAATAAAATCAATGAAGTTTTTAAATTAATAAACAAATACTGCATAATATTACTGTGTCTAAAGTGGACATTAAATGCACATATATTTTAGGTAGAAGAGAACTAAATAGCCGAATATTATATTAACGTATTTCGAATACCGAAATTGAGTATGAAACGTGAATTTATTGGACATAGCATGAAAGGCAACAGCAACAAGTAGCTAATCCATTAATTCTGAACATCCCACAGTGTAATTTAATATTACTGATCTCTTGCACAGCAATTTGCAATAGAAATTCTATCAATTTAGATTAAAACTGTAGCTGTCTAAAGGGTACTAGCAGCACCTCCCACACTCACAATAAGTTGTGTAAGCTCTATTGTTTCATCCTGAAAGCGTGACAACCAAACCAAAATTACCTATATGCATGTAAGAGAATAAAATGCACTCCACCAAAAAAATCGATACTAAGATTTCACTGGTTCTGAGGTCTCCAGAATAATAATAATAATAAAAAAAAAAACAGAAAAAGATCGCATGCATGTATGTGAAAGGCATATCTCAAAAACGAAAAAATGGTCAAATGTCATACAAAAATAATGTTCAGTATCTTCCAAGGATGACACTTTTTTTAAAAAAATGTTAATTTTGTATTAAAATAAAAATGAATTCAATTTTGATTAAATTACCATTATTTTCAAAACTAATGATATATTTGCCCCCCCCCTCATCTCTTTGACATGCAAAGAGAACGTAATTTCTTAGTCGTCATATAACAACCAGTTCTTAAAAGATTTAATCATCACCTACTAAAGCCTAACATATATAACCAAATTACCGCAAATGTTATTTTTATCATCTATAGGATCAACAATTTTTTATTGCTGCATTATATTCAGTTTTAAGCTATGGGAAAATTTTTCGAATAAACAAGTGATAAGAAAAGTACTGCAAGTAATGACAACCCTATTAACATGAAGTAGATAGTGGAATAAATGTCTGTTACAATTCGTTAAGTAAAGAAAGTCCTGTTAGCGTAATACACTTAATTGTATACACATGTATTAACATAAAAATAGAAAACTTACGAGTCATGACAAATTTGGCGCCAAGTACATAACTACGCATACATAATGGAATACTGATTATAGCATTCTGAAAGGGTGCTTCTGACCACAGCAGTTTAGAGCCCACATGTTCGAGTTTAAGACACATGTGAATACACTGAAAAATTAATACTAAACAGAGGATGCCGGATGTTTACTGTGTAGCCTACCAATACAAACTAATTTACCACCCTTGATACCGTGTACAGAAGCGAGAAGCAAGATTATATTTTACCTTAGAAGAAACCATTTAGACGAATATCGTCTTCTCCATGCAGTTATGAGCCAGTAAACACGACCGCTAGGTGCAGCTGTACTCCGAGGGTGAAGCGACGCCTCTTGGAGATGTGGAAATAATAAAAAGGGGGGAGAAAAGCAACGCTGCTAATGCTGAAGGCTTCGGTCGGTCGGTCGGTCGGTCGGTCGATCTCTCCCCACTACCATCAAGCTGACAGCAGCTGTCCAGCTGTATCTCACCTCACCAAGATCCCCTTGCCTTATCAGTATTACCACTACAGCCTCCTGGATTCATATGGTATCACAAATTGCAACGCCTGCTCTCGGTGAATCGATCGATAAACTGGCTTCAACTGTCACAGTTTGGCAAACACTGAATGGGCACATTATTGATTTCTCTAACCTGCATGATAATGTATACTTAAATTACTTAGAAACAATTTGATATCTCTAGAACTTCCAATTAGTATAAGCAACATCTACAATTTCAAAACAGAAACATGTGGAGATATTTACATTACAAATGCACACATTTTTGTGGCTTAATATTAAAAGATGTATCTACACAGTTAATCCGTAAAATCCTTAAAACCACACCAGCAAATGCTTTGAATCATTTTTAAAAGTTCATGAAAACAAACGCAGTTCTCCAACCAGATTCTCAAATTCGATAGTGTAACTCAGATGTGTTGCCACCGAGGTGTCCGTTGTAATTTTTCTTTCACTTCAGAAGTTTTACGACAGTTAAACGAACCGCTAATATGGTCCTATGAAATATATGTATATGTGTTTACTGTCACTTCATTAACTTATTAAAACTGGCTGTTACTTTCAAATAATACGACCAATAGCAATGCCAGAAGAGCTTTCAAGACATCCATCATTAAAGAGGCGGTTCCAATATGACCATTTCGATATACCTTCATCTATTCATATGGATGTTAAACAGCAATAGCTTTGCTAATCTTTTTATCTAAAACTCCCATTAGTTAAATTTAAACTCAATCCAATGAATTAAAAGCTAAACTGAGTATTTGTTTTGATCTCTAGTCAAATTACCCTATACACGTAGTTTCTAACAGTAGTTTGCTGCCCCCTAAAATTATCTTCTACGTACTTTCTGTAAGTAAAGAAACTATTCTACCCCATCCGAAAATTATGTCAAGATTTGACCAGAAATACACATTTTGAGGCTCTTGGATCTCCCCCCAAAACGGTTGAAGAAAAAGGTCCGTGGTATCTGTGTGTGCATCCACGAACAGAAAACGAAAAGTTGGTTATATACCACCGTCTTCAATGGGTTTGACGAACTCCCATCACAAACTGTTCCATATGTAGAATATGTTTCCCCTTTCTCAAAAATTGTTCAGACGATATCATTAAACTGCAATACTTATGTATATATTGTAATTTACGTTCCCCAACGTTAAGACATATCGGACGATGAATGAAATGGGTGAAATGATGCGCAAATGAGTCCAGGGTGCATGGAGCTCACAGCTACCCGACATTCGTCTATCAGGATAAGGGAAAACCCGGGAAAAACCTTATCCAGGAAACACCCTGGCCAAGATTTCCAATACTTATATTCAGTAGATTTTTTATTATCAATGTAATCTATATTTTGAATTTTCTATGAATAGCCTTAGAAGTACTCTTCATTCTGAAGGAATTTTGCATTAACGAAATCCTTCAGGGTAAGAAATGCAGATGTCGTTAAAGCAAACAATTCACGTTTAACAGAACCGTCAATCACATACGAAGTATTCTTTTTGTTTTAAATCTTTAAATTCCAAAATCACTACGTATACGGTGCCCTCTAAATGCTGTAAGAGAAAGGAAATACAAAACCATACATGGCTATTTGTTCTTAAAAGATTTGACTATCGCTTGAATCCCACTCCTTTTACCAACAAACAGAGAAGCAACAAGAGTATTCCTGCAAATGCTTATTTCGATAAATACTAAATAAAATAAACTTTTCTAATACTAGTTTGTTGAAGAATGATTACAACAGTAATGTTAATGCAACACATTCTATTAATTCAAGATTAGAGTCAAGGTTGCTTTGCGGCTTAACTGGAATGATTATGTACACTTTTATTTCTTATGTTCAATAGCCAATGGTCACGAAACGCGGTATATCCACATGGGACTATTCCACTGAGGGTTGCAGGATAGAATTTCTATCTATAGTATTCGCGCTACATTTAAGCTCAGAGATTCAAGTTGATAAACCATGCAGTGGACGTGCAGGAAAAACATCAGCACAGGAGAGAATTAGAGTTATACTTTTGAGCAAATGTGACAGGCGGTGCTCAGCTGTGTCCATCTGGAGTGAAATAAATATTGCCAAGGCAGAGGCTGCACCAGTGTTAACAATAAAGAGTCGCTGCGTCGAGGTTCGTTGTCTGGACGTGTAGCTGTTAAACCGTCAGCACAAGCTTAAAAGATTGCAATCGGCCAAAGAGCACCAACACGGGGAAAATGTTGTGTGGACTGATGAATACAAATTTGAGAAAAGTTACTTCAAATCGTCGGCAGTAGTCTATCCGCTGTCGCTCCAGGGAGAGGATCCTTGAAGCTTGTCTCATCCCATCTGTGAAACAGGGAGGAACTAAAATGGTGTGCTGTGCTAAATAGCACATAAACACAATGGTGGAATTTATTGAGTACAACTCTGGTTACCACAGATTTCCAGGATATGGTCATATGGCCTGCTTCTTCCGGCCTTTCCGGGGCATTTTATATATCTTGCACCATTGACATGTAACACTAGGGAACACGTTTTTTGTACCCGAAACAAAATAGGCTAATTCTTATGCAAAATGACTCGCTGATTCCAAAAATGCCTCTGAAAATGCTGTATCACGTAACGTTTTTTAGATATTCTTATTCCTTTATATAAAATTACAGAAATGAGGTATGATACCAACTCATATTGACTTAATTTAAAATAATAGCCATTGACTCTTCTAAATACAGCTTAAAGGCAGTGTTGCTTCATAATGACAATTTACTACCTTCAATACCTTTATTTCATGCCATAGGAATGAAGGAGACATACGATTTCATGTCCATCATTTTAGATGCTATTAGTTATCAAAACCATGGCTTGGAAATTTGTAGTGACCTCAAGGTAGTTGCATTGCTAACGGGACTGCAGGGAGGTTTCACAAAATATTGCTGTTTTTTGTGCTTATGGGACAGTAGGGCAACTGACAAGCTTTTTATAGTGAGAGTGGGGGGAAAGGGAAGACTATACCCCTGGAGCAAGAAGTGTTAAGTATGTGCCTCTAGTAGACCCAAACAAAGTTCTTCTCTCCCCCCCCCCCCACTTCACATAAAGCTCGGGTTAATGAAGAATTTTGTTAAAGGTTTGGACAAAAGTGGAAGTGCATTTGAGTATTTAAGAAGTATCTTTCCCAAAATAAGTGAATCTAAATTGAAGGAAGGTATATTTGTCGGTCCTCAAATAAGACTACTTCTTAAAGACAGTGTTTTTTAATCAAAGCTTAAACGTGTTGAACTGGCAGCATGGAAATCATTTAAATCAGTGGTGGAAGGCTTCCTGGCCAATAACAAAGAAGAAAATTGTGAAACTTTAGTCTCAGAACTATTAAGGAGCTACAAAGAAATGGGTTGCCGTATGTCACTTAAAATCCACTTTTTGCACTCTCACCTTCATAGTTTCCCTACAAACCTAGGAGCTGTAGTAAGTGATGAGCAAGGTGAGCGTTTTCACCAGGAGATTTCTGAGATGGAAAGACGTTACCAGGGTATCGCTGGGATTCAGCAATGTTCGGAGCCTATTCATTGTTGGTTCCTCAAACGGGAGAGTCAATACAAAAAAATCAACAGTGAAACACTTCTGAGATAGTTCAGGTATTGGTGTTCATCATTATCTTGTGTTTATATTATTATTTTCAATGTTATTTGGCAATAAAATACCTATTATTTTCAATTAATCAAATATGAGTTATCACATCACATTTCGGTAAGTTTTCATAAAAAATTATGAATACCTAAAAAACGTTACGTGATACAGCATTTTGAGGGGCATTTTTGGAATCAGCAGATCAGTTTACATAAGAATTTGCCTATTTTGTTTCGGGTATATAAAAATATTTTTTTTTTTTTTTGTTCCCCAGTGTAATTAGACACTCACAGAATTCTTATCGTTCCCCATTTGTAAGATATATGTTCATCCCTTCGTTGTTTATCGGAATCCATAATAGTAAACTTTATTATTTTATTTGATTTTTTCATAACGATTCCAATTTTAGTCTATGTTAATATTGGGATGCCGTAGTTGTACAATTTTAATAGGGCTCCTTCCACTTTTATATTAGTGCACTTTCAGTGGTTCCAATTTGGTCCCAAGTGCTTCTCTTCATCTATTGGTCTTACGAGTATAAATGTTAAGTGGCCTTCTAAATACCTGAAATTACACATTTGTTCTAAATAGTCTATCAATGACAATTATTGCTCTCTGAGGTGGTTGTTCTTCAAATCCAATTACTTTTACTTCTGTCAATCATCAAAAGCTAGACAGAACTCTTGCAGGTGTTCAGTCCGGCACCTCACTAAATTTGTGAAGTCTTGTCAGGTGAATAACTCTATTGCAGAAACAGGACAAATAATATGACATTTTAAAGGTACGGGCATTTACCTCGTATTAAATAAAAACAAAAAGAATTTCACAAAATCTGCCGTCTGAGTTTAGCCATGATGGTGCATTGTTCTCTCTCTTCAAGTTCCAAGCACGTCACAGAGGAATAAATACACTGGCGAAGTGCTATTTTATGTATACCGATCTCTGTCGGATGGTTTTTATTGTCTCACAGTTCCTGCTGTCACTTCATGTCCGAAGAAGAACTACTCAAGTCCAAAGAATACAATATCACCTAAATGCTACCTATGAAACTCAAAATCCACTTCTTCCCCTTCGCCTTTTTTCCGAACCCCAACTTTTACAGTTATAAACTTTGTTGCAATTTATGCGGACAGTAAAACCTCTTATTTATACACGAAAGAGTCTACGAAGTCTTTGGGGAGCAGGAATTTGACACGAGGGAAATCACAGGTTTGATGTCGGTATCAATAAAGCAATAGAATTTTATATCAAAATGTATGCATAATGAACCGCCACTGCTGTGATCGCTTTATATATGTATAAATTTCAGAAAAGACGTACTTTTTCCGACAAGATGGCCAGTTAAGATCAGGTTTATTCTTAAGTTCCTAATACACCATTTGTATTATTAACAATACTACGTATAGGGTACTAGTTGTTCCCTGTTGTGAAATGCTGGCAGCCAACAGTTAGTTGGTAATACACAAATTTAAAATGAAGGCAACAAAATCTGAAGCTTGAGTTCATCTGAAGCACTACAGGGAACAAGCTTATAAAGCTCCAACCACCGCTCAAAAAATATGTCGAAGGTGAGTGTGTCTGGTGAGAGAGCTGCACGAGGCTCCAGCGTTTTAGTAATTCTGAACATTATAGGAGATTGAGAATTTACGAAGGGATTTGAAAGAAAATCCACAGACAAGCATTTGGAGGTTGTCAGAACTATTCGGCTCTTCAAAAGGTAGCATATAAGGCCCGCTTCTGTACTCTAAGTATAGTGTCCGGTTTATGTTCGGGATGTCCCAAGTTTGAATCTCTGTCAAAGGGGGTTATCTAGATAGCCCACCCCCCACCGAGGTTTCGATTATAATGAAAGCTGAATGTCCGATAACTCTTAAGCTCTAGAGATCCTGGGCTCGTTTTAGCAACATCTCACCCATTTCATTCATCCGATATGGCAACGTTGGGGACCGTGAATTTAAAAAATAATTGTCATATCGGGCCGATCTCCCAAACCTGTATATTCCCTTGAATTAAAAAAAAAAAAAAAAAAAAAAAAAGAGGGAGCGGGAATATGCGAGATCTCAAAGCTCAAATAGCAATGGAAAAAATTCAGGAATTTTAAGTAATGGAACTGTTACTGCACACGGAATACAGCCCTGAACTTGCGCCATCAGATTGCCATCTGTTTTGATCCATGGCCCACTTCCCACGTGGAAAACTTTTTGAGAACACTGAAGCATTTGAAATAGGTAGCATTGAAAACTAGTATCGTTGCCATATAGCAACAGGACTATACAGTATGCACAAGATATATTGAGCGTTCGTCTCCCAAGTCCTTGCTCGGTAGGTTTCGACTAACTCCGTAAACACAGCTGACAACTTGTAAACATGAAATGCGCTATACTAGTACACTACACTAGTATACTCTGACATGTAGAAACTAATATGGTAGCTTTTACGCGCGCTCTTTGTTTTCTGTGTGCATTCGTTTTGTGCAAATTTGAAGTTAATTACTATAGCTTAACCAGTTTGTAATTAAGGCTGAGGGCACACCAAATTCATCATCATAAGTACCTTCCGAGCAACGAACTCCGACTCGGAAGCATGCATGTACAGTCGTGCATAATGATGGCCGCAAAATAATAGCGAAAGTTGCAGAAAGTTGCGATATAGAAAACGATAACAACCTCTTAATGTTCCCACTCAGCATATCAATAGAACGAACTGCTGCTTGCATAGGAAAAAACGTCAGCACTGTCAGGCGTATTAAATCGTTTTGTGCATCTCATCCTAATGAATATCCAAAAACACCAGGAAAAAGTAGGTAAGGCTGTGATCTGTGTATGGTAACATATATAGTGATGTTTTTTTATTTCTTCTTTTCCCTTCAATCCTTTCCTTTTTGGCCTCCTCCTTTCCCTTATATCTTGCTTTTATCTTTTTTTCTCTTGCTCTGAGCCCCTTGTATATTTCTACATAGCTTTCTATTTCTCTCCATTACAAAGCTACACCGGTATAAGTGTGATCTGAACGCAATTGTGCACCAAGATTAGGGTAGCTGATTTTTCCAATTCCTCTAAAGCCGTTATCAAGCCAGAGAAGAGTATCTCTATTATTTATTAAGAATCTGCATTATCATAAAGTATAATGTACAGTATAAAAATGTACTCAAGTTACTGTTCAAATAATGTATTGGCAAGTTTACGTTTAGTCCAAACGACAAACCCAACCAAAACTAACAAACTAAACAAAAAGCAAAACTTCATACACTTACTAATCTTTCTTCAAGACGAGCTTCACCTTTGGTTTGTCAGATCACTTACCTAGAAAGAAAAAAAGATGCAGTCAGTACACCACACAGATAAGTTATAAAAATATAACACATAATGCACTACATTGCAATAACATTTAGTTCTAATTACAATTATGGATGTACAAATAATTGTAAAGTTTGCAATATCGTTTCCAAATTTAATAGGCTATGCAAAATGTCAAATTACATTACTAAAACATCAAGAGTAATTGAACTGCTTTAATATCGCGTTATCTATTATGAAATGCCTGTAATATAAAAATTGTACCTAGGCGCCTCATAGACACATAGGTGGTTTAATTAGAATCTTTCTCTACCCTTCTTGGTCTGGAACTATGCACGCAAACTGAAGTCTCGTCCTGGTTTCACCGACCTTTGATAGATTGAGGGACAGACTAACGTTCCGTCAGTTTTTGGTTTAGCTAACATCAAACTAAGGTAGGACCAATCTGACGATTTTAAACGTAAACTTGTTCCTAAGTTCTCTTTTCACTAACTGCTTTCGGAAACAATACAAGCATAGCATGTACGAAGTTGCTGGGGAATTTTAAGTGATCGTAGTGTATGTCAACTGCACATGTCTATGCATTTCATCACCCGGCATAGGGTGTGGAAAGCCATTCCTTTCCCTGAACATATAAATACAATTCAATTCCAGGAATGGAGTTACAATAGGGTGTTGCTCACTGATCAGGTAGTGTTCCCAGAGTTTTACATTTGACAGAAAGAAATCAAAATTCAATGAGTTGCCATATCACGTGCATCTTAAGCAGACAGATTAGAAATGACATTAAGTGATAAGATTAAATCTAACAGAGGTTTATGATAGGGTTATGTGTTAAATAAATCTTTTAGCTGATATAATACAAACTCAACAATATAAGCACAACGTGGATTCAGCTCAGCGTTGCCTGTCAATTTAATAAACGTGAACAAAGTGTAAGATTGTACTGATATTTTAGACACGAATATATATTGGAAATATTTAAAATTTAAATTGCACTTAAAATGCAATTATTAACATTAAGGTAAAAGTTCGAGAATTTTAAAATACATAGCTGTAAAGGCGAAATTCAGAATGTAACAAAAATCAATTTCATTAAAACTATATTCTATACTATATTCTATACTATATTCTTTAGCAAACCTATTTTATACCTCGATTGGGTTTAAAAATTATGAAAATATCATTGCAATGAACATTTTTGGTTACAAAATCGCTTATATTTGAGTTCCAGCCCTAACTCAGGAATGATTGAACGCACGTGTACAAAACTTCCCACCTACACTTCTCTACACAGAAGTAGTAAGTGGAAAAAGTCAACACCTTCAAAAGAATCTTTTAAGTTATGGAAAATAAACAGATCGGCCCCTCAACAAGATCAGGTTCGCATTATTACTGATCATATTGCTGCACATCACCACAAACAAAATATCAACTTTGAGATTTATACCAAAGCGTAATATCTGAACACAGGTAATTTTTCTTCTTTTTATTATCTTGAAGAAAAGGAAGCGTTTTTATCTCCTACCTATTCTCGCATATTTGTCTTCAGCCACCATTACTTATGCAATGTTAAAAAAAATGTTTCATCCAACCCAAAATAGAGCTATCGATATCTCACCTCAAAAATAAATATCTGAAGGTATCTACATAACACAAGGTTAAACAAAGGTCTTCACATCTTTGTAAGAGGAAGACGTCTATTTAATACAGAAGCGCAGCGTATTTCAACGATACACAAAAATAGCTCCAACTTTACATAGGTATTAACTTATTTTACAAAATGGTTTTAACTGAGTAGAACATTGTTCCATACCGTGATTTCCTTCAGTTTTTTAAACTGTTACCTAATAACTTACTTCAAATACCACTGAGACGTCACTTAGCTCAAACCTATTCCACGAGGAACTACTACTGCTATTTAGTATCACTTCACTCTAGTGTCATTCTCATTTCAATTCCTCTCGCGAAGTAACGGTGTAAAAATCGAGTTTTATTTATGGACCTTCTTTAACTGCTTAAGTTCTCAGTATGTCGTTCTATACTGGGCGTGACAGACAATTTTGCTCAGAAGCCCTAGGAAATACGCTCAACGTATCATCTTTTTCGCTGGGGAGTCGAACACATGACGCCTCTGGACCCTTGCAGTAATTTGTCACCAGCTCGCCTGGAATATGGCCCAGTTCATCCCAGCAAACAGTAAATATCTAACAAATATAGTCCTAGTGTTTCCACACAGCCTCAGAACGTATGAGAAGGAGAAACATCCAGAAGGGTCTAGCTCCCATTTATCCTGCAATTTAGCAGCTGCATCACAGTATGTTTACTACACTAATATAATATGTATCCTAATTTATATGACTGAGCTATGAAGTCCTCCTCATTTGTACTACGTAACTCCTATGCAACACAAACAGGTAGTTCACTGAAACTCGAAATAGATCGAAATACCCTTTCCTATAGCATTATCAGTCTTTTATACATTCGTGTTTACTTCTAAGTTATCCTAGATGATATTCTCATGCAGCGCTCATTAAGCATCAAGATATTTTTTCTCGAGTAGATTCATTAGCAAGGAAAAGAATGTTATGACATCCGTACATTTATATTTTTTGTAATACTGCTTTTAACGATATTTGGGAAAGAATTAGTCATTCTTACATTTTACAGTAACTTGTAAACTACTTTCCACCATATAGAATGAAAAGTGATCGAGTTAACAAAATTACACTACTTTTAATAGTCTAATTTGGCTTATTTCTTGTGGCATTCATTCGCCATTGCCTTCCGCAATTTATGGAAATTGAATTCTCATCTCTTACCTGGTGCGAGTAACCATCTTCCGGAATCCTACAACTATCCACAGCGCTGGAAATACGAATATATGCACAATTTATGGATACTGTATTCTGTGTACTAAATCAAACACATCCTCCGTATTCAGTCTATCCGCGTTTACAAGTAATAAGAAATGATATATTGTTTTGCATTGTGCTATAAATTCACCGCTCAAGTAAAAATATCCTAAAAGAACAGGAACAATTCGCTTACTTAACAGCTTTATTTATTCAAACCATAGAATGAATTTGAAAACCTAGACAACGTCACTCATCGAGAATATGATTTTCATTCATTGGTCACCGTTTACGTGAATTAAATAGACTGAAAAATAAGTGGCGCGTACTCAGGAATGGAATGCAGGATTCAGTATCGAATACGTAAAGCTACCTTAAATGGATCCAAATATCAGAAGCTCGGCAATTATAGTTTTAAACTTGACATAACTAAATTTTGTGAAACTATGAAACCATATTTATATCCTCGTACACCCGTACTATTTCTACTCAAAATCTATGTGTTTTCCCTCGTAATAACTTGTACAAGCCTCAATACATTTTTGGACCGATCATGCACGCTGTTGTAGCCTAAATTGTACATGTGCAGAATGGAAAAATAAGCTTATATAATTCTAACCCTATTTTACTTTACCGCCAGGCAATATCAAAAAATGGGAAATTAACAAAACAATTCCTAATGGGCATAGTTAAAACTCCATCCAAATAACAGCAGGTGCTATCAGAGAGAGAATGGTAATGACTGGCGGCACATAAAATACACTACCCTCTAACCCTTAACAGATTTGATATTCAGAACATAAATTGGATGTGTTGCATTTAGAAAACCAAACGATAAATATTTATAATCGACATTCACATGCTACGATCGGACAACATGCACAAAAAATACTTATGCAAAACCAAACAGTAATGAATAGCCTGCGGTTATTAAAAACGCATTCTTTCCAGTGACATTCATTCGCGTACCGCATTGAAAAGCAAGTCCCTTCTAATCCCTAACACATTCTTTGCATTGTCAACACCAATATTCAACAGGCCTCTGCAAATCCCTTCCTGTCGATCACTACCAGATTTTAGCTTGCTTCACTGTGAAAATCTTGCAAAATCACTACATACGTATCCGAAAACATTTTTGGTCAAGCTTTCCCTCTCTTAGCATACTTGTTCTTGGAATATACAGTGAGATTCAGATATACACGTTATTAATTAGGAGTAGCTGATTTAAAGTATTAAATGTGCCGTCTAACTAACCCCCACCCGCCGCCCATTCTGACAAAGGCTTCAACTCTGCAGCCAAAGAAGCTTACTGAAATTATCTTGGAAAGGCACAACATATGCATGTGTTTTTATTTCTTATTACTTAAAATTTCATGAAGAGCTACAAACATTTCTTAAATGTCCACTTCCACCAACAACTTTTTCTAGTACAAATATGGAAAATACGGACATGAAATTGAGATAAGCGAGTGTAATAAGGCGTATTGGAGCAGTAAATTATACATTACTTCGTTGATTTTGGCTACTGTGACCGTACATATATAAAGACGAGCACTAAGAGGGAAGATGATTTCTTTTTTACCAAACCAGGCCTTTAGTTGGTCCACAGGTTAGCAGCACGTTCTTAGCATCCCAGAAAATCAACGCCATGCATCCAATATCCTAAAACTTGCCTTCCTTAGAAGAATCTTGATGTTTCCTTTGCTCTTAGTGTCATTCTGTTTCAGGTCCACTCTCGTTTTCATCATTTGTTACCAATAGACTCAAAAAGCTAAGGAAGTTTTATGAAAACGGGCCAAGCTTTTGCTCAGAATTTGGTATACTGACTCAGTTTCGATCTAGTCAGCAGCCGTAGAATCTCTTTGCATATTTTGTTAATCCCTTCTTTGGCACATATCTATTTACAATACGGAAATATCACTGAAAGTACACCTTTTGAAATCTCCTATTCTTTTCTTTTTCAAAAAGGTCCTCTGTATAAGTGAGTGAGGGGGACAAGAGAGAGAACTGCGTAGTTCAAAAACAATAAGACGGTTAAACGAGAATGCAACACAAAGTAAATCTTTCCAACTCAAAACACCTTTTGCATGGAAAAAATTTCTGATCATTTTGACTTTCTCAAAAAATGTCCAAGGATGTTGATTAGAATATTCTTAAGAAAGTTTCACGACAAGTGAACTGTATATCTTGAAAATTCTAGAAATAGCCTCTGAAGACCACTTCCTCCTGGATGATTTTTGCATAACTGGTAGACCAGTTAGATAAGATCTTATTTCACAAAAAATGTAGAAGTCTTAACGCAATTGATTTATGACATACTTTTTTTTTTCTCAGTTAGCCACTTTCAAGATATTCTTATTGGTTTGTATTTTAAAATACAGATATTCCAACTTCACAATATTTGAATGTCAACCATTGCCGTTCCCATCAGGAATTATGTAATACACAATGGTACAAATGTGTATTCGAGTAACATATATAATAAAATACCATATTTTGTGAAAATGATCGCAATTGTTACCTTACGCTTCGCACCAAAATAAAGGATATATAATTTCAGATTGCATTAGTACGATGTCACTCAAAATCTCACTTTTATTTTACTGCACATCTGTGGGTACTGAAACGCCTGGATACTAAAATTACATTAAATTACTGGTGCAAGAATGCATACCGTACTTCTTATGCATGTTTTAAGTTTATTACCAAATTCTGATCCAAATGACTTAGCCGTTGACGGGTACTTAAGCCCTACACTCTCATTCACTCATTGAGAGGTATCCTAAACGGAAATTTCCATCTTCATAACCACACAAATTGAACCGAATTTGTACTTGGCTACAAAGAAGTACATAATATGTACTAGGAGTTACATAATATGTATAAATTTCTAAACAAATGTGTATACGAGGGAGAAGTTCCAGTTTCAACCCTATTTCGTTGAATAGGAGGGTGGTCAGAAAAAATTTCCGACCTAATAAAGATATTTTTCCGAAATTATTTTTTTTTTCCTTAATTTTTATTTTTAATTTTTTTCTTCAACATAGTCTCCTTGCAGCTCTACACACTTCTCCCAGCGATGCTCCGATCTCTGTAACCTGCCCAAATAGGACTCGGCGTTTTTCTCTGCAAAGTAATGGTTCACGAAGGTGATTCTCTCTTCATTTGACGAATATCTCTGCCCTCCGAGCGCAATTTTCAGATGACTGATCACAAAGAAATCACTTGGGGCTACCTCTGGTGAGTAAGGCGGGTGGTCAAGAAGTTCAAACCGTAATTCGTAGATTTTCGCCATTGCAACAACTGCGTTGTCTAGGTGAAAAGGGGTTTTCTTTTTCTACAAATGTGGCCATTTTCCTGCAAGTTCTGCCTTCAGCTTGTCAAGTAATGATGCGTAGTATGCTCCTGTAATGGTTTTTTCCTTTTGAAAATTGATTAAAATAACCCAATGACTATCCCAAACAAACAGACGCCATCACTTTCCCAGCCGGAAAAAAAGTTTTTGCAGTCCACTCACTGTTTGGACTATATTTTTGTTTCGGTCGTATAGTGGTGTACCCAAGTTTCATCTACAGTAATTAATCGGCGCCAAAACCTGTATTTATGACGCCTAAACTGCACCAACACAGTGTTCGAAATGTTCATTCAAACACGTTTTGGGTCTAACGTGAGCAAACGTGGCACCCAACGCGCGGACAGCTTTCTCATGTCTAAATGTTGATTTAAATATGTGACAAACACGTTCTTTTGACATGTTCATAGCCTCTGCTATCTCTTACTTTACTCGGCGGTCGTCAAGCACGATTTGGTGAACTTTGGCAATGTTTTCGTCAGTAGTTGCAGTTTCTGGACGTTCATCGTATCCCAAGTTCTTACGACCACGTTTAAGTAATGCTGCCCGAAATGTCACTATCATAAATGATGGTGCAGAGTCCAACTTATCTTTGATTTGCGTAGGCGTATTGCCGTTTGAAAACAAATATTTAAGGACAGCTGGATACTTGATTTTGTCCATTTCCATAAAAACACTCACATCAAATCACTCAAACGACTGTTAAGTAACTGAGCATTCCAAAATGGCTGAAACAACGAAATTCACTAGTTTTTATTTAGGAGTGCTGCGGCCGTGTTGAGGCAGGAAACTTTTCAGGCCACCCTCGTACCTATTTTGGGGTTTTGTTACCCTCTATGTAGTTCAATAACTTCGAAACCAAAGATGACTGATGACTGTCTGAAACCTAGTCAGGCGTTGTGATAATTATTTACCCTTAAAAGAGAATTATATGAACTATAAAATTTTAGAAATATGGATAGCTTACTACGGGTGGGGTTCGCGAAATGAATCCAGCATTCGTAATTCCTTAGCGAGTTTTATGGATATTGTCCGCTACTAACATTGCACAAGAGATATTGTACAAGATATAGGTTGTACAGAGAGGATCTACGATTTAAAACTACAAGGTTTCGTACATGTTTATACAGAAAACTGAGTAAGGGGCACCTCGATGAGGGTAGCTTGGTTGTTTTTACAGAAGCTAAGCAAACAGCAAAAGACAATTGTGTAGCTCTGCTAAAGAAAACCGCCCATTTCTTACATCTAAATAGTTATACAAAAGTGTACAAGTTTCTCAGTATTTTTATTCGATATTCACGTAACCTTACATTCACAACACTTATGTTCTAGTTTATCGAGCTCCATTGTGTCTATATGATTTTACCTGTAAAATAATATAAATATCAACTTTATAATAAATTGGCAAGCCCAATGCACTGCTGATTTGAGTACAAGAAGTCGAAATGCACTATCGTCTTCCCAAGGGCAAAATTCCTGTGTGCACCATGTTGCACATACTTCTCCAAAATAACAAAATCAACTTGATTCTGCGTAACATGAAGTGCTGCGCACACTAGACATGTTCAACAAAACCGTAACCCCATAACGCAGCAGTTGTAGATACAGGTTGGCTATCTGTCTGGTTTTCAAACAATCCAGATTATTGAACAAATAGTTTCTAACTTTACCGCGGCTGTGAGTGAATGGGAATGAACGGTTAAATGATATATTTGTTACGGAAAAC
This sequence comes from Mantis religiosa, assembly GCA_030765055.1. Lineage (NCBI taxonomy): Eukaryota > Metazoa > Arthropoda > Insecta > Mantodea > Mantidae > Mantis > Mantis religiosa. Next base: position 78,027,856 of record CM060958.1, read on the forward strand.
AGGGATGATTCTCCGCTGGCGATGCTCCGCCGTTATAACCGAATCCATAACATAGGCACTTGGAAGATATACTACTAATCCTTGTTTCACATAAGCTTGCCCCTTATCTCTTAACGGTCACGTGACCCAATCACCTCTCACTGGCTGCTGTTGTAGGTAAAAATTAGTTCGTTAAACATGGTGATATATCTTTGTATGTTGGAACAGAATTGTCAAATTAATATTTTCGTAACTGCTTAAATTAAATATATTACGTAATAGAGTTGATTTATCTGAAATGCAATTTAATTCTTAAACGAAGTTAAGAGGAGGTTCCTTTCCTTTCAACCCCTCCTTTCAGATGACACGATAGCACGTGCTTTAGCGGTAGTGGTGACCTACTTGTTTATATGACTTTTATGACTGACCTTGTTTTGAACTGGATTAGTCATATATTGCCATTAGAAGGTGTGCTGTGACGAGTGCGAGAGCTAAATTATTTTATTGGTCGTTTATTGCGCGTGTACTTATTATATGTATAACGGCATAGTCTACCGCCAGTTTTTCGCTGAAGCATCGCAAGGGAAAACCTTTACAAAGCGGCGAAAAAAGAATTGTGGTGCATCTGTTTAATGCTCTCACAGAGAAGAATCCGTCTTTGTCAGTGAGAGAAGTCGAACAGCTGTGCCCTGAACTTACAGGTGTGAGTGTTAGACCCGCAGGAACATCGCGACGTGAAATTGACACAACAGGAACACTTACCACTCCAGGCAAATGCAGGAATAAACAAAAGCGCATGCCCGGAGAATTGCGACGAGTTCGGCTGTGCGTCGTCCTGTGCATAGTTTTTACTTTAGAAACGAACTCCCTAAATTTTGTCTGCTGTAAATGAGGATGCAGATTTACAAATTTCAGCAGATCTAGTCTGTATAGACTGCTTATACTGCTGGGGTTTGTGAATGAAAAAAAGCGGCAAGAAAGATTTGCTAAGAGAGGCGATATTGCTGTGTGGCGAAGACGTTATTTAAGGACAATCAGATGTACCGAGATGCAAGTCGCAAAATAACTTGGTGAGACTTGGGTGAATGAAGGACACACGAAAAGTGAAGTATGGCGTGACACGACTTTTAAGACTGAAAGACAAGCAGTTTTGTGTGCTGGTTTAAAAAATGCCAGTATAAAAGGCCGAAGGCCTTTCATTATAAACTTGTTTCAGTTTCGTTGCTCATTCATTCAGTTTCAACTAGCTCAGTTTCATTATAAACTTGTATTTTTGCATGCCTTCATATCCTTATTTGTATGACTATCTATCTTCCCAGCAATTATTATGATGTTTACTGCAGGTTTAAATGTGACGGGAAGTCATGGCCTATGGCGCGAAAGCATTAGCCAATGAGGGTGAGGGGGAAGGTAGCTGCACGCGGTGTGATACATGTCAGAGGGGCAAGGTTATATGAAACAGATTACTGTTGCCGATAAATGGAAACCAAGGAATGAATATGTTAACTGGAAACAGAGAAACAAAACTAAATAAATAAAAATAAAGTGCAGCACCATCGACGATAACATTCGCAATGCTTGATTCGCATAAGATTTTTGAGAAACAACGTACATTCATATCACAAACTGAAAACTGTTCCTTCTCATTGACAACGGACATCGGATGCTGCCTATCGTCAACCCTTTGACACCGTCGGCGTAAGCTATCACAGATAGGGGCCCTTGAGATGAGGGGACCTTACATGTATTAAATATGTAGATCAGCATTATAAAAGCAAGCTATACGACACGTGATAAAGGAAAGCAAGCAACTCTTCCAAATCAAAGTAATGGAAGGACATTTGGAACTTCCCTTGGCTTCATGGGTTCTCTTCACACACACACACACACACACACACACACACACACACACACACACACACACACACACACACACACACACACACACACACACACACACACACACAAAAATTCATCTATGAAGGGAGTTGTTATAGACATTGCCCTTTTACAACCATTTCACTCGTTCCATAGGATAAAATATATTTTTCAATTTCTGTTTCCCTTCTATGATGGTAAGCCCGAAAAGGGCAGCTTCCATATGCTTTTAACTCTAAAATAATTATGCTGTTTTCTAATAATTCACTAGTGCACATAAATATTAGTAATGAAAAATTGTCATAACATCTTAAGATACTTTCTGTGTAAAGCTTGCTAGAAACACTCTTAATGTAGGATATGCCCTGTGTTTTTCTGCTTATTGTGTTTCTCTGGTCTGAAGTTAATAGAAAGTTCTGGGAGACGATCTTCACTCATCCATTTCTTCTTTGTTCAATCCACCTAGTAATGACTAATCCCACATACGCTCCTTCCTTCTTCGTTAGTCGTTAAATCACGAAAGTGTATACCGATCATGTTACCAACTCTTAAACATTTTTCATTTCGTTTCTTCGATAAATGGTTGCTTTCTTTCTAACGCCATTTATTTCTCCAAATACTGAACCTCAAGCCTACCGATATAATCGACATCTTTCGTACTTGCGATTCAACTTATGTAATTAAGCTTTCTTTCATATTAATCCCCAAGTGACTGAAGCATTGGAAGACGATTTTACTATTTGAACCCTAAGGTTAGTTACTGTAGGCTTCAATTTAACCCCCCCCCCCCTCTCTCTCTCACACACACACACACACACACACACACACACACACACACACACACACACACACACACACACACACACACTTACGGAGTGCTGGTGTAAAGGGAGTGACCCTGATTAAATCTTTCCACTCCGTCCGGGAATCGAATTCGGAACCTACGGATGAGCTCGCTGATCACTCGACTACGCAGGCAGTCCAGCTTAAACTTATACGCTAATTCCAAAATCGTTTATCCTTAATTTTTGAAGGGGCGTTATAATTAAATTCGTAAGAGTGCAAAGCTTATAGCTAATTTTATGAGATGACGATGATGATGATGATGATGATGATGATAATAATAATAATAATAATAATAATAATAATAATAATAATAATAATAATAATAATAATATCCAGTAACCTTTCTTAATGGCATTTGTATTCTTACCTCATATTTGCTTTAACTGTGTAGAATAAATAACGAAAAAGCTATATAATTCACGAAATATTTACATATTTACAAACCCAACACATTTTAAACGCGTAATTACATTTCTGACTTACGATTATCCTTTTATTCATTTAAAATTACCAGGCAATTTGGCTTATAGTTTATTATATGCTCTTTTGGATATGATTGAAGAGATTTGCATACTGTCCTGTTGCTGTATGCGAGTTCGATAACGAATCTTTAAGGACTTCCGATTAATTTCGACGGCCGTTTGGTGCTACCACTTAACAGCGTCTTCAAGTGGCCTTATGGATTTTCGTTTCTGCAGCTGTAACAACACGACCCTTACCACTTGTTACCATTATCACTATTAGTAAATAAAATCAAGAGTCTGCTTCCAGATGGAATACCATATTTGTACCCAGTTCATTCCTAGTAAACTCAGTTATACAGTGAGTTATCACATTATTTCCTGGCATTAATATATTTAGCAATAATATGTGGCAAGAGGCCAACTTTAAACCATTAGAAATGGGTGGCAGTAAGCGCACCTAATCCAACTCGCCAGTAAAGTCCGCTTCATTAAAGCACAAAAACCTATATAACTGACTCTGTAAAAAAAGCTCAACTGTGAACAAAACCTCAACATAGTGATGGTTAGTACGGGAACAAAAAAGAGGGGATAAGCTATGTTTTTAAATCCCACTCCAAGCACGGATTGCTGGATGCTCTACCATGTGTTACACAGCTGAACACATCCAGCCACCCATCAAGCTCTGTTTGGATTTCCTGCTAAATTTGGCTACTGCACAAATTCGTTTGGCAAGCTCTGGGCTGAGAGAACCGCATGTATACAGAATTCAGAGGTACGAAGCTACAAACAATAGTACAACGTTTGACGGATAACAATAACATCCACAAAGGAAAAATCAAATGAGCTGAAAGGGTAAAGCCAACTGCTAATATTATACAAGGGTGATAACTCAGCTGTCCCACAAATTATATGAAATCCTGTGAGAAGGGGAAAGTAAAGTTTCGGGGGACAATCTTTACTTGTTCCTTACAGCGGTAGTGCCACAGCTGCTTATCATGCAAGACATGTTAATGTCAATACAGAGTTACTACTCCCATTAGTCCTGGACACGTAGGACTAAGGACCCGGGCCTCCTTCCACCCGGGAGCGATGGATAACTCCGGGGCTCTTTCCATAGGGCAATACCTGGAGTCTAAAAAGCCCCCCGCTAAAAACGTCAAGACGGGATGTAAGTGGATACGCCACTTACGCGCGTCAACCCCTAAGTGAAGACTACCGATAACTTCGGTGGGATCAAATGGTGATCTAGCACACCTTCTACTAGCTCTGGCTAGTACCCGGGACTTTTAAGGCAACCCTCTACCCCCTCCGGGCGGCCGTAGCCTGGCCGGAAGTACCCATTTGCCCGTGGGTGTCGGGAATACACTGCCCCCTCGAGTCCAACCCAATCCGAAAAACTCCCCTAAGGGAGGGGCTCGGTATGTTCGGCCCGAGGTTCCTCTAGTCACGTCAGAGGTACCACGAGTGCTAAGGGTCCGCAGCGCCCGCACCTCGGCAGCTGAAGGGGACGGATCCCCTCCCCTATGGGAACCATGTAAGACAGTTGAGTCCAGAGGGTCTACTCCCATTAGCCTTGAACCCGTAGGAACAAGACCCGGGCCTCTTTCAACCAGGGAGTTATCCGAGCTGTCCCGTGAAGGGCGCCCGACATCCTCCGTGGGGCTTTCCATTAGGGCAAGACCTAGTTTCCTAACAAGCCCCCCCCCCCCCATCTGGTCCTAGGGACACAAGATGGGACCGAAGTGGATACGCCACTTACGCGCGTCAACACTCAAGGTGAAGACTACCGATATGACCTCGGTGGGGCCGCCTGGTGATCTGGCACACCTTCTACTAGCTAAGCAGGCTAGTACCCGGAAACTTAATGGGAACCATGTAAGACACAAAGATTCGATTCCCGGTACCAGCCATTATTCCCGCTGGGAGACCTGGTCCGGAATGTCCTTACCCTCGTTAGGTTTCTAAACGCCAAGTGAAGGCTAGAGATGCCGGCAGAAAGGGATAATAGTGTAGGTGTATCCCAAGCCTGTGTGAGTAGAGTGACCCAGCGGCCGGACGGAAGGCCTCGGCCCAGAAAGGGCTTTTGCCCCCGCGTGTTCCGTTCATGTTTACCTACTACTACAACAAACAATTCGAAGTGCAGCATTCAGAGAATTTTCCTTAATGCCTAATTCTTTTACGAGCACCTACATATTAAGTGGCACATTCTACCACAAGGATACATTACGCGATAAAAAAATGTGAGGTGAGAGATCAGGGCTCTAAGAGACAAATGTGAAACAACTCCCACTGGAAGTGCCTAAGCACTTTTGCCAGTTTTCCCACATCTGGGAAACCCCCCATTTCCAAATACATCCTTTTCAGGGTTAATTTCAACTCAAATAAAAATTTGTGACATCAACAATTTGACGTGTGTTTTGACGAATTTCTGATATGACCACACCACGTTTCGATGTTATACCCATCAAAAGCATACAAACTCTCCGAAATATGGATTCATTTAGCAGTGCCTTCAATGTTCGGTTACTTCGAGCAACGGCGCTTTCATGTACATCCCCGTTTCCTTCCAGTAAATAATCCAAGATCTAATCCAAGTTTTACAATTGTAATAATTTTAATGCGCAATACTTCAGCATCATTTATTCTGCGATAATGATCAGCCAATATAAGAAAATAAATATATTATAAAACAGATAAAAGAGAATTATTATACAAATAAATTTTTAGTGTTGAATATATGTTAAACTAAAATAGCAGTTCACACATCGCCTATGAATATCATTCTGTGGCTCATAGAGACTGGCGCTTTTCATCACAACTGGGCAGTATAAAAACAGCAAATAAAAATGCATTTTTCCTGTTTTAGACATCCTTAACTACTTTCTCACTAATGAAAAAATCGAGTGCACTGATGCAACTTAAGATGTTAAAAATGTCTCCGATGTGAGAGCCCTTAAACCCCCTAATTACATCAAACCTTTTGAAACTGTGAGAATACAAAAGCCCACATTTCACTTTCCTCGTTTCTGTGCTAGAGACATGCAGGTATTGTTTCTCCCGCCTAAATTAATGTGCAACAGGGAACGGAATGCTCACGCTTAGTTACATTAATTTACACGCGAATAATTCCAGCAGTACAAGAACGTTTCACAGGTTTTAGACCTCCAAATCCACGCACAGCCAAGAGTTTGGCTTAGCAGTAATATCCAGAATTTATCTCTATTCTCGGTCCTTCAATGTCCCTGTTAATCATTCTGTAATAACGGATTTCAGTTCGAAACTGATGCGCTGCTGTAATTTTGGCACTTGGGATAAAGAACGGAGTTGTAATTAAAGCTGACCAGTTTCAACGCTTTACGAACATAGCAATTAAAGCTGACGAATCGAAAGCTTTAGAAACAAATAATCACCACCGTTTTAGCAAACTGCAAGGTTAAGGTGTAATTACAGCACTGCACCCGTTTGCCAATTGAAGTCGTATTTGCTGGAAAACAGATTGGCTACAAAGCTATATTTATTGCAGTTACTTTTAGGAAGCACAGATAAGAATAACCAAATGATTTATACTAAAAAGCTCACAAATATATAGCGATACCTTTTGGGAATGTAAACAGTATTACGTGTTCTTAAATGTGTTCAGAAACAATTTAAATAAAGTTGACAAACCAAGAGACGCACCGGAAAGTGTCAAACTCCCGAGTTGTTTACGAAGCCTATCGCACATACCCGGCGAGATAGTTTCATTAATAGCATTTCTAGTATCTAAAATTATATACACAATACTGTAATCATTCCAAAAGTTGTTCAATATTCCATACTGATAAAAATATTACAATAAATAACTAACTAGGTACATATTTAATGGATTTATAATTAAAGTTGCTCTTCCGAAATATGTACCCATGTTTTTTTTTTTTTTTATTTTATTCAATGATCGATCAGCAATACATGCTTTACAGATCCTTGTTGGCTAATTGAATCTCTATGAACTATATAATAACATGTAAGGAAAACCAAGTTGGCTCCTATTATCTTCTTAACACTGTGAAACAAGAGAAAAATAAGTTAATTAAAACAAACGAGTAATCAAAGAGATAAGAACAACAGTCATTGTGAAACAATGTTCATAGTTTTTTTTTTCAATCAGAGTCACTAAGGAGGAGATCCTGTGGGAGTCGTCTCTTCAGGCGCGTGGGCTGGCGGGTTCGTACGCCATGTCGTACATCACAGTTCCTGGAACATCTGGCAGGTTTGAGAAGCGAAAGGCGATCTGACGTATGTACTGGTGAAGAAGAAGGAGACCAAGTTCTTTATGCAGTATGTACCCACGTTGCGAATAATTACTAACATTTCGCTCTTCAAGAAAACAGAAATGCAGTGCTGTCAGTGATGGTCAACATGCCTATAGGCTTTAGGCGCCATATGCAAATAAATTGTATTAAAATTTTAACATTTTTTTTCAAGCAAATTGCATCCATTAAGATTCGAGTGTATTCGTTTCTCGCCATTATTCACCAATATGTGTATGACATACATCACTGCACAGTTTGCAAAACTGCATATATGACTATAGGTATCCTCGTTATTGTGTAATATTGTCTAAGAAACTCCCAGGGCTTTATTTACTTTTGATCCTAGCCTTTTATTATTATTATTATTATTATTAATTATTATTATTATTGTTGTTACACTTGTTAAAAAACATGTAAATGTTATCCCAGGTAAACGTGGAGATATAAGGGTCGCATCCTTAACGAGGCCCAATTAAGACCAGGTTTATATGAATTTTAAAGAAAAACTGTAGCCATTCGCTTCGGTGAAGTTGCACATTTAAGACTTAATAATTCTCAATGAAATCCGGCTTATTGGAGGTGTTACACCCAACGAGTCAAACCCGTGACTGTCAGAGAACCTGACTGCACTATGGTCATTTTCCTACATATTGACCTACACATTTTCTCCCGCACAGTTAAGTTATTACGTTAGGCATAGAGATGCTTGTATTGGAATATTTCTTATAGCTAGTGATCCTATGTTAGGCCTTTATCTAATTATCTCTCAATTTTGGACGCAAAAATGCTTTAATACTCTGGATTCTTTAAAAATGTAATTTAGTGGTAGAATACACACGACCTAAACATAATACCGATTATTTAATGCCCAAATCCCACAAATCTATTTTTTATGAGGCCGTGATTAATCGCGTATAGGTGGGGTTCAAATGACGGAAAGAGCTGCAAACCGAACTAATAAAGACCACAGTTTCACATTTTACTTTGTCTGCTACGATTCCATTCAACCCATCAATTCAATGTACAGATTTTACCAGAAATAGGATTTTACGGCTCCCTAAAAGTATTTTTACAAAAAGGTAAATTAATGCATATAAGAACCTAAAAAATGAAACTCCGTATTTAAGTTAGGACCTATTAAGGAAAATTCCCACAAGCAAAAATATATTGTCAAAAAATGGTTTTAATTAAAATACCACAACTGCATAACAAACAAGTAATATAGTTCGAATGTTCTAGAAATGATCTCTAAAGTTCTATTCATCCTGAATGACTTTCCTAGTAACTGGTCAACCATAAGAGATAAAGGAAATATTACTGCATAGAAAATGTGATACCACCAACAATTAAAAAAAAAAAAAACACACACAATTTGTCTAATAAATTTGCGTGTGACGTTAATAATTTCGAAATGATGTTTGTTATTCATCTGAATTTTCAAATTTTTAAACTCTTCTCAATCTCAGATCGATAGCTCATGTCCTTTTTTCTTTCCTTCTACAGAGCAGAGCTGACTGCTACCACATAATTAAGCTAAGGCCATCACCTTCTTATACTGCAATTTTCCCTTACAGACAATAAAATGTGTAAATGAATAATGATTTATCTGTATTAAGTAGAAGAGCACACTTCTGTAATAGTTTTAGTACATGAGTACAGAAAGTCACATGTTACATTAGATTTTCAAAATAGGTGCCAACGTAGGAAACTTAAGGTCCAAGATAATTGCTATTTGGCAGCAGTCTGGGAGTTTTCTTTCCAAACACTCGCTACAGAGATGTGGAAAAGCTGTGATGTTTCCTTTTCATTCCACACGGATACTCGAAATTCTCTGCACTACATTACTAAAATTACCAGAATCTAAATTCAAGTGAACATTTCCCTTTCTTTGGAATGATGATGATGATAACAGTACACAAATTTAAATGAGTATCACTGCAAAGGACGTCAATGTTACTCCACAGTTTCGCGCGTTAATAAGTTCAATATATACACAAATATTACACGAGGTTCCTTTCCATGAAGTCCTAATTCTGTTTCGTTTCAGACATATCACAAGAAGCTTTCTTTTACCCTCCCTCCTTATAAATTTATAGTACAGCAGACTTGCAATTAACCGAAGAAAACTAAAGCATACCTGCTGTGCCATTGTACAAGTGAGACAAAAGATTTCAACTGCTTATGTTATTTGTATAAAAAGTGCAATGCAAATTTTAAGGAATACATTGTAACAATATGCTCTAAAAAAGCTGTACATCCCATCGTCGCCATGGTGGTAGTGGCTGTAGACCGGCTTCAATTTTTAGTTATTGGCGTGCTGCTCGAACCGTTACCATAGATTTATCTTTGGTAATAGACACCTCTCAGATAACGCACTGACTATTCCACGTGGAGTGAACATATGTCATTTGTGATTCCTGCGAATTCCATTGGTTGAAGTGAAGCTTTCATGGGCGCTTAGTACAGGGCCGAGCAACGCAGCAGATCCCCTCTCACTCTTACAAGAATAACAGGTGCCTTATCTGAAAGGTTTCTACTAACAAAGTCCAAGCCATAAAAGTACGAGCAGCGGGACTATCTCTTACGATTGTCCGTTATCTCTCTCCAGCCTTGCTTGGCCGCGCCGTATGAGTGGTTACACCGCTTGGCTCTCACCAAGGCGGCCCGGGTTCGATCCCAGGGGACAGCAAATCGAGATTTCTGGTGGGCAATACCGCGCTGAGGCGGGTTTTCTACGGAATCTCCATCTTCATCTCCTGTAACATCAATTCAGTGCCGAATTAGTAAAAACGGGCGTTAAGCACTACACATTTCATTTTCCAGCCTTCCTCCTCTTTGCTTTATCTGCTGTGCTTCATTCCTCCAAGTAATAAAGCGTCAACATCATTTTCTTCTTGCTGATGTCCACTCAAGTATTCTTCTGCCCGCCTACTTTTTAAACTTATTTTTATCTGCACACGCTTTACACCAAGTTTTTAGTTTGCAAACCGATTTCCCTGAACACGAGTACATTGGTTGGACCTTCACAAAACATATGTATTTATCTTATATTTAAAAAAAAAATACAATCGTCACTGGCATCTCTACTCTTCCGGTTATCGAAATACAAGATAACAATACCCTTATCCTAACACAGAGCCAGTTTAGAAGAACTCTTGAGGCCGCACACGTTGTCCCGAGATTAACCATGTCCAGACAGCCAACTCCAACTCCGCCTTCCTCTCCACAAAAAAATCTCCATCCCTCCATCCTTCACAGAAGGCTGTCCAAGAGCGCTTTTAAAACCCAAAGGATGTCAGAAGCGAATATCTCTAAAGCTTGGTGATAAATTCTCCCGGACTGCAGCAGCCTCCTCTCGGGTTTTGCCTCTGCTTCGCAAGGAACCATATCCACGGCTATCTTCTAAGTAATTAGTTTTATAACCAGTTACGCGCTAAATAATACCTTTGGACCTACCATCTCCCTTGTTTTTTTTCTCTATTATGTGTATGATTATTACCACTGTGTTTAAGGAGGGAGATATTTTGCCTGGGTTCGACATTTTCCATTCTCATCTAATTCTCTTGATCTTAGGTTAAACCAACGAACAAAAATGTGTGTAAAAATAATATGTACAAGAAGCATGGGTTCGACATTTTCCATTCTCGCCAAATTCTCTAGATCTTCGGTTAAACCAACTGTAATCTAACAAAAATATTTGCACAAATAATAGGTACAAGAAGCATAAAAGAAACACGCGTCTGTTCAGATGTTTAACAGCGGGTTGCGATGCGGCTTTAATTATCTTTCCACAACTTTAAGAGAAACCAGTGAATATCAACAGCAATATTTGGAATTTATATGAAGGATGTACACAAGATTTTTTTTTAAAAAAAGTAAAATCACTAACAAAGAACTTTAAGTAAATTTAACGATTACTCTGTTCTCCAAAAACTGACTTATTTTAAACTAACCTATCTAAATCTTTGTATACAAAAAATGTGGCTATTTTTTATGGTTTAACAGTAAACAAAAGCCATGGAATGAAGCTCTCTTTACAGACTTTTCCCAAAAAGTTCAAGATATAAATACATTTATCATGCAAACATCTTAAGCATTAACCAAGATCATTGAACAGCATTTTTTTTTGAAAAATAAATTTTTTCTCCAAATAAAGTATGTTTTAAAAAAGGAGCATTTTCTGCACTCTAAATATATTGCTATATATTTCAGAGTTACCCATGGCAGTTATTAAATTATAATGCTTATTCAAATGAAATGAAATGTGTAGTGTTTAACGCCCGCTTTTACTACATACAGCACCGCAGGCGGTGACGCTGATGGTACATGAGATGAAGATGGAGCACCGGTGGAATGAGATGGCGGGGGGAACCGGAGGTCCCGGAGAAAACCCGCCCCAGCGCCGCGTTGTCCACCACGAATCTCACTTTGCGGTCGCCTGGGATCGAACCCGGGCCGCTGCTTATTCAAAAATTAACAGTTCATATGTAAATACGTCGTGCTAGTCAATGAGTGGCTTAAAACCATATTTTATTCAACGTAATTTGCTTAGCAAAAATAAATTTCATAGTAAACTGAACAACTTACTAATGTTAATAATATACAATTCAATAATACTTTTTTTTTTAAAAAAAGTCAAAAGCCCTGATGTGATTGTAGAAGCTAGATAAATGGAGAAAAAGAAAAAAAAAAAACTAAGAGCCCTCCCTTAAATTGTCATTTCTTCATTCCCATCTAAATTATTTCACCGGTAATTTAGAAGATTTTAGTGAGGAACAGGGTGAAAGATTTCATCAGGATATAGAAGTTCTGGAAATGAGGTATCAAGGGAAGTGGACTGTTCACTTGATGGAGAACTATTGTTGCATGTTAAAGGGACACCTCCGAACATGTGACAAGTTTAAATTTGAAGTGCAATATTGAGGTAAGGTTATGAATGTGCTTATTCTTATTAATGATTAATACAGTTTTTCATACAAAATTCTTGTTCGAAAGTAATTGTTATTACGTTTCACGAAGCTTTAATTCATTTCTGTTATTCATGAATAATTTGAAAACCTGACATAATGGAAGCAACATGGAGATTATTTTTTAAAATTCAGTACAAAAATTCCCGTTGGGATCACCTTTCAGATAAAATAGCACAAAAGACAGGAAAGGAAAACAGTTTTGAAATCAGAACAGTGTTATTTTTTATCCTTCCCACAAGTTTTGAACAGCTGTTGTAATTTGAGATAGATTGTACATATTAGCTCACAAATACTCTGACTGAAAAATCTCAAAGGCAATTTTGGCCAAATTGCTACAATTGTAGTGGATGACTTCTGAACGTGTCATGAGCGTATAATGGCTAGGTTGAAACTTGCAGGATTTCAGAAGAGAAACAAACACGTGTGCACAAACATCCGGTACTGTGCTTGGCCAAGTGGCCCCGCCCACCGACTGACAGGACGCGCGCCAGTCATGCGGCTGGGCTTGGTGGGTGGACGACCGGCGGTGCCGCTAAGTAATCTATAAATGAACTTCCTTCTTCGTTATTGTTCGGTCACAGTGTGAAATGTTTAGCGGAACTGGTTTATGATATTTCTTCTCTTCCGGCGCAATTACTGCCAAAAGACACGCAGAGGGTATTTCCAGAACACTAATTTACGGTTATAATTCCCTTCTTTCTACGGCTCTAATTAAGGAAGTTGAAATTTGTTTACGAGAGTAGATCACACACTGCAATCCACTAACACGATAAACCAAAATATGGTATTCCATAATATTTAGGAGACCTAGAAGTAAAAATTACAGGATTACCATTTTTCAAGCACTGGTTTAATGTGCGTGTAGCTTCAGATGAACCACGAGATGACTGAAGGTAAACTTTGAGGCTCTCGGGTTCGATTCCCATTGAGCCTACAAAATATGTTGCCCCCCCCCCTTTTTTGCCCTTGTTTTCCCCGGTTGGTAGACGAAAGTTAAGGTATGTGTAATACTATCCATTAGTTCACTGAATGAGAATATTTGTAAATTATTCTTCAGCGAATCCCACATGATTCGAGCGAACCACACACCTGGATTAATATTTGCAAATCCATCCTTAATTTTGTATTTATAGACACTGCTCCTTTATGTGCAACTGCAAACCTTACTCAAACAACAAAAAACGTTCTCTTCTTCAGTCATCTGAATAAGGGAGAAGAAAAAGGGTGGGGTGGGCATATGTCTAAACAACATCGAACCATTAGCAGTACGCCTTCCGTACTACACCGTGTGTGCGGAATACTTCTTACATGAAGCTCTGTATATTTGGTGCCATTGTCTCCTATATCAATCAAGAGATTCGGTTTCTAACTCTAACGAAATGATATTTACTGACGTTCAGCGATCACTGAACTTTTTAAGACATGTTATGCAACAGAATCTCATGAATCCTACTGCAACCCATCTTAAAAACTAAAACTACAAATAAACATTAAAATTTGTTCTCGCATATACTTCCCAATTTAATGCAATTGTTACGTTAAAGTACGAATTGTTTGTATTTAAATTATACATCAGTATAACAACCATCTGAGATGCACTGATATGGCTTACTCCGCCCGCCTTGGTAGCGTAGATGGTAGCATGTCTGCCTCACGTTCAAGAGGTCCCGAGTTCGAATTTCGGTCAGGATGAGTTACCTGGATAAGGTTTTTCCGAGGTTCCCCATTATCCTCAAAGACGAATGTCGGATGACTAAGCTCTATGGAACCCGGGCTCATTTGAGCATCATTTCACTCATTTCGTTCACCGTCCGATAAGACGACGTTGGAGAACGTAAAAACTAATAAAAAAAAGCTTACTCCGGAGATTTCTTTCAGAAAACAATGTCGGTTCAGCTATGACCTACCAATCCAGTGCTCACTTGTACATTTAATTTACGCATTGTGCATATTATTTTGGCGATAAAAGACCTTTGACCTCAATACACTCACCTATTACTCATAATGATTGGGAAAACGGGAATACATAATTCACATTAAACTTCACTCATGCTCAGATTTATTTATTTTTGAGGGAGAAACTAAAGGTACATATCAACCTGAACGAAAAACTTAAGATATTCTAGAATTTGAATACACAGAAGACAGCGTACGCACAACAGCCTAATTTCAAACTTAACGTCCAGTTTTATATTTTCACGCAAGAATGAACAAATAGATTGTTGAAAATTTATGAATTCTGGTTTCAGTTTACGTTCTCAAAACGCTGTGCACCTCGTTACCATTACAGAGGCGAAGTACACGTATGCTATTGATATATCAAACAAATCCCTCTTTCCTGGCACCCTTCTCTCTTTCAATTAATTATTGCAACAAACATAATATGTTTTATCCATATAAACTTGGCTTTCATCACTCTCCTAGAAGTTATGAGGACACTGTGTCAGTGGTACTTTAGACTGGACCATGTCAGGATTTGCTTTCAGTGCTACAAAACTGATGTTTATCGTCACCTCCGAGATTTACCTTAGAGCAGTTAAAGAAGTTGAGTGGATTATCAGGAAGAAAAGCAATTGCTGTGATGTCCAAGTGCCAGCTTTCTTTACCTCTTTGTATTTATTTTATTAAGCAGGATCACTTTACACAACCTCACTGCAAATTCAACCCCACCTAAGATTTCTGCAACGACATAATAGTTATATTACTTTTGGAGGGAACCAAATTTCAACAACAAACAGTTACGTCCGTAAAGGGAGTAGCTACGTAAATTGCTAAAAATATTTTAACGTTAAAATGATCACACTACGAACATTCCATTCTCTTTGAACTAAGGTGACTACACAGACTGTACCTGGACATCCGAACTAATTCAATTCTGCGGTCAACGATAACCTGAGCAGGAAAAACGAGGTAAAAAAAAAATCGGTTTGTGACGCACAGGGTGGTTTTAATACAGCTAATCAATAAAATTATGCGTCGACATGGCCTTCTCATATCTACCAAGGTTTACGCGCATAAAGCGTATTAATGGATGCTATGTATACAAAAACGTCCTTATTTACTGCCCAAGTCCTTCAACTCTCAAGTCAAGGCGATAGCTGCTACCCCATCCGTACGTCCGTCGGATAATCTGCCGAGCTCTGAATACGACATGAACGAGTACTTAGTCTTTAAAAGTGACACCAACTTGCCTCGGGCTTATGCAAACAATGGCAGCACCGTCCAGCAGAATTGGGATGGTTAGCAAACACTCGCACCAAACATGAGTAATCATCCAAGCTCGTCGAGGATTATACACACCACATGCTGCATTATACATTACACAAAGTTTGGCATTCAAGTGTCATTTTGAATAAACAATATTTCATTTATGTTTTTCTATTGTGGGTATCTAAATAGACATTAGGCATCTTGATTTTTACTCTCATTAATATGTTATTTTAAATAATAAAATCTGTGTGATTCATTCACATAATTTTGCATGAGAACAAATCACATACCCAACGTCAGCTATTTAAACCTCGACACATGGAATGTTAAAAATTGGAAATGTTCCGAAAACAGTAACAGAAGTTAAGACTCGCGTATTATGAGAATTCTTGATGTTTTTGTTCAATATCAAGAAAAAAAGGAAAAGGTTTCATAGTTAAGGCAAGGCTACACTGAAAATTCCAACTTTTATAATAATAAACCTATCATTAAGAAAATCCAGCTAAATAATTCAAGTATCATTTTAAACTTGCATGCAAATTTTCATGTTCCTACACCAAATAAATAATTATTAACTATTTTCTGTGAAAATATTGTAAAAATTACTCGCTATATAAAATGTTTTACGCGTCAAAAAATTGAGCTGTTGAGTTGAAATTTTGTTTCTGGCTAGTACGAGCAATTTTAAAAGTCCCACATTCTTATATTTTGGAATATTCTTGTAGTATTTGTTCTAAAATATTTTCCATGTGTGAGCTCTAAAAATTTTGAAAACATGTACTTTTTTTATTCCTTAACAGCATATAATTTTCAAAACATGAGCATTTAACAGAAAAGGGGAAATGTGAAATTTTTTATTTACATATTATAGACATATCCGGTAAGTTTCACCAAGTTAAATGAAAAACTTTGACGCGTGAGGCATTTTGTATACTGAAAAGTGCTTAGAAAAATTTCTCGGAATAGAAAATTTTAAAGTAACGATTGTTAAAGGTCTCCTTAATTGTCACTGATGGCCTAACTTGGTGAAAATGATAAAAATGGCATGCCATCTATTACTATACACCCTAAGCTACCAAAAATGACAAAATAAAGAAAATTCCACGATTTTCAACATTTTCGGCGTACTTTCGGTACAGCCTTACGTTAAGTCACTTAGGTTAGAGTTTTCTTAGAAAAATTGCATTTTTTTTAAGAAAGTTGACAAAAATACCAAGTTTCGTATTTGTCACACATATTCACTGAAATAAGTGGGCAGGGGCTGGCCCCGTAGCTCAGCCGGGAGGGCACCTGCCTGCCGTGCTAGGGTTCCGGGTTCGATTCCCGGCGGTGGGGGTGGGGATTTTTCTCCTCGTCTTCCCCAGTCAGGAAGTATGAACGAGAGTGCGAATGTGTGCGTGATCTAATGATTAAAACCCAACGAATACGAATTAACACCTCCGATATGTTCCAAAGGAGAACGGCCGCCATTGGAGTTAAAGGCGGGGTATAAATGGCACAAATAAAAACGTGGGCAGGCGAGCGAGGGTGTTTTCATTGGAATCTCGATATCTAATTATATATATTTAAAGGTAGAGAAAGTACAAATTTGTTCTGCTTATTTTAAACTGTAACTGACGCGGTATTTTACTTCAAAGGATGAAACGTGTCCTGAAAACAAAACGGACTAAAATAATCAAATACATGAAAAATACGTAGTATAAATATTTTAAGGTAGAAATACATTATAGACAAAAATTTAGTGATAATTAAACGCTATGTTACATTTTCCTGCGAACAACCAACCACAGATACTCCACCCCCTTGGCGTCCGGTAATTTCAGAGACGAAGATTAAGGAGTATAACACGTGTGAAGGATTTTTCCCAAAGATTATGACATTCCACAAGGTTTTAGCAGAATAAAATACGCCTCGTGCACTACATGTTATTGACGCTTTTAAATGTGTGTTTATCCTTAATAGAGTTGCAATTTCTTTATTTGTCCTATACATGCAAAACACTTATTTCTCAAAATGTGAAATGTGTAGTGTTTAAGGCCCGCTTTTACTACATACGGCACCGCAGGCGGTGACACTGATGATACACGAGATGAAGATGGAGCACCGGTGGAATTAGATGGCGGAGGAAACCGGAGGTCCCGGAGAAAACCCGCCCCAGCGCCATGTTGTCCACCATCAATCTCACTTTGCGGTCGCCTGGGATCGAACCCGGGCCGCCTAGGTGAGAGCCAAGCAGTCTAACCACTGAGCCACGGCGCGGCCTTATATCTCAAAGGCTGTCTAGTTTTGAGAAAATATGCCTGGTAAGTAATCAGTTTTTTTCCTCCAAAATTTATAATTGAGAATGTAGAATCAGAGTTATAATATTTAGTGCATATACTGCCTAATTTTAACAAGAGCATGTAGCAGCAACGTAAACTTAAAATCATGTCAACAAAATCTCGCATAAGCGATAAGATCGACACCGAAGCCGAAATGAATTACTAAATCATGATACTGAATAGTTCAGGTCTGTTTCAACTGTCTAAATGTGTGGTAATTGAAAGAGCAATTATCAAATCACTGAATCTAATAGCGTTGGGTATAACAGGATTTGCGGCTTGGTTCCGGCACTATTTCGGAACATCTTAAAGAGGAAGCATACTTTAAACCCATCTCCTTTTCAGCTTTTTTTTTAATTAATGCACGCTTTGTAACGCTCAGCGTCCCATACTACATACATTAGGCATGAAAGAACGCCTTAACTTTTCTCGGAGGCCCTACCTATGACGCTTGAGGTTCTTTCATGCGCAGTAGATCCACCACACGGGACCAGCGGCTTTACTTCCCTTGCGAAGGACGCTAAGCTAAGGATTTTTACGCCTGAAAACTCCTTTGTTCTCTGACGCGTTTGAGGCTAAAGCGATCTTGATGATCAAAAATATTTCATAATATTAAATAAATATGAGAGTTCCATGCACCTAAGAACATCTTGGAAGGCAGAGCCGATCAGCCGTTCGAGTCCCGGTTGTAGCGTCCAATATTTCAATCGGGATTCAAATTTTCAACTTAGTACCTACCTGGCCAGAGGAACAGAAAAATTAACAAAGCCTAATAAAGCTGTAATCAAAATTGCATTCGCTATTTAAAATGAGAAGTTTCCAAGGGCGGGAACAAAATTACTATGATGGATAACATTGCACTTCTTATAGTTTTTTTACCTTTAAAACATTCCATTTAGTAAATCGCAATTCGTGTTTAAAAAGTAGAAGTAAACATATTCAAATGCAAAGAAACATGACCAAAGTTTGTTACCAGGACAAATCTAATACTATCCAATGTTGGGGTAAGCTAATACTCTAGAACTCTCTCTCCTCTGTCGAAAATTCTGTGCATTCCACAGAGAATTGAAATACAACTGGGCATTAATTTCCAATTAGGTAATCGGTAATAATTCCACCGAGTTATATCTATGTGTAAGCAACCTTTTGATTGTCCTTCTTGACCCTCAATTTAGGGGGAAAGCTTGAAGTATAGGAAATCATAACCACGTTAATTGCACTGTAGGAAGTAAAGTTCAAGATTTTGATCATCACGAAGAGTGGTAATAAAATCCCATCCCCAGTTAAACCAACGGTTGCAGAACTCTTAGACAAGAAAGATATACGTATTTCCATCGCGCCATTTACTCCAGTCACGTTCATCAATACGCCCTCTCAATAGTTGAAGCCATCATTCATCCTGCGAGAAAGAGATTAAACCCCATGAAGCCTAAGAATGATTTCCTTCCAATGAAAACGTAAAATTCATGAAGCCCAACGGGAACTTTTAGGGCGGCCAACTTCCCTCTACCTAATTTAAAGGGATATATTTCACTTACAAACCTTCGATTCATAGCGCCAGTAAGTACAGTTAATGAATAAATGTTACTGGCACGTAGCAGCCCCAACTGTGTCCCTCGAGGACCATTACTTGCCGCTATGAGGTAAGTCTTCAGATGGTGGGCTCGCTAAACCACCAGATTCATGAAGAGACATTTCATTCCCAAACCATTTCCTGGGCTCTTCCATTCCTGAGTACATGCCATTATAAAACACGTCCTAAACTGAGTAACAAAATTAGATGAATGTGAGCCACGTTAAATCTTTTTTCACTCTCTTCTGAATCAATATGTTGAATTACTTCTAAAACTGGTGATTAAACTTCATATAAGCACGTCAACTCGATTCTCGCAAATGTTACCTCACTCAAGTTGTAGTGTACTAATTAACAATTTGTAACAGAAACACACGCTATACGTTTATTAATTATATATCATGTTCCACCTTTAAATACAATGACAAAACATCAAAAATGATGTAAGGGAATGCTTTCTTTTTTTCCCTTCTTTCTTTAGATATGGTTCCTTAGATTACACGCGCACTCGCTCTCTCTCTCTCTCTCTCTCTCTCTCTCTCTCTCTCTCTCTCTCTCTCTCTCTCTCTCTCTCTCTCTCTCTCTCTCTCTCTCTCTCCGATTTATACTTCTAGACTATAGGAAAGATAAGGAATAACCTGGATAGATAAATTTTTCCCAGCTGGGAATCGATCCCCGAATCCCCCACACGCCCTCTACTGACTTATCTTCTGGGTCAGCCTACTTACATTTTATTATACCAGAATTAACATATATATAACAAATAAGATGCTCAAAAGTCATATTAGCAAAAGTAATAAACATTTGATTTGACTCTAGAATGTATTACAATTAGATAGCGTAAGTAATAATCATGTATCCTGGACAGAAATGTGTCGTCATACATCGGCAGGAGCGAGAAATCATATCATATAGACACACGCAGCTTCCAATCCCTCTATTTGTTTCGGAACTTGCTATACATAACTTACTAATATGTCACTCTTCAAATCGACCAGATAAGAGCCGATAAGGGTCAATCACAGCGCTGTTCACCCGAAGGCCAACACGCCTCAACGCTCTGTCAAGTAATAATATGTTTGTACTGTCAGGTCTGGTGCTTGCCGTGAATAAATAGATAATAACGTAAGCAACCATCCACATGAGAGATTCAACCCGATTTATCTAAGAATTGTTCCCCAATATTATGGCATTGGCTTTTATGATAAGTTAGATTAAAATAAATTGACAAAAGCCGCTACACCTTCCCACTTTTTCGTATTTCTCCGCTATGTCTCCCGAATGCTCAAATGTCGCTACGCGTAGCGTAATTCCGCAACGGTTGGCATCACTGCACAGCGGAAGGGAAATACTTCAAGCCTCCACCGTCATAGCGCTCGGTCCCGTGGTTGCGTACCCGGTGCACTCACTCCTGCACAAACTATTCCTAAAAATACCATTTCTCTGTGTACTTCATATTAATCGGAATGAACGTCTATAGAACTGGTATAATTATACGGCAATTAGAAAATACCGTAACCTTAAGAGAAAATCAAATCCTTCAAAAGCAGGTTGCTATGAGATGTCTTGAACATTGCATTCTCTTTGCATGGCCAGAACATAAAAAGGATGACTTCATATTTGAGAAAAGATAGGTACTTGCAAACATAAAGAAATAGCCAGGAATATCTCGAAAGAAAAATAAGACCTGAAGCTTTCCTGGCGACGAATGTGCTCAAGGTGTTCTCGGGAAGCAAGCCAGGTGAAAAGACGATTAGAAATCGACGTTTCTGGAGTGTGCATCTCTCCCATCATAAGGATATTTATTAAATGTAATAGCCACACATGAATCACTGGATATAACAATATAAACAAAGACCAAACACTATCAAAATTCGCTTTACTGAACAAAAGACTGTTTTCAGTAAATTAAATGCCAGGTCAGGAGATGGCGTGAGTATAGAAAATTGTGTCAAAGAAACGTAACTACTTAACTTGATTATCAAGCTGTATTGATCTTTGCTTCTTAAATCGACGGATTTCCATTTTAAGGCCGTTTGCAACAGGAGCTGAACTGAAATCCAGCATCACGATTAAGCGTGCTCCTTTCAGAAGAAATGATCAAAGCCTCCTTAATTTTCCGCACCCAGTAACCGTTACATATTGCCAATATGGTCGTCCCCCGAAAATTGACAATCTATCCGGCAGAATAATCAGAATTCTCGCCAAATACAACATCAGACTATCCACAAGCCACCTCCGAAGATTAAACATCTCTTGAGACCAGTGAAAGATAAACTGGACTTTCAAGTTCCGGGAAGTGTACCGCATTCCCTGTGAATGGATATATAGGACAAACCGGATGGACCATCGTTACTAGAATAATCGAACATGAACGGAGCATTCGTTTAATGCAACCTGAGAAGTCTGGGCTGGCAGAGCATTTTTTGATAATGACCATAGAGCCAATTTTCGGGAGACGACCATCTTGCAAAATGCAACAGTTACTGGGAGCGGAGAATTAAGGAGGCTTTGGCAATTTCCTCTGAAAGGAGCACGCTTAATCGTGATGCTGGATTTCAGTTCAGCTCTTCTTGGAAACCGGCCTTAAAAATTGAAATCCGTCGACTTAAGCACAGATCTATACAGCTTGATAATCAAGTTAAGTAGTCTCTTTGACCCAATTAATTTTCTATACTCACGCCATCTCCTGCCCAGGCACTTAATTTACTGAAAACAGTCTTTTGTTCGTAATGCCAATTTTGATAGTGTTTTGTCTTTGTTTATATTGGTGTTATATCCAGTGATTCATTTGTGGTTATAACATTTAATAAATATCCTGATGATGGCAGAGATGCACTTTCCCGAAACGTCTATTTCTAATCGTCTTTTCACCTGGCTTGCTTCCCGAGAACAACTTGAGCATCTCGAAAGTGTTTATGCAAATAAACAAATGGACCAATTGTGTGTTTTAAAGACATTCATATTTTAGGTGTGCTAAGAAAACCCCAACATTTAAAACGACACTGAGATAAGGAGAAGCAAAGAATCACTAAGACAAATATCACGATCAAAGCTGAAGACTCTCCTAGTAAGACCCATTCTAAAATAAAAGAAGATCTAAAAATGTTTGTATATTAATATAAATGAGGCCCATTCAAATTTGTAGTTTCAGCAAGTCATTTTATTTCCTAACTCCTAAATTGCCTTAATTACGTTTAGAAACTAAGTTCACAACAGGCTAAATTTTAGAAAAGTCAATCAAGTCAGTACACGCTAATCAAGCCCAATCTACTCTCCGCTGTTCTAAACGGACAGCTCATCCACGTTACAGTAATTATTTTATATCGAATTGTACACTTTGATATTGATAGTGAATGCGCTTAGCTTTTGCAAATAATTTAAAAACAATCCCTGTAATTGCAAAGAATTATACCTAGTTAATCATACTGTTTCGAATTACACTTTATAAATATTTACACGATCAAAAGTGGAATATAAATTAGTATGTAACTGTTTGGGTGTTTCCACTTCGTTTCGCATGTATATTTTAATGTTTATGGCGAATTATGTATGCAGTTGTGAATAACGTAGCCGAAAAAAAAAGCTCGTGTTACGCTCAAAAATAATTAGATAAATATATTCATAGCTTATCTAGAGCGTGTATATGAACTGAGAGTTTAAATCCCAGTGCTGTCCAATCGCCCCGCGCCAAGTTGTAAATTCCCCACCGTTTTCGCTCAACTTTACCAAACAAAAAGCTGGTATTACTTTCACATGACTTTCTATTTCTACTGTAGTTTAATTTTATGTACATTCTACGACCTATTCCTGCGAAAATGTATCACATGCCCTATCAAGTACATAATAAGTAGGCAACGTGCTGTCTACCACTAAAAATTGGATTCAGAGATCTCATAGGAAATATGTTTTCAGGACTTATACTAAAGGCAAGGCTACACTGAAAATTCCAAATTCTATAATAATAAACCTATCATTATGAAAATTTAGACACATAGAGTATCATTATAAACTCGCATGAAAATTTTCATGTTGGTATACCAAATACCTCATTAATAATTATTTTTGTGAAAATATTGTAAAAATTACTCACTATATAAAATGTTCTACGCGTCAAAAATTTGAGTAGTATTTTTGTTTTCTGTTAGTACAGAGCAATTTTAAGACCCACATCCTTATTTTTTTGGAATATTCCTGTAGCATTTTTACTAAAATATTTTCCATATCTTAGCTCCCTAAATTTTGACAAAGTTGACTTTTATTCCTCACCACCATATAATTTTCAAAACATGAGCAATAAGAAAAAAAGGGGAATGTGAAGTTTCTTATTTACAAATCATGGTCCTATCCTATAATTTTCACCAAGTTAAATGAAAAACTTTGAGGCGTGAGCCATTTTGTATACTGAAAACTGTTAGAAAAAGTTTCTCAGAAAATTAATTTTAAAGTAATTATTGTTCTAACGATTCTTAAAGGTCTCTTTAAATTGTCAAGTGAGTGCCTAAAATGGTGCAAATGATAAAAATAGCATGCCATCTATTACTCACACCCTAAGCTACCAAAAAATGTCAAACAGAAAATTCCATAATTTTCAACATTTTCGGCGAATTTTCAGTGTAGCCTTTGCCTTGAAAGACCACATATAAAAACGTATTTGATCAGATGGTCAGCTAACTCAAAAACGAAAAATCTGTTAAATAACTTGGAAAAATACATGTTTTGACGTCCCAAATTCCAAGAGAAGCACTTTCGAAAAAAGTATATTACTTTGAACATTAGATATCAAACTTTGCAAGTTCAGCGCCTTCCAAGAATCGCTAGGAATGTAAACAAAACATTGAATGTTCTTCAAACATTTTGTTTCATTCAAACATGGTTAAACTGATCTTGATGTAATGGCCTCAAGATTATTTTCATGACAAATTACACGTATATCCAGAATTTTGTGGGAATACCTATAAAACCTCTTTATTCTATATGACTTGCATTACTGGTAACTGTAAGGCCCATACAAAATCTTAACCCCACCTCTCCCACACAGACACACGATTTCATAAAATGTAAACAATCTGTATTTAATTTGAATAAGTTTAAATTATACTTGAAATATTCTTTGTTATTTGAATTTTCTAATAGTTATACCTTTCTAAAATAGAAAATGATTTCTTTTTCTATTCCATCCCTTCTTTTACCTCCGATTAGGCAAAGAGAACGCACCAATGGGATACCGAAAATTGAATGGATATTCAAATTGGTTTAGAACTTACATATTCCCTCCATGATATCAAGAGAAAAAGTGCAAAGCGACAACACTAAAACCAATAAGAAACTGCCAAAGACACAAACACTATTTGAAATGATTTGCGTCTTTTGCATCGACCTCATTAATGGGAACGTAAAAGTTCAGACTGAAAAATTCAATGCCATAGCCGGGTTTTGAACCACGGATGTTAACCATTGAGTTACCGTCGCCAAAATGACAGGACATTTAAATCCGATGGACTCGTGTTTTTCCCGGAAGTTCTCAAAGACATGAGGCAACTACCTCAATGGCGACTTACTGTGCTGTAAGACCTTAAGGGCATTATACATCAAGGTCACTAATGTTTATCGATTATGCACAAAATTCCACATTTGAAGAAGGCGTTGCAGAAAAACTTAGCTTGAACATGTAAATTTCTCAATGTTCTGCTTTTTAAAGCATTTAGAAATACATCGATTTGTTAAACCCTCCTCTATCTGCCAGGAGCCAGAAAATACAAATAACGTGTGCAAACGCTGTTACAAATAGTGCGGGGGGAGGGGGGTGGAAAAAAGAGAGAGATTATCAAAATTTTATTTTCTAAACAGTAATATATCACATTTTCAATCCACTCAATAGCTATAATTAACTTGCATGTATAAACAAATGATACATCACAAATTATACCATCTAACATTATGTGCGGTAATTTATAGCACATAAATCTTCTACCCCTTCGTGCATGGAGGCATATGATCGTAATTAGTATTACACGATGGAACAAAATAGTTGTTTATATTATTAGCATATTTAAGTCACTTATGGTGTGACTAATATTTAGTGTCCTCAAATGGCTACAGGGCTGAGTAATACTCGAACGTGAAAAGCGACAGTCGTACGTAATCTTCACTTTTCAACAGTTTCTAGACATCGAAACTAAGGCGTTATCAGCAGTAAAGCGAAATTAGCCGTCAGCCGATTTACTTTACATGGGAAAGATATTCTGGTGTATATGATTGGCTAAGTTAGAGGAGACTCGACTCCTGCTGGTCAGAAGTGGGGCAATGCATTCTGCTCTAGCCAATGAAGGATGCAACCGCTCAATTAGTACAGCACCTGCTGTTTCGACATACAGTGAGAGACGCGATTCTCTTACGCATTGGAGATAGCCAGCGAGAGGATTATATCATCCTTAATATCATCCCTGTATCATCCTTAATGTGATACATTCCAGTTTTAGAAAAATATTACTTTTCCTGCCATTTACCTGTAGAAGATAAATAGCATTATACCCAAAAATTCGATATTACATTTCATGGCTAATACGTGTTTTAGATCCATTTGCCTTAAAACAATCAACATTGGGAATCGTCCACTAACAAAGAGCTAAAACATGAAATGTAGGATACGCAGCAAAGTTGCTGTAGAACGTGCACGCGAAAGATAAGCTATTAAGAGTAACAAGAAAAAGATTTCCATTCTGAAATTCATGATTTTCGCAAAAAATGGTTCGGTGAGATTTGTAGTGGACAACACGGCGCTGGGGCGGATTTTCTCCGGGAACTCCGGTTTCCCCTACCATCTCCATTTCATGTATCATCAGTGTCATCGCCTGCGGTACCGTATGTAGGAAAAGCGGACGTTAAACACTACATATTTCATTTCAAAAAATGGTTCTAAAATATTTTCTTCTTCCTCTTTTTCCCCTTCATGGCCCGTTCCGGTCTCACTTCCACCTCAACATTGCTCTTCTATCCATCTTCTTCCTTTAGGTTTTTTATTCTATCACCCTTTTTTTGGTAGCGCGTTTGAATCCATTCTACTCAGGTGTTATTTTCATTTTGTTTACTCTATGACAACTCCTACTACAGCAATTTTTAAATCATCTATTTTATAAGTTAATCTATGGCTTGTTACCACCTTAACTACCCTCAGAAATTTTATCTCAGCTGCCTGAATGTCTTATCTTTCTGTCTTAAAACCCAAATTTCATTCCCATGTAAAATAACTGGAGCGGCTATAACTTAATAAAATTTGTGTTTCTTTCCTTGTATTTTTAAAGGTGTTCTAAAAGCTGTACACATATGTTGGTGCTTGTGAACTTTGTGTAAATTATTACATATATATCACATCCAAGATACACGTAATTATAATTTTCATTATTTGACCTTTTACTATTCTTTTCGCTCTTCTGAAAATGCCATATCTTTTGTTTTATTTACTGACATTTTTAGTTCAGTCTTCTAATATTTTGTATTCCGTTCATGTTTTTATCGCACAAAGATCGTCTGCATACAGTATGTAATACACTAAGTTTTGTACTTCGATCTAATTGTATTCATTCTACCTTACAATGATTTTCTCATGTTCTTATGGCATCGTCAATACATATGCTAAAGAGTCCGTGATAAACTGCATCCCTGCCTTGTTGCTCTATTTACAAAGTAAATTATTCTTTTAACTCTACTTCTGTATTACATGGAAGTTTAATGTTTCGGAAATCCCGTTCCCGAAATTCCAGTATTTTTTAAACAAAAATATTTTCATGGATAATAATTCATACCTTCTAGTTTCTGGGTATAATATACAGAGATATCTTCACTTTGCAAATATATTTCCTTAACCAGCCAAAAGTAATGGCGAAAAATGCAACAAATACTTTATACTACATGACTAAATGACTAAACCCATGACTTTGGGCTTAAATTTCGCAATACTTTACAGCAATCATCTATCGAGATTAACGATACAAATTATTTCATAAAAATAATTTGAAGAGAAATAACTGTAAATAACACAGACATTACGTTAAAATAACATGCAGTAGAGAAAATTGCTACTAATATTCCATTTGTCAGCTTGGAAACAATCCCAGTTGAAACTTTTAATGTGAGTAATTTGGATTATTCCGGTATAGGTATTGAATTACGTGTTTAACAGTGAACCTGATTGTAATTTAAATCTCGTTCAATTATTCAAACTCCCCGTACTTCACTGTGCAGCCCGGCATCCAATTGTCTACGTATCTATATGTAATGGTAGTAACACAGGGCTCAAATATCCTGACTGTATTTTCCGCGGATATTAACCCTTGAACCTGCTGCTGATACTGTTACATGGCAATGATAATGGCTCCCTCAGATCCTACACTAATTACCGGCAGAGATTTCCAAGCATCAAGTAACAATCAATGGCATCACGTCATCTTAAACACCAACGGACGTTTACATCATCTTCTAGAGCAGTTTATGCCCATTATAGTTTCCAAAATTAAAAGGGGCGGGGGGATGCTTAGGTGTATTCAATGAATCTGCAGACGCGTTTCATATGGGTAATGAAAAAACAAATTGTATAGTAAATTAGCAAATGCTATGCCGCCATTCATAATTTAATACGTACATACACAATACGCAAACAAAACATAAAGCACACTATATTAAAACATTATTACCTGGTTACTGAATTTTAGTTGCATTTATATAGCCTGGATATAAAACTTTTAAAAATTGTTTTGTAAGAGTGAACTTAATATATTTACGCTTAAGACTTGCTTAAAAGCAAGATTTGTAGCATTTGTACACTCCCTTTAAAACTCTTTTGACACAATTAAAATACCAGAATATCAGACAAAAGTTTGTGATAGCAGAACTGTTAGGCACGCGTGTAACTCGATTCTGCCATTCTATGAAGATTGATAAATTAGTTCAGCTCATTCAAAGCTGAGTTATTATAAATGTTCAATTTTAACATTACCATTAGTTCATTTGGAAATTGCAGCTGAACATCTCTCTGATATAGATACTTACCATAGGTAGTTATTCAAAGCCAGCAAAGGGCCAATCTAACAATTAAAAATATCACAGTAAAACCTGGTCGACCTGAACCTCCTTAATCCGGATATTCGGATAACTCGGACCAGTTTTGAAAAAAAAAAAAAAATGTTTAGTGTAGTAAATGAAGACTTGTTTTACAGACGATAAATGGCAATTCTCAGTAACTACATACTCGAATTCTCTTGCTAGCGGGTGAATTCATTGCACTCGCCCCACCTACTTCGGACCAGGTTGGAAGAGAAACTTTGATAAAGTCATGGGAAGTTCTGACCTGGTGTGTGTAACTTGCCGCAGAACAAGATTGAAGAAGAAAATACATGTGTGGAAGAAGATTTTACACTTTCTAAAAATATCGTTAGCTCTTCTGGTGTTAATGAAAAAAAGACATTGACAAATTCGTCACAAATCGAAATGACGGAGATTATAAATGGATTAGAGAGGAAAGTATTATTGCCTCATGCAGTGTTACTCAAAATGCAAATGAAGAGTATTTAGATTCAGAAAGTGCTGATGAACCAGCTGTGGTTATGACCCAAGCACAAACATTAACAAACATAGAGAAATTGAAATTTTATTTCTAGAGTCTAGTCAAAACATTGCTAAATGAACTTCTAATGTTAAAGCGGACGCGAGATCGCGCTGCTCGTAAGCAATACACTAAACTGAGACAGCAAAAGCTCACTGCCTCTTTTACTAACGATTAATGTGTAGCTGTGCTGTATACAGTGCAAATACTTAGGCTATTGCAGTACATACAGCCTTGTGTGATTCTAGTTGAAAGTGTGGCGATACCTAAACTGCATTAAAAATATTTCAGTAATATACAGGTTTTTATCGTTTTGCCGTCATTGTCTGGATAACCCGGATTTTTGTTAATTCGGATCGGCCCTGCCCGCCTCGGTAGCGTAGAGGTAGCGTGTCTGCCTCACGTTCAAGAGGTCCTGAGTTGGAATCTCGGTCATTGTGAGTTACCTGGATAAGATTTTTCTGGGGATTTCCCTTATCCTTAAAAACGAATGTCGGGTAAGTAAACTCTATGGACCGCGGGCTCATTTGAGCGTCATTTCACCCATTTCATTCAACGTCCGATATGACTTGACGTTGGAGGACGTAAAAAAATCGGATCGGCCCTGGTCTCAGTTGATCCGAGTAAACGAGTTTCTACTGCACTATCAACTCAGCCTGTCGTATTTCACCTTGTACTCACGAAATGTTTTATGAAATATTCCACAAATGGTATGTAGAGGAAAGTGCAAGAGAGTTAAGTGAACGTAAATTATGCAGTCTAGGGGGTTGACCATGTGCAGAGTAATGTGACATTATTTCTATGTTTCTGGAAGGACAGTAGACCATACATACACTAGAGATGTCTAACTATCCAAAGTATTTTGGGTCTTTCCAGCGAAATGTCTTCGGAAATTATAAAACTCGAAGCATATTCATTTAGGTTTTAATGAAACAATAAGAATTTACTTTGACATAAAATCCACATACACACAGTAGCTTATACATATCCCGTAGAAATAATATTCAATTATCAAAGATTAACTTGAAACAAATTCAACAAAAGAAAACAAATGATGTTTGAAATTAAGATAATCCACAATATCATTATTTTCTCTGCAGTTTACACCATTTCAATTTAGCCTCAAGCAGCACTAGTTTCACATGCAATAACGAAGAGATATCTGATAAAGTGAATTTAATTTTAAGCAATGATTGCCATCGATGAATCGTGACAAAACATTGCGGCACACGATACGATAAGGTATAACCGGATAATTACCAAGCTTGGCATTTCCCTATCGAAATCACTCTACCCCAAGCTATTCTTAACAAAGGAAAGTCTTGGTTACTTTCTTCGATATTCTCAAAGTAGTTCTAACAATCTTCACTTAAATATATGCATTTTTTGTGTAATTTACGTCCTCCAACGTCAAGTTATATAGGACGATGAATGAAATGGGTGAAATGATGTTAAAATGAGTCCGGGGTCCATAAAGCTTAGAGCTATCCGACATTCGTCTTTAAGGATAAGGGAAAACCTCGGAAAAACCTTATCCAGGTAACTCACCCTGACCGAGATTCGAACTCGGGACCTGTTGAGTGTGAGGGAGATACGTTGCCATCTACGCTACAGAAGTGGGCAGATATATGCATTACTAATAAAATATATAACGCGTGCCACACTCTTCATTTTGAGCAAAGTTTGTATAACCAGGAAATCCGTGATAATTTGCTTTAAGAGTTCCTTTGAGCTACATCTTTGTAACGTTGCTTTCGTTCTAAATATTTCTTTCGATATATTCCAAATAAAGAATGTCCCCTCTTCATAAGCATCCCCTCCTAAGACTCCAAATTTATTCCGGCTGGCCCCGTGGCTCGGTCGGAAGAGCAGCTGCCTGTCGTGCTAGGGGTACCGGGTTCGATTCCCGGCGGTGCGGGTGGGTATTTTTCTCCAACCAAAATAATTCATCTTCCCCAGACTCTGAAAGTATGACTGAGAGTGCGAATGTGTGTGTGATCTAATGATTAATACCTTAGATATATTCCAAAGTAGAACGGCCGCCAATATGACAATTGCAGTTAAAGGAACAAATAAAAAAAATATTCCGACGTGATTACATAGACTAAAATAACTACAATGTATTGTGGATAATACCATTATGTGCTGGACCATTATGACTAGCACATGACAAAAAGCTAATATGTCTTAAAACCGCTTGCTTTATCAATGACTGGAATATTTGAAGTTATGACTTATTGTACAAATGCTTAAAAAAAAGAACAACTCATCACAGAATATACGTATAAATTGCACGAATTTCAGAAACTTCAACCAAGTATATTTCCTAGATTTTACCGAACCAATAACAGATTAATGTGAGGATATAAATATGTATAAAAGATTAGTCACTGCTTCCTACGGAAACAACTTATTTCCTTTTTTTACAGCATGACAGACGCAGAATTTCTCGTCGATGAAATATTTAGCGGCACTGCACACCAAACTCTGTTTGAATTAACTGTGTGCTTCTGTAAACAGAATGTTGTATCGAACAATAACAGCTTATTTGCACAGCACGTGGCATATTTACCCGCAAACCGTACATGACTACGCTATTTTTCCCTGCAAGCAAGAGGATTAAAATAGTTATATATTAATTACGGCATCCAACCCTTTGATCTCCGCTGCGCTGGTTGAGTTCAGATGTAGGGGATGAATGCCGGCTTCGCCCTTCATTTTTCTTTAGCTCTCTTGCAATACCTTTCCTGGCATCCGAGTAATTCCATCTACCGTTCATCCGGTTCATTTCAACGATGGAACGCTCACTTGATTCTCGAAACGTATCATATTAGCCGCGTAATGGGACGATATTGAAACAAAATGTTCTTCCCTATATTTGAAAACTTGTGGGGGAAGCTTTTCTTTTTCTCTGCCATTCTACGAAGCTTAGTACAAATATTTACTGTAATTACAAATGATAGCGCAGAACCGAAGAACTCAAACGCACAATTTCTCAGTATTAAAATGAAACATCATCTTAATGCGAAAGAGGAGTATTTATTTGGAAATATAAAATGCTATTACCCTTAATTGCAAGGTGCTCCTTGTTTATTATCTTTACCAATCGCTTTGGAATAAGTTAAAGAGGACTTGAAAACTGCAGTTCATTTCACTAAAATACGTATTGTCCTGAAGTCTGAAAACAAAAAATTTTAGAAACATGCGCGACATTAGTCCAGGTTTAAATCAGTACAAATTATATATGTACAGTTGGAACTCGTTTATACGTTATTCACTTCTACATTTTTCGCACATATTCGACAAATTTTTAGAGAACCACTAGTTCTGCATTAAAATTTTGCTCAATTATACGTTTGTCTCGGTAATGCGTCACTTTTTCTGATCTCTATACCCAAAATATACCAATTTATATGTTATTTTATTAAGCGTAAGGTGGTATGCTTGCTTTGGATAGCTTTGGAACTGCCTGGTTTGTGGTTTTCACTGTCGTTTATCGTTTCATTGTCGTCATATCGTTCCAACAATCTATTATCCTTGGTTCCAACAGTCACTTCTCTGCTTTAAGTCGAGTAATGCTAGTGTGCTGTCTTCCTTTCACTGTCGTCATATCGTTCCAACAGTCACTGAACTATTTCAAGTGGAGTTTCGAGTTACAAACAGGAAAAGAAACATGTGTGAATATCAACCAACAAATAAAACAAGAAAATCCTTAACTCTTGGTGAAAAATTAAAAATTCTGGGTGAGGTTAAAAACAGTACTAAATAAACGAAGGAGAATATTGCTGAGCGTTTGGGCAGAAAACCATAATAAAAATGAAGAGGATATACGGAACGTATCAGAGCCTGGATGTAGCTATCAAAATGTAAAGAGAATACAAACGGGGCGTTTTGCCGATTTATAAAAATGTCTTATAAAAATGGTTCAATCAAAATCGTGAGAAAAATGTTCCCATCGATGGAAGAATGTTACAAGAGAAGGCACTAGATTTTGCGAAGCAACTTAACATGACGGATGACTTGAGAGCTTCTGTTGGCTGGCTCCAAAAGTTTAAGAAAATATACGACATAAGTGGCCGGAGAATTTGTGGAGAGGCTAGTGCTTATAATTAACTAGTGTATGGTTGTCCCGAAAAATTAAAAAAGCAGACAAAAATTGAAGATTTTTAAAGTCATGTGTGCACAGTGTATACACTAATTTTATTTATGTAACTAATACGAATTTCCATACCAGAAGAGAAAATCAGTTACACGTTTTCTCATTTATACATTATTTTAGTAGTCTCCATTGAAAAACGTATAAGTGAAGTTTCACTGAATATGCAAGCAGGTACAGAACATTAACAATTAAAATCAATACAATCACCAGCTGTTCTGAAGGCTTGAATGGGACCAACTTAAAATCATCATCTCAGAGCCGGAGATCGAACCACGGACATTAGGCAAGACAGCCACAAACGAAACTCAGAACTAACCCAGCACCCTACTTAAGTCCATAAAATTACTGAAATTTGGAATACTCATCGATCTGCGTGAACTGTGCGTTACATGGAAAATGAAACTATTACATTTGCACCATAAGTGAAACTTTTATACCGATGACTTAATGCGGAGAAATTGTTTTAGCCACCTAAAAAGGTCTTGCGTAGCTTGACTTGGCACAGGGAGGCAAGAGAAGTAAATAGAAAAAATAAGCGAAGGTTTATAAAACTATAAAAACAAAAGAGCATGGACACTTTAACTATTCTTCGAAAGAGCGACCCAGGTAGGCAGAAGCACACATTCTGTTACAACATCGTGAGAAGGTGCGTTGTGTTTGCAGTACCACATTGCGTGTTATTGTTTGCCGAATGTACATACTGTGTTTAGGCCAGGGTATACATTTCTCGCATCACAACGCCCTGAGCTCTGCAATGACTAATGTATGAAACAGCGCCATCGCTAATTAACATAGCAAGTTTGTGGAAGCCAGTAAGCAAACTATTAATTACAACGCCTTTTAATTTCGTAGTTTCCAACTGTTCCATATGCACGTTCACACACGAGGGTTTATGGTCGTGAAAGAGAAAACAAAGGTATTGTTTGCTTGGCAATCGGTTCCCATCGTCGGTCAGGAACGTGCAGTAGAATAAAGGAGCAAGAATTCCTTTTCCTTACTCCAGAGGTCAGAAAACGAGAATTCCAAAGATTTCCGCGATTTAAAACCAGTATAGGCGCTGCATTTACAATAGTCGCCAAGAGGAATTTGGAAAATTCAACTAATCCAGAACAGACTCTTAAAAATTAATTTTAAACGTGGTTCACACTAATTTGACTACTTTTCATATGATTACCACTATTTTCCACGACTATATTGAGAAATTTGCCCATAAAATACGTATATTTAACATGATATTGTATTCTTTGTCAAAATATCATTAAGGTTAAAGGAAATAACTGAAAGTATACAATTGCGTTCCAGTGACAGAACTTTGATATCACAAATTAAGGATATTAACAAACCATTTAAGCTAATTCAGCTCATTTCCCAGCAACTGAATCTTAAGTTCCGACGCTACTCTTGGGCATCACATTCCCATGATGTTTTTACCTTTCTATTTATGAACACTTGCAATGTTCAGTTAATTTTATTGATTTCTATCCAGCTTCCGCAGGTTGATTTCTAGGTCAGAATTGGATGAATTTAACATTGGCTTTAAGCTTAAAGAAATTTGCTTCGATTTCCAAACAGAACTGAGTTCAATGAAAGCATACTGTGACAGAAGACAACCCCACCAAGTGACTCTTATTGCCAGAACACCACAATTTTTACTTAAACTTATTTTCACCTTTACAGGGACACAAAGCAAACACGTCAGTGCTAAGGTTTCTTAGCGCCTCTGCTGCATAAATCGAACTCGAGCTGCTAGAATCATCTCGCCTTGCACTTCCTATGTGTCGCGAAAGAAATGAGGTCTCTGAAATCTGGAGCACTATCGAAGTTGATTCCTCCAGATTTGGCGAAATCCAACGACCTGGAGACAACAGCGCGGTATAACAAAGGGACCCGCACTTCCAGCTCATTGCGTCAGCTAGCGTCTTGTTTGGATGCTCAAATTTTTCTTCCTCTCGGTGGCAAACAACAAAGGTGGTGGACTGGGTTAACTTAACTTCTTTAGGACGACATTCACAGCCGTCGTGCCAATACGTACTTAGATTTCGTAATTTTAATATCGACATCTTTATCTGTATACCTCCTTTCTTTCAATTTTAATAGTCGATTTAATTTCTTTTGCAGGCTAGGTTGGAGCCAATCTTACTGTTAAGCAACGAGGGCTTAACGTTCTATTCGCAAAATGTCAAGGACATATTTTTATTTAGTAGTGCAAATAAATGTCAGACAAAATTTCTGAAACAAATCAAATATTATGAACGCATTTGCATCAAAAGGATAGCTTGGGGTGTGGTACTTTCCTGAAAAATGTTTGTCCCCGTTAGAAGATGGAGATCTAAAATAGGAGGTTTGGTATTTTACCGATTTCTAGTTAATGAATTCTGTTGACCGATAGACACACCCACACAGGGATCATTTTCTAAAAATACTTTTATTTCTTCAGCAGAGTCTCAAAACTTGTAAATACTGAAGCTTGGCCTCGAATTTACTCTAGATAAGTAGGTGAGAAACTACATTTTTAAACAGAGTAGGCGGTCTTAGTAGAAGCGGGGTTTCGAGAACACCAAAAATATTTTGGTAATAAATTCAAAACTTTCAGACATAAGATACTGAGATACTAGGACTATGGATATTGACCAGCGATTTAAGGGCAGGGGAAAAAAGCATTATTGGATATGTTTCCCTTAACAAACGACAGTCTAGGATACGAAAATAGCAAAAATGTGTGTAGTTCTCGTGAACTACGTGATGAAATTTCAGGAAAACAAATTTTAAAGTTCCAGAATGAAATTTCAAATGTACTCCCTGTGCGTGGGAGTGAGAAAGATTGATTGCTATTCTTTAATTACATGCAGAGCAGTTAATATAAAGTAGATATTAATTATCCTGGTAAGAAACATTACACAACCCCCAAAAAGTAAACTCCCAAAGTTTGGTATCTAAAAGAGCAAGTTAAAAGCTTATTTACACATAAGAGAACAAGTGATGTGTTACTTTCGCCCTTCAGCCGAATATGGATTTTTAGCATTATCTCGAAATCGTGATTTCCAACTCACAAATATGCGGAGAGCAAATGGATATTGTAACAAAGTGGTAGCCGTTAATGAGCTTTCGCTGCAAAAGAGCCAGTGGTTCAATGAGATAAATCGAAAGTGTTGCTACCCTTGCAAATCTCTCTCTGGCACAAATGGGCCGATATTGTAATCCCCCTTTCTGAATTCTATCTGCTGACCATTACGTGCTGCCGAAAATAATCCCCGTTAAATATCAGTTTTACAACCTCGCCGTCGCATTTGTAAGGTGTTTAAGCGTGTGCAGCACTGAATATCCATGCTATTAATACCTTCACCGTATTGTTTCGCTTTTGCATGCTCTGAGGCACGTTAAGCTGTGTTTACTAAATATGTATTAAGAAGACGCAATACTGAAGACAAACCTTGAAGAACGCTTGAATTTGGTCCTTAGATATCAATTACATGGTTTTTTTTAATTATTTTATCCATCGATCAGCAATTATGCTTTACAGATGTTTGTTATAAGATACATAGGAACAGGACACATAACAATGGAGGTAGCCATGAACGACTCCTCTAACTAAATATGGAGGGTAACTGTAACACAAATTGAGAACTTAAAGTCTGATGGTAGTAATCACGTGTCTGAGTCGTCTGTGCTGGAGACGTCACTCAGGAGAAGATCTTGGGGCAGTCTGCGCTTCAGGCGAGTTGGCTGGCGAGTGCGAGCACCGAGACGGTAGGTAACAGCTCCAGGGACCTCCTGGAGATGGTAAAAGAATGGACGTGCCAGGCGTCGGATGTATTGGTGAACGGGTAGGAGACCAAACTCATGATGAAGCTGCTGGTTTCGGATGAACCATGGAGCGTTTGTAACTGTGCGAAGCACCCTGTTTTGTAGTACCTGCAGTCGGCGGAGATTAGTCTTACTGGTGCCACCCCAGACTGGAGCTGCATAGGTAAAAATGGGACGGACTAGAGATGTGTAAAGAAGCAGGGAGGATTCATAGCCAAGTGAAGTGCGCCTGTTGAGTAGAGGGTACAGTTTTGATAGCCGGGCAAACGCAAGCGTAACAGACCGACAGATGTGGGCGTTCCAAGTAAGTCGAGTGTCCAGTAACACCCCAAGGTATTTCATTGGCACATTGCTTGGTAACCATGAGAGCGGTTCCCCCAGCAGCCGTAGTGAAGGAGGATCCCTATAAGGTCGTAAAGAGAAGATCTTAACCTCTGTCTTGTTAGTATTGAGGGAAATGCGCCAGTGAGAGAACCAATGAGCTAATTGATCTAGGGCAATTTGCAGTTTCTGAATGGCATGAAGAATATTGGCGTGAGAATAATAGAGAGCAGTATCATCTGCATATAACGCCGTACAAACTGGAGCTATATCAGGAAGATCATATGTGAATATATTAAAGAGGAGTGGTGCAAGTACTGAACCTTGAGGTACACCTGCTAAAATAGGCCGTCGGGTGGATGTGAAACCAGCAATGCGCACCACAAAGGTTCTATTGGTGAGAAAACTTGCTATGATTTGTATCAGATAATAAGGGAGACCAATGCGATATGCTTTAAGTAGTACTCCACTGTGCCACACCTTGTCGAATGCCTGGGCGATATCTAGGAATGCTGCTACGGTGTATTGCCTGTTTTCGAATCCTTGAATAATAGACTGCGTGATTCTGAGCAATTGGTGAGTGGTAGCATGCTTCGGGCGAAAGCCAAACTGAAAAGACGGAATTATCTGGTTATGGATCAAAAAATGAGAAATACGTTGATGAATAATCTTTTCAAAAAGCTTAGAAAGTGTAGGTAATAAGCTGATTGGTCTGTAACTTGAGGGAAGATTTTTTGGCTTGTTGGGCTTGTGGAAGACTATAATTTCCGCATGTTTCCATGTAGATGGAAAATGACCAATGCGCAGAGCAGCATTGAAGATTGATGATAAATAAGCTAGGGCTTTGTTTGTCAAATTCTTCAGCACAACGTTAGGGATAAGGTCATGACCGGGAGATCAATTACATGTTGAGATTCTTCACAAACATTGTGGGATCGTTGCTTGAAATAAAAGGCTAGGCGCTAGAGAGAGATGGTGGGGACCAGAGATATTGGGGGAGGAAATGTGTTCTTGCTTTCCTTTCAATAGCAATCGATTGTATTATAAAAGGAATAGAAAGTTTTAAAACATATTTAG
Organism: Mantis religiosa; assembly: GCA_030765055.1. Lineage (NCBI taxonomy): Eukaryota > Metazoa > Arthropoda > Insecta > Mantodea > Mantidae > Mantis > Mantis religiosa. The sequence continues at coordinate 78,066,351 of CM060958.1, forward strand.
AACTGCAATTACTGGAACTAACCTACATCAGAGAAGCAGATTTTCCGGAAGTTTTCACATTTACATGTCTCTAGCTCTAAAATGCCTGAACCCCTGTCTCAAAACTTTGTTGGAAGAAAAGAAAGAAAGAAAAAATGAAGCTCTGAAACAGTTAGTATAAGGAGTTAAGACAACAGATCAAGGATTGTGGATATTGGATGGGTCATCGGCACTTTAAACTTTGAAAAAATATAAATATATTTTAAACAGATAATTTATAATTTTCCAAAACGAGTACTAATGAATGACTTCAGTAGAGATACTGACTCCTAGCTGTAACTGCTTGTAGGGTTTTCCTTCTGCTACAACTAAGCTGTGAAGGTTTATTAGAAGACTGCTTTTGAGCCTTTTGCTCCGTGCCTAGTAAATTTTAATTGATTTATGAGGACTCACATCGTCAAAAAATAGATCTTGAAATGATGTTAGGGAATATATAATTAAATGGCTGGCATATTAACTACAGCAACAATTCTAACATTGGCCGAGCCTTTGCGTCATCCTCATGGGAGGGTTTCATTTCATCATTAACGTATGTTGCAACGCCGCAATAAACCTATTTTATGTTGATGTCCTAAATGCCTCATCGATGAAACCAGTATGACTTCGCGGTTTCAATGGACGTGAAAATTAAAAAGATCTACAACTGTACGATACAGCGCACTCTTTGCCAATATAAGGTCCTAATTACACTGTTATGAGCTCCGTTGCCTATTTCGTGACAAAAGACAACACGTACCTCTTTTGACTAAAGCAAGCAATTTATCTTTCAATGAATACGTATTGATATAATGGATAAAACAGTTCGTTCAGGCATGGGTCACCTACTACTAACCATAGCATCTCAAGAACCTAGACGTAAACTAGCGAGGAAATCATGTCCGATGGTACATATCGCTTTCTTTGGTGTACTATAGCAAACCCTATTTTACAACTTTGACCCTCTTAAATTTCCTTCCTCTTTCCAATGACTGGCTAATGTACGCTCTGGTATGTCTAACAAGTCATGTGCAAAGCAAGAATGTGCGCAAAAACACTATTATGCTAGATTCTTGGGCTTTCAACATCCAACGAAGGATGGTACTCCAGATGTACTAGGTCCTTTACGAAATACATTGAATGCATGTGGTCATTGTAGTATAAATCTGACAATTGTGTTTGGATATATTAGATAATTACGTAATCATTTTAAACGAGAAAATAATTTGCATAGCAGAATAACCTATTCCACGACAGCAGATAAATAGTGAGACGTGGCAGTTTCAGGAATGCGGGGCAACGTTCCATAGAACAAGACCTTGGCTATCTGAATCCATCAGTTTTGTTTCCATCCTGTGTACCTTTCTGAACTAATCATGATGTATAAATGGCCATGACTCAACATTTGTGTGTTATCGCCGTCCAAGAACGCGCCTGGAATAACGAAACAAATGAGCAGCGTCATTACTCGTGGTGAATGCACGCTAATATGGGTTTCTCCGCCAAGAGAGCGGAATGACTTTACCATGACCTTGGGGAGTCGAGCACTAACCTCCCAACAAAAACCTTCGCACATATTGTGTTACACCTCGCTGCCGTCTCTGATGCATCATGCGAACTGCGAAGCCTACCAATCATTTTGTAATTCTCCGGCACAACGCTACCAAGGTGTGTTCACAATTACCTGGGATATGCCCGATGATGACTTAAGGCTTGGTGAAGCACCAATGGCTCTGGTTCAACACACTGCCAGTTCACAGAGTGAAACTAAACTGCAATGTTAAATCATTTAAAAACAAAAATAAGTGAAATAAAATAAGGCATTTCATAATAAAAATTAATATACCGATAAGAAATATGTTTTTCGTGCGGAACTTATTTCCAAGCTCTAAAAAAAATGGCTGGATGGCAACGGTGTGCATCGGGTTGTTCTTTCTCTCTAGTGTTACTTAAATTTGCTAATTTTCACGACTCTGCCAATGCAACAGGCACAAAGTGTATTTTCAGTTTTAGTACTGACTGGATGAATCTAAAACATTCTTGCCATTTTCCTCGTTTTATAGAACCAATTTAGCTTAGGTTACATCGAAAAGATATATAATTAGTACCTTTTGGAGAAACTGATGGTAATTACAATTTCAATAAGCTTTTTGAGAGAAGTGAGAAGCGTCTGTTTTTAATCAAAATATTCATTCCGACATTCATTCCGACTTTCATTTACTTTCCTTGAGGTATTCCTGGTCAACACGGCTGCTTTCACACTCATTTTATGCTGTTCAATTTTGTTTTAAGTATATACAGATGAAAATCACATTCAAACCATAGCGGAAGCTAGGACAATGAGCACCGTCATTTCCTTCACTAATATGTGCCCAATTTATTTCGCTAGTGCAAAAAATAAGCTACACAAAACAACAAAAATAAACCCACTTAACATGCTATAAATTTTTTCCATCTGAAGATCGTGATGTGTAAATTTCGGTACGAGCTCGGCATGTGCCTCGTTCCAGAACTAAGTTCAAGGTAGCTCTGTACATTTCAGTGTGAAACTTTCACTTTTGGCGGCATGAGTCTCTGAATTCTGACCTTGAGATCCTCAAGTTCCGGTGTTTTGTCTGCCGGACCGGGACACCACCCAAATTATTCCTTCAACTGACAAAGACGCTGATTATCTACCCAAGAAATACGGGAACTTTAGAAGCTGTGGTTTCATAATGTTTATGGGATTGGTAAACGAGTTAAGGCGGGGCAAATTAAAGGGAGCGAAGGGAGCACCTCCTCTCTGAGATTCTACGTGAAGCCCTTCAAAATATGGTACATGACCCTAGTTTTAGAAAACAACGTCTGCGATAAAACAGGCTTGTGTTATTGGGGAAAGTGGACTGTGCAGTCTATACAAAAACATAGATGAATTCATATATTTTCGTGTAGTAAATGGAAGGATAATGATCACACGATCGTTAGGTGCGTTTGTAAAATAAAAGTCAAAGCAAATGCATCAACGTACACATATTTAATTGCAATATGTCACTTCTCCGCTTGTGTTATACGACTGAATTATCAGTGATCTCGCAATTAGCATAAAATTATGCCCCACAAATCAAAATAACGTTTACACAGGACTTCTACTCAAAAGCGTGCAATTTGAATAAACACTTATTTAGTTTAGTTACTCTATAAGAAAACACAAGCCAATTTAGACAGCTAATAACTGCTTAAGTTTGACCACTCATCATTTTGAAATTTCAAGAAACGCAATAAATTGCAGCAGTGAGGGATGAAAATTAAAATCCCGTATTCCTGATTTTAAACTTTCCTAACAATATCTCAATGGCCTTAACTCTAAATGAGATTAAAACTAAAAATAAGGAAATTGTCCACTAAAACGTCATTAAATGTGATTCTTAATTTTAAGGCATAAAGTATTCAATTAGACCTCGTTTAAAATTCAGTATCAATTTAGATGTTCCACCGAATATAGAAACATTTCTAAAACTCTAGGCAAATGATTCTAAAAACTATATCTGGATCCAGAAAATTATTTTACAAACTTTTATTGTGCACTATGAAATTATTAAGTGTAATCTTAATACTAACGTAATGCAAATGCAGACATTGAAATTACGAATTTGAATGGTATCAAGTCATTTCAAAGATCACAACAAAATAGCATACACAAAGTGCCGGGCCCAAATGACCTTGTTGTCGACGGGCCCTAAAACACCACACACTCACTCACACAAAGTGCTGCGTTTTTATTTGCAGCACAAATAATGGCATATTATATAAATTATATTATCTTGAAGTATAGGCATTAGGAATTCCAGTGTTTCTAGAATTTATTAATTCTTCCTCTATAAAGTGGGTGCAAAATGTGCTCCCTAAAACACGTTCAAATCACTATAAAATTTGAAAACCCTGATGTGTACCCTCACACGACTTTTCTATGTACGCACTTCATGCATATATATGCATCTGACAACCGTATTTCAAAATTCAAACCATAACAAGGAATACATAAAAAAGATTGTCAAACATTTATTTAATATGAGCTATGTATATGCTTTAACGAGGTTACCTATTTCTATCAAACATTACCCCCCCCCCCCCCCCCATCTCGCACGGTCTACCACCACTTATACTTAAGTCATCCAGAATGAACAGAACTTCAGAAACAATGCCTAGAAAATTCAACATGAGCCTTCAATATGGAAAATCACTATCTGATCATCATTGTTAGAACTGTTTTAAAAGACAAAAATAAATGTTCCAAATTTGTGTTCTATGTAGTAGTTACGGTGGCGATTCTAATCCATAACTTTCTGCTATTCACACACTTGCTTTATCTCGAGGGTGGAATGTAATACATTCTCTATCTACGCAAGAGAAAGCGAAATCTTCACTATTAACGAAGTTCGCTGTCTGCATACCCACGCGATCAGCGGTCCGGCCGCGATTTTAATGTCAAGGACATTTTAACTCGCCCATTAACAGAACTCCCACCTGGAATAAAGGATGCTTTAAGTTAACGGCTACAATGGATTTTATTCTGAACTAACGCATCAATTGATAGACTCTTATGATCACCAACCGGGCAACCGGGTTCTTTCCAAAATAAATTATATGTGGGAGCTAAAAGTTTCATACGAAACGGCAAACCTGGAGTATGGAGATAGTGCACTTTTTCTATGTCCGCGAAAATAAGTTGAACGACTATTTCTAAGTAGGAACTAAATCTTTTGCCAAATGACATTGAGATATTGTTAAGAAAGTTTAAAAGCAGGAATACGGGATTTTAGTTTTCACCCCACACTGCTGCAATTTATTGCGTTTCTTCAAATTTCAGAAGGATGAGTGGTCAAACTTAAGCAGTTATTTGCTGTCTAAATTGGCTTGTGTTTTCTTTTAGAGTAACTAAATTAAATAAGTGTTTATTCAAATTTGAGTAGAAATCCTGTGTAAACGTTATTTAGTTCCTACTGCCAAACTTCTGCCAAATCCAAATTAATCTATGAAACAGTCCCACTTTTGTTCTGACAACGCACAAGAAATCATTGTACACGATGTAACATCCACTTGCTTTAACACCTCTTTTGAAACACAGGTATATTTTTCAACCACCCTCGTCGAGAAGGAAAATACCAGCTCTCTAGTTGTGTGCCAAATGAATACGTAAATTGTATAAATTTACTGCATTAGAATTTTCAAATGATTACTGTAAATCGCATTTTATATACCTGTGTGTAAATTGCAGTTACAAATGCAAGATTGCCTTTGAAGTTCCTACAATACCTCCCACAATACCTATTAGATCTAAAATACGGGAACAGGTTTAAATAATTTGTATGTTTAGAAATAATTGGGATAGTTGCGTGTGGATTAAAAAAGAAACATTTTCTGGGTAAAATCAGTTTGATGTAATCCAAATGCCATTCCTCTGTCTTTCTCTCTCGTTTCGCTTTTAAAACCTGTGCCTTAACAGTGGTCTGGCAGCAGATCCTCAACATCGCCTCAGCACCTAGGAACATTTGCAACAGCTGAAGCATTCCGACTAATTAGAGGAAAAAAGATAGCGAGAGTGGCGCGCTCGCTCACTCGCTCAGTGCAAGTGGTTTACTTCGTCCTGTTGGCATTCCTGCTTGACTTGTAGCTCGGATCAAGGTTAACGTGCATGCTGTGTTGGAATATAAATGTGTGCTGGGACACTCGCGTAGTAACAGCCGGGAAACGTGTTCTACTCCCAAGGCAAAGATCCGCTTTCTGCGGAACCTACGAAGGAAAACCGGATAAACATCAAATACAACACGTGCAGAGCCTAAATGGCTTAATTCCTGCTTTCTGGACCCAGCTGCAACACCCTTCTGAAAAAAATATTTCTTTACTATTAATAATTTACGGCATACGTAAAATGACAAAGTAACAAAATATAGTAACGTAACTTTTATATTATTTTTAATAAAACTATAAATCGTCACGATTGATTTTTGTAAATAGCTGCACATAAAGCAAACATAATAATAATAATAATAATAATAATAATAATAATAATAATAATAATAATAATAATAATAATAATAATAATAATAATAATAATAATAATAATAATAATAATAATAATAATAATAATATTATTATTATTATTATTATTATTATTATACCTTTGCACTGTATATTGTAAGAGACAAACATACCACACCAAAATTTTCCAAGAATGTTATTTCTTTCAATGTTGTAAAATTTCTTATTTATTCCTTTGTTCTCGGGTTTTTATAGAAACCACGTGCAACTTCAAACCCAGCATTTAACAGTAACCTGTTTTTAAAGATTTGATTCTCCTTACAGCTACAACAAAATGTTCAATGGAGCTTCTGCAAATGTTTCAATATGAAACAAATAAGAAAACTAAGATTTTGCCCAAGCTAAATGCAAACTTAAAGACTATGGATAAAGAAATCTAGCGAATGTCAACACTTTTTTTGTTTTTAATTTACGTCCTCCAACGTTAAGTCATATCGGACGGTGAATGACTTGGGTGAAATGATGCTCAAATGAGTCCAGGGCCCATGGAGCTTAGAGTTACCCGACATTCGTCTTGAAGGATAAGGGAAAACCCAGGAAAAAACCTTATCCAGGTAACTCACCCTTACCGAGATTATTTTTTTTTTTAAATTGAAATCATAAGCCATTTACGGTGAAATCTAGATTTCGAAGTTTTAGTTGGAATGCAATATCGCATCTACACCTAAATTACACGTAGATATGCGCCCGACAATAAAAATTAAGAACTAGATGATGTTTCTAGCATTTCCTCAAATTCGCTCTTAAATACTCCAACTGCCCAGTGCTTAATGAAGGTTTTGCAAGCAGTGATAAGTTTTTAACACTGATTTAAATGCACAATTTGCTGGTGATAAACGATGTATACTGCAATACTATAAATTATCCAAAACCGTAAATGTCTTTACGTTTTAATTTGCAACATTTTGAATATTAGTTTATCAAATGTTTTACTACTTTTATTGGGAAAGAACAACCAAATCGATGCATTAATATTCATTATATTGATACCGAAATTAAGGTTTGCCATAAGTAAAGAATCATGATGGATGTCAAAGGAATGTTGGTTCTTTGTGACAATACGTGCAAGGCTAGTTGTATCGAATAGTAGTTGTGGGGGAAAGTTGTTATAACAAAAGCAATGCAAGAAACAGTGTCCATAGCAGATTCCTAAAGGGGCTCACTTGACTTGCTGAATAGGGTATTCTTTGGATCGTTCATAATGGCGACAAAACAGCCACAAAGGGATCTTTGGTTGAAAAGGAGTTTTCAGAGTGAAAGTGATACACCCACGCGCATCTGTGGTCATTCAGAACAGTCCGGCGTGAAGCCGATTAGAGCGGTCGAGGGCAATTAGGGCAGTCCTCTTGTTCTGTCTTGGATATTTGTCGATTCATATATACGTGAGGAACGAATAAAGTTTATCAAGTAATGAACATTCTGCCGTCAGTAACTCTAAACAGGGATATTGGTAACCCTTGGTCGGCAACTTCAATTTCGATGTTCTAAAAAAAGAAGCAGTGAATAAATAAGTCGGAAACGGGCATTCCAGTGTCATTAAATATCCTTCTCACACACATCCACGCATACCCTGTGAGAAACCTCATAGTTTTACCCTGAGCCACACATTATAATAGCTTCAAAGTAGCATCAACGTGGAACTGTGTGTCGCCACACATATTGTTACTTCAATATTAAGGAATTGTCTTTCGCAACGTGTTGAATGCTTTAAATTACTCTACCAAATATATGATTTCCATTATGGCTTACACAAGCTTTGATAAAGTATAGGCATAAAGACGGTAACTTCAATGTAACGTTTAAATCACTGAGTGCTATACTACACTGACCAGTGGACTGTTGACCCCAGTGGCCAAATGAAAGAGACTACTGAATAAAACTAGAATTCGTTATTATTTTAGTGCCACTGACGGCAATACTAAACAGTATTAATGATGCATTAACTTGCACCTCAGCATATCAGCAGTGAAGACATATGGAAGATGTTAGCAGAAAATGGAACAAATGATATAAAATTTGAAGTCTAATTGCAGAATATTGTGAATTTGTGGGTACGTAGAATTATAAGTCCGAGTTGCAGATATTCCAAATGTTTTTCAATTTTATCTCCGTAGAAATACACTGTTCAATTATCACGTAACAACATTACGTAACATACAAAACACAATCTACCAAGGTCGATGACAATGACAGTGTTCTGATTACATCAGCTCTCGTTACAACATTCTACAGCTGTTAACTGCTTCTACTGTGTTTTCGACTGTTCACGACTCTCGCGACTCTTTTGGCGAGTCATTGCTCTCTTCAATACCTCATCGATAAATTCGAGAGGTTTCTGGAACAAATAAGAAAACCACTTTTCTCTGTCAATCAAGATATCACTAGAACCTTCCAAACGTGAAACCCTATCTGTCTTTTATCTCAGCTATTTTTACTTGCCGACTTTTTGTGTACACTAGCCGCGTTATCGCAGATAACGGGTTCGCGACAATATAAAAAATAATCGATCAACTTTTCGTCTTCGTCATCAATAACAAATCTTCACCTGCTCCTGATGCGAATAAACCTGTTCAATGACAAAATACTACAGCAATGTAGATTATCACGGCTCTGCTGAACACAATACAGGTCAGATTTTCTAAGTATATTGCATTGTACATAACTGTATACGAGGATTATATTTTCACAAACAATAAACTAAATAAACAAATATCAAAATATTTACTGATATGTTTGCAGAACACCTTGGCGAAATTATTGCATAAAACTTTTAATTCCTGAAAGCTTCTGCCATTTGAGTATATTTTCAAGTCACTCCCACTCCGGATTTACCCGCGCACGCATAGTTTCCACCATATTAAATTATCGAAACTGTCGGAACTCATTCGATAATAGTTCCCATAATCTTCTGTTTCAGCGAGTCGTACTTCCGCCAAAAAATTCACACGACTAAACTTGTCTCTCTTTTTGAACTATGCTAAAATCCATCGTTTAAACTTCACAACCTGTTTAGTAACAGACAAAACAATGATAGCGAAATGATAGATCGGTTAAATAAATTAAGACTTATAATATGAATATTTTGCGAATGTGTTAAATGTTAATGGATTTTAGGTTTGGCAGTTAATAATGTGAATACAGTTTGGCTGGACGTAAAGCAGATTCGGAGAAATAGTTACGCAGGTCATATTAGTGAGGGAAAAGATACTATCCAATGTTCCCAGATTAGGTATGGCAGGCTAGCTTGGAATTTGTGGAATGTGCGAGAGTATTTCTTAGAAATTGATAAGACTACAGGATGGAAACCAGAAAATTTCAGTAATGTAGAAATGGAGTGACATCGTACTGGAAGCTAGTAGTGGGGGTGCTAGGGTCATTAGCAAAAGGGGAGGTTATTAGGGGAAGTTTGGTAGCTGAGTAGGGCATTCTCGGCAGAATCATAAACACTGCCTTTCGGACTGTCGCCGATGTGGCAAGACTAGCTCAATGAGACTTCATTTCTTAGCCTCAGCGTTATCGCGCAGTATAAGATTCAAATACGTTAATGTTTCCAATGGCCGGCAGCTTTTCGATATAAGTGATTACCTGAAAAGTTATTAAACGTTTCAAACTTCGATTCCCTTACTCTTATTACACACCCCGCATACTCTGAGATATGACTACTCGAGATTGCAGCAAGGTCACAGTTTCAAATTTGGAGCAACATCTTCGAGTTATACAAAGTACATTACTTTGATTTGAGTCCATTTTGATAAAAGTTGAATGTCATTTCCTTCGGTCCTGATATTTATGCTTAGAAATTCCTTTGTCTGGATATAAATAAATAAATTCCAGCTGATTTGCCTTGTTTCCAAGAGAACAGATTCCAATCCAATAGGCAAGCATGGTGCGGACGCGACACCTTCCATCTCTTTGCAGCAGTAATGCAAACAGTAACATGAAACAAAGGAGAGTATTTTTACGACCGTGCTTTTCTCATTAAGATTCCTCAAGTTACTCGTAAAGACCCGATACACATAATCTATTCATAACGAAGTCACACTGGCGGTAATCGAACACCGGCGTAGAGACATAAATCATTCTACATCCGGCCATGAACTGGCTCTGCGGTAGATATGGAGCATCCGTATTCCTGAGCAATCCAAAACCGATGCACATTACTCTGTATTCGGAAGAATCGTTATGAAGACCTACTTTACAGAAATGCATTGCATTGAATTGTGACTAGTTCCCTTGTACAGTTGACTTAGCCATGTTATGGATGCCCCCCCCCCCCCGAGTCTTTCGTGTTCTTTGATGTTATAAAACATCCCTAAAATGCTATGTATAGCTTGTTGGTAGGCCATTATGTTCATTACTATCATTTATTCACCTAAAATATGAAAATAGCTTGAAATATAGCCCATGTATTATATTAGGGTTTTCCCTTATCCTTCAAGACGAATGTCGGGTAACTAACCTCCATGGACCCTGGACTCATTTGAGCATCATTTCACCCAATTCATTCACCGTCCGATATGACTTAACGTTGGGGCGGACGTAAATTTAAAAAAAAAAAAAAATGTATTATATTAAGAAAGGATATGCAAGCTATATACGATATATGCAACTAAACCCATTATAAGACTTTTTTTTTTTTTTCCAAGATTGGAAAAGGTACGGCATTTAACGATTTTTCATTCTGGCAAGCAGAGAGAGAGAGAGAGAGAGAGAGAGAGAGAGAGAGAGAGAGAGACTGTGTGTGTGTGTGTGTGTGTGTGTGTGTGTGTGTGTGTGGGTGGGTGGGTGTGTGGGTGTGTGTGTGTGTGTGGGTGGGTGTGTGGGTGGGTGTGGGTGTGTGAATTTACATCCTCCAACGGTGTCATATGGACGATGAATGAAATGTGTGAAATGATGTTCAATGGAGTCCAGGTCCCATAGAGTTAGTTACCAGACATTCCTTGTTCACGTTCTGGGGAAATCCTGAAAAAAATTTAACCAGGTAACTCGCCCTGACCAAGATTCGAACTTGCGACCTCTTGAACGTGAGGCAGATACGCTACCTTTCACGCTACCGAGGCGGACTCTGTGCGCGCGCGCGTGTGTGTGTGCGTGTGCGTGCGTGTGTGTGTGTGTGTGTGTGTGTGTGACTTTTTTTACATAAAACTTGGAAATTAAGAATTACGTCCATTTTATTAATATGGCAGATAATACCAGATTGTCTCAATGAATAGAGTTCTAATGGTACAAAATAAAACAGGATCAAAATGATTGGACTGTTCAATTTTTTGAATTGAGTTAGATAAACGTTTGCGTAATATCTGAAGATTTTACAAATTAAACTCTTCAATAAAAAATTTAAGAGTCACATTAATTACGATGTTATGAGGAGGCAGTTGCGAGATAATACACAGCTTAATCTTTTACTTCGGTGTTAATCTGTATTTACAGTCCATTAAAAGCACTCAATACTGATTTCGAAAACATCGCAGGCCATTAACAGAACTATAGAACGAGAGAAAGATTTTGCATTTAATGCAATAACAATAAAAGAGTTTCAATCACTGCTGGCAACAACTTTTTATTAAATTGGCAGAATGCACCTTATTAATTATTGCATAAAACAATAAGTTTACGTCTGTGCTAATAAGAATATTATAAATGTTAATCAACCTTGACATTAATCACATATAAACCTCAAATTCTCCAATTAGAGTGTCCAGCAATATATGAAAAGTGTTACTACTTTTGCTGTTTGATCAGACAGTGAACTGTTCAAGACCTATGGGAAGAGTAATGTGTCTGCAGCTCCAAGGTTGACGCCAAGAAAAATGCGGTTGCATATTTGATAACATTAGGGTGGCAGAGGTGACCGAATTCATGAGACCTGTTACAAATGAGGACATCGCCTAAGACAACAGGAAGTCGTGCGAGTGAAGTGCTTTTTTTTTTCCTTCTTTTTTTTTTTTTTAAGACCCTTCCGCTTGTTTTCTGATCATATCGGTTCCTTCTCATGCCGAAGAACATACTAATCAGCAATAGCATGATTTAAATTTCAAACCTAATTAATTTCTTACAGAGCAAAAGACCAAATAATGGAGCGAACTACCAAAGTAATTATTCCCTAAAGTCTGTTAAATGGAACTATAGGGTCGGCAGCTTTGGAAGCTGTTTCGCAAGTCTGGGATATATAAAGTTTTCATACATCATCTCTCTCTCTCCCCCGACCTATAATTTCTTTTGAAACAAGTGCACCCAAATTTTGGGTGACATTAACCATTTCCTCTATAAAAAAGTAAATAACAAAAATATCTTTACCTGGAAAATTTGAAATCCTGCAAGCCTAAAGCGAACTTACATGCTTACCGAAATGAATTATCTTCCAAAGATTTATTCCAATGTTGAGCCAAAATGTGCCAAATCAATCCAGTGCAAAATGAAGTTTGCAAAAATCTCGCGGTATAAAATACTATTATGTTGTTTCTCACATGCATTATCAAGTTTCAATTTAGGTGCTCAAAATTAGCTGAACAGCCCAGATATTTGTGCAATATTTATTTATAAAGCTATCACAAATGTTTGCCAAAAATTGGGATCAAACAAACATGTGAAGTCCAATGTTTCAACCTACGGTTTCATCACGCACGTTGAACCAGTGGAGATGGGGACGTTATCCCCCCTCGAAAGTATTTCGTCAACGGCCCTATTATTTCTCCAAGTCACAGAAGGTAAATACTGCTGCGAAAATGTGCATGGGTCGCGGTAATTGAAAGCAAACAAGAGCAGTGCAGTGCAAACGCTCTTGTGTTCTAATTCTCTGCTATGGGAAGGCGAACCCCTGGTTCAGCTCTGAAGTCAGGATTTCACTCCCCAGCGTTTGTTTTTAAACCGGTTTGAATGTGCCCCGATTTATTAACAATATGCGCACAAGGCTATGTAATCACTTTACCTTCTGTACTACTCAAGCAAAAGGTATGAAGTTATTGCATTCATCCCTAAATGTGCATATCGAGACCCCCCAAATGCATATTTACAAAATTGTCTTTGTTTATGAACAACGTAATAAAACAACGAAAAACCATTAATAAGCTGTGATATACGAGCTTTTAGATATTTAACTACGGATACCGTTTCTTCTAGCCCTTTTGTACCTCAAAGAAATGTGTTTTCAAACTCCTCGTATATTCAAAAATGTTTATCCGGATTAATATGACAGAACACGTAAGTCTGCGTAAGAAGTTTGCAAAACGGGTATGAAAATAGTCATATGTAATCGAAGACATCAGATGTTTTTATCAATCCGCTGGAGGTATGTTCCAACATTTCATCCTATTTCCTAGAAAGCCCAAATCAGTTGCACATATAGGAAGCACAAAAATACTTTAACTGCTGGACATCTGAAGTTTCCTAATCATAGGCCAAAATTGCTGTTATAATGAGATTTTTTTTTTATTTGAGAGAGAGAGAGAGAATTTCAGTCCTTTACATTACTGGCTTCAAAACACCCTCCCTGTTTTGATGCAAAATAACTCAACTGTAACAAATTGACCGCAGTTGCCGGAAACACGGAAAACTCGAGTTTTGTTTCATTTGTCATATCGACGGTCTTTTGACTATTAGAAGATGTTACACACATGCAATTGCGTTAACTAGCATATCACTGGGTTTCTGGATTTTCTTTGGGTTTTAAACAAACAGATCACCCACACACAAAGACGCGCGCATTCATACATTCACATTTCCAGAATCTGTGGAAGATAGGAATAACCCTGGCTTTAAAAAGAAAAAGAAAAAAATCCCACCCGCCAACCAGGAATCCAACTCTGGACAATTTCCATAGCAGGCAGGTGCTCTTACGACTAGCTGTGAAACTACGTAATAGACGAAGTATTATCGTGCTGCTCAAAACGTTACACAGGCTTAATCTTAGTTAATACAAATTCTCAGATAACGCACTGATTAAGAGTGACAGGGGTACTGGCGCGCTTCTCGAACAGGTGCTAAGCACCAATGAACGCATACTTCAGTCAAAGGAATCAGAAATGACACGAGAAATCTGTGCGATATCTGAGATGTTTCTATTAACAAAGATACCATCAGGGCAACGTTTTGAGTATCAGAATAATGCTATACTCTAAATAGAGCCAGAAATAGGTAACTCAAAAACGAAAAATCGGATTATATGAATTTATTCATTACTAATAAATTATACAAAAAAACGTACGGTTTCTTCAAAAGATTGGCAAAACTTACTGTAACATTTTGTTGTTACTGGGTGAACTATAAAGACATTACATAATATTTTTAAGGGATTCTTCTCCTACCGCCTCGGTAGCGTAGATGGAAGCATCTCTGCCTCACGTTCAATAGGTCCCGAGTTCGAATCTCGGTTAGGGTGAGTTACCTGGATAAGGTTTTTCCGGGGGTTTCCCTTATCCTGATAGACGAATGTCAGATAACTAAGCTTTATGGACTCCGGACTCATTTGAGCACCATTTCACCCATTTCATTCATCATCCGATATGACTTAAAGTTGGAGGACGGTTAAGTAAATAAAAGTTAATAAGGGATTTAACCCTAAGATTATGATTTCAAGATATAAGCTTATTCATTAAGTTTAATCTTAATTGCATCTTATTTATTTTTAACTTTAATTGCAGTTGTTGAAATTATTAATATTTATAAAGGAACTTTACAAAAACCTGTTCTGTAAATTGCGCATGCAACTAAGTCCGTATCAATTAATTCAGCTTTACTTAAAAGAATAATACAGGTGAATAATAACGTAAAGTGAGCTTAGAACATGAATTCCTCTAAAATAAGTAATTCTAGTGCACGCAGCACGTAACACTTTTGATCAGTTTAGCTTTATCTTAGGATAAGGAGGGAGAGAGAGAGGGAGGGAGGGAGATAGAGAGAGAGATAGAGAGAGAGAGAGAGAGAGAGAGAGAGAGAGAGAGAGAGAGAGAGAGAGAGAGAGAGAGAGAGAGAGAGAGAGAGAGAGAGAGGAGTTTATCCAGAAACTCAACCTAAATCGAACTCCTGACTCCTTGAATGTGAAGAACACATGATACGCACAGAACAGAGCTGAGCACAGTATTTCACTAAAACACAAGGGAAAGTTGAGACAGCTTTCCTGCCGAGTTTTGGTCTCTAATAGCATAATAAAAATGGCAACAGACAGGGTTAAATGGTGCGGAACAGATCATAAAAAGGCAAGATATATTATCGTTGTTCACATGATCGCCTCTGACAAATGTGTCACTTCTTTTTCTGATATTAAGTTTTATTTCCAGTATTCCCTCTGTTGGTGTATTTACGTTGCAATTCTCTTTAAAAAATAACAAAATAAGGCCACCTAAGAAAACACAGCATCCCAGAAAATGTGTTCTCGCACGAGAAAGTCTCAAAGCAACACCTTACATCAACAGACTTTAATGTTATCTGAGAAAGATTACGGCAAACATACCTTCACTGCTCAGAAAACTTATGACAGTACGTTATTCTTTGATACAAAATCGCAAGCGGGCAGATATTTTGAACTGGTATTGTGGTCACGTTAGCTTTTTGCAGTATTCCTATTTCCTATCAATGCTAACTTACAAAATAATGATGCGAAAGTTGATTTTTAATTACTTTCATTTGACTTCCTCTTATATATTTAAAATTCACTTCAAACGAGATACCATGTATGATTTCCACTTTCTGCTTTAATGAAAAAACAAAAGCACATGCAAGCCCTTAAATCCTTTCACAATTGCTCCTAAAGCTTTCACAGGGGTTTTAAAAATGGTGAACAAGTAAGGTCGTACTCCCAGAGAAAGAATGTAAAAAGCTGGTGTTATTTTGATATAACGTTCAGTCCCAAACGAATAATAATAATAATAATAATAATAATAATAATAATAATAATAATAATAATAATAATAATAATAATAATAATAATAATAATAATAATAATAATAATAATAATAATAATAATAATAATAATAAATTTGGGTTTGAATACATTTTTTAATCATACAGATATAAAGCTCGGTCTGAGTGGTTCATTTAGGGCAAGTTTGTTAATCCCAAGTACGCGAGTTCAATTCCGGCCCCGGCGTAGTGTTTTAAGTGTGATTAAAAGCAACAGCTCCATGTCAGCGGACTTATAGGGATGTTAAGGAACTCTTTCGAGATGAAATTACGACACTGACGACGATTGTGTGATCCTGGGAATCGACAGTGTCCTTAACAAACAAATCTGGCCCGGGATTACTGGGTGAGAAACCAGGACCGTGACTACTCAGCCAAAAGCACATTATAATAATCTCACTAAAAATGGCAATCAATGGCTTTGTTTAATCCACTGATACTGCAAGACAATCATTGTTAGATAAATTACGCAGATTGTGCTGTTTCTAGCCGCATGAGCGCTATTAAGCCATGTGAATGAATTAGCATAAAATGTTTTACCCAGAAGCAAGCCAGGCAACATCTCGGGAACAATTACTTCTACTTCAATACCTTTAGCAGTGCGTTACTCAAGCACTGGCACTTAAGTCTTACCTACATTTCGTTTATTAAAGACAGATGCTTGTTCCCTCCAGCGACGGTGCTTTGTTTCGATCTCTCGCTGCGCCCCCTAATGCGACTGAAACGACTGTTCTCGCGCATCTGAGTACTCGCATAGGGTATAACTGCATTGCTCCGAGATTCATTTGTTGCGGGGCATTGTCGAAACCTATAGTCCTTATTTAAAACTTAAATATATCATCTTATTAAGGAATCCATAGCAAAGCAAATTAGTTGAAGCAAAAACACTTACGTTGATACTTATTTCCATGCAAAAAAAAAAAAAAAAAAAAACATAAAATCCATTACTTTCTCAAACATTCCCATCAATACACTGCAACCTACATGATGTAATGCCCATCCCTTCCAAGGGACATTTCTTCACGATTAACATTACGAAATTTTCCTGTACAGTAGTCCATTATAATAGATGTGCATCCAATCACTCAAATATTCATTCTCAAAGTCCCAAAAGGCATGCCAGTTACGCAAACGGCGTAACCTCTCAAACACAAGACTGATGTAACGAATTCCTTCTAGCAGCTCCTTTTCTTTCATTTGCCCAGTTTGTAATATGAAGAATGGCATCCGTTTTAAACTGTGATTTTGTCTAAAAAGATTAAATTCTCACGTACTCTAATAATTTTCACTGAAAAATGGCCACCCTTCAGCTGGAGATTGAATTTGGAACTCTGATTTTGGAGTACAGTCAATACACTAACACTATAATGGAGGGAATCTCTCTGTCTCCTTGCTCCTAAAGAAATGAAGGCCAAATACTCGTCTAATTTCTGTAACTATGAACAATAATTGCTCCAAGTAATACAGATATATTCCGGGCACTGAGAAATTAGTCAACTGTATAAAAATTAGATATGTTGGCTGCGACGAATTTGGAAATTATGTGCAAATTAATTATGAACTCAAAATAAATATGGAAATTATGTGCAAATTAATTATGAACTCAAAATAAATATTTAAATTACGTGCAACTGTATTGGCAACGGTTTAACATATTATTTGACATAGGATATATTTCAACGCATTCTTTATTTCTGCTTAACAAGCTCTTATTGATCTTTCGGTTTCCCAAGTATGCAAAATTCTGGAGTATAGTATTATGGAAAGTCTTAAGGGGAAAGCATGTTATTTTCTACGCTAATTGAGTTTGAAGCATTCTTTTAGACAAAATTTCCTATGCCATTGTAATACGACTATTAAAATTTAGCTTAGTGGAATTCATACCTTTGGAGTTCTTTTTTCAAAAATCTTTTTTAAAGAACTTTTTCAAAAGTTGTCTCCGTCATTCACTTGTGCATAACATATGTTCAGATTTTTGCTACTTCGCTTGTAATAAAAAATTGCCTGATATGTTCATTCACATCACCTTTACTGCTAAGTCTTGCAAAAACTATTCTTAAACTGCCTATGGTTTTATTTACCTCTTAATTTTACGTCATATCCTTGGAAGAATAAGTTAATATCAAATGTGATATTAGATGACATTCAATTTTAGCTATTCTGGTAAAACGCGTCGAAAATACATGTCTCTTGAATTAATACTACGCATTTTAAAAAGTCCTAATGTGTATGAATGATTTATCAAAATGCACACCCATAGGTTCAAGCTTAAAATCAAATTACGCCTACAGAAAAAGGTCTTACAGCTTCGTTAAACACATGCAAGTACGCAGAAAATTTGGTTAAACTTTTATTGCATATTATACATAGAAAACGCCTTCGATTTTCAATTACCTAAAATACAGAAGGATTACGTGGCAAAGAAAGATGCAACCATCTATTTTAGGTATAGCAGAATTGGGATAACAATTTGACAGAAGCTGAGGCACGTTTGCTGTAGAAGTCCGCTGTATATTCTATCAGCGGAGAAGACTGGCGCGGCAGTGTGGGGCGATGTACTCACATGCTCACTTGAAAGCGATATTCTATTGGGACCTAATGTTTTTTAAATGGATTGTGCTGCAGCTATTAAAACTAATACAAATAGGCGGTAGAATAGATCTGGCAACGTCCACTCTTTTCCAACCGGCTGAAACTAATGACAGGAAACATCCAATGTTAAAAAGTGACAGAGCGAGTGCTGCGTTGCCAAACATCATTCACTGCCTTAACGACGTGCGAACCTTCTCGAGTACTACACTCGTTTATTTGTGGCGATGACCCTGATTAGTATGCGATAATGCACCCTGATCACTCCATCCAAACTCATCTTGGTACCTTGCTTTGCGGGTCGACGAGAGAGGTCAAGCACGGCGCCACGGGCGACGGCAAAACTCGCCAGAGATCTCACGCTCACTCGTCTATGGACCATTCAAACTCGCCAATTTCTTGCCACTCCTCAAAAGTGCACATTATTGTCACGAAATCGGCCAGCCGGTAACTAAGGCATATTTTAGAGAATTCCTAAAC
The DNA here is from genome assembly GCA_030765055.1 of Mantis religiosa. NCBI lineage: Eukaryota > Metazoa > Arthropoda > Insecta > Mantodea > Mantidae > Mantis > Mantis religiosa. Next base: position 78,085,410 of record CM060958.1, read on the forward strand.
CATCAAATGCCAAACGCTAAAACCTAGACAAATACATATGATATTTTTTGAACCAGTTGCAAGGCAATGCATGACAGTAGCTTTTGCTACAAGTTCTGCAATGTATATTTTGTACAGTGTAAAAAATCGAAAATATCTAAAATCAAACATCAATGACTGTTACCAAGTGCCATTCTGAAGTACTGTAGACACACGAGAAGAAGACAAGCTAGAGGAATGTGTGTAGCGCAATCACTTTTGCTGCCCACACGGTGTTTATGCTCACCTCCCCAGTATGACAAGGATGAAAGGTTCATTGAAAATACACAAATGATGTCACATAACTCACCCATACATAATACCTATTGCTGCGTTTACTGCAAAAACATTAGATCTGGCAGCATGGGTGACTCATACGCACTCTCATACACTCATTTCCTAGTAAACAGTTCAACCTCCTCTGCCCTTCATGCCCCTCTAGGCTTCATTAGGTTTCTTGTCTTGGGCATACAGTAATTTTCAATTGAAAAAGAATTACCGAAATTTCTTGAATGGCTTAGTTATAGATTGTTTTTACATAGAGTTTGACATTAATTGTTTAAACGAACAGCTCTCAAATGAATGCGCTATATCTTATGAGACTACTATAACCAATTTCATTTCGGTAAACCCAGTTTTCCAAATTACCATCTTGGGTTAGAAAAGGTAGACGGAAAGAGACAGAGAAAGAGTTGTATCCAAGTACTTTCATTTGTATTATACCCCGCAAAACATAACCCTAACAATCATGTATTAGTTTCAAGATATATCTAAAGTTTGGCCAAAATTTTTGTTTTCAACCAGGAAAGTTAGAAAGATTTCTATGACATGTGTTTATCACACTAAGTAAAATGTTTCAAGGTTTTATTTTAATAGAAATGCATATTCTTCCACACTTGAACAATTGTATTATAGTGATCCACTAATTGCACATTGGCAAATGCATTTTATAAGTCATATGTAATACCATGATTTAGTTGAGTATGCTTTTTTAAATTTACTTCTATTTCAAAATGTGTTTGTTCTAGCAAATTTCACAGGCTGACTACTGAAATATATTTTATTTTTCCCTACTTGTTGATTCTTTGCTGTATCACTACAAGAGGGAAACCATATGCCCTCGAGGCTTAAAACAGACGTGTTGCACGCAACGTCTAACATTGTAAATTCGGTAAAGAACAGTTGAAGGCTTTAAACGGCACTTGAAACAAATAGCTGTACGGCAATTCTCCTGAAGTAGCATCTTAAACCGTAACTGTATTATACAGTTTGAGGCAATGGAATGTAACTTCATTTGCTTTCAAGTTAAATTTGAAGCTCAACCACGACATTGGGAAAGCACATTGGGAAAGCCGAAAGGTGAATAAAAAAAGAAGCAATACCTTCAAGAACCTGCTTGTCAAGTATTTCATGCACCCATCTTGAGTGAAGAAAAATAAGTCTTGTTAATTTTTCAGGTTCACGTAACATTTAGTTGGGATGTCTTGTCCATGCAATTTTGTAATTTCAGCAAGCTAGCTGTCTGCTTGTAGTAAATGCATTCGTGGCACGGATGAATCGATCTTAGTGACGAAGCTGTACTCCTAAGCAAACAGGCAAATATGACTCATCAGTAAAATGTCAATTCAACACTGCAAAAAATTCTGTATTAAACACGTGTAAGCTTCTAGCGAAGGAGAAAGAAACGCACAGAATAACTGAACTACGCAAGTGACTGTGAAAAGAAAAAAGATGAAAAATCTAGTAAGTTGGTAAACGGAAATTTCGAATTAAACCATTTAAATGAGAATGGCTCCAATGATTTTAAGAAGTTTCATATATTAAGTTCCCTATAAGCTTTTGGGACAAAATTAACTCGTTAGATTTCAACGCACTCGTTTAGAATGCTTCTCATGCGGATTTAAACATTTAGTTTATAACATAAATAAATGAGACTTTAATAAAGAATTTTTAATTTTACCTCCAGATGGAAAGAAACCTGTCACGAACTACTAGACGAAATCTGTTCAGCATCATTGGAGTATCTGATGTATCCAGAAAGCCGTACAAAACAAAAGGTAACGTAACCCATGGCACAATAGCCCAAAGCGGGATTCAGCCTGCCAACCCGACTGCCCACATACGCAAGGGGGTGCTTGATCACCCAACTGATATGGGGAGATGTGGTCAGCATCTTGGTACCCCCGCAGGAAAGCTGGCTTTCTAGACCAGGGTTCGCTGCCTAACGTAGCTCCTGAATTTCCTCACGATGCTGAGTGGACACCGGTCCTATACCCCGACATAGAATCCGCAACCCTAAGGGTGGGATCGATTCCCGGGTGCATTGCGGACACAGGCAACCAAAGCACACGCCATACCCCACTACGCTACAGCGCAGGACACCATGTACAAAAGTCCTTTAAATTTTACGGACACTTGACTTGAGAAAAAGCTCTAAGGGCTTTTTTTAAACGTTGTCATGCCGGACGAAGAATGAAATGGGTGAAATGATGCTCAAATGAGCCCAGAGTCCATAGAGCTTAGAGTTACTTAACATTCGTCTTTCAAGATAACGGAAAACCCCGAACTCTGGACCTCTTGATTGTGAAGCACACACGCTACCGTCTACGCTTTTATTTGTTTCTGCTAGGACGCACGTAACATTTACTCCCACATTCACAATTCCACTTGATGAGGGATAGGTTACGATTCTGGTTTAGCATTACTCCTCAGGCGGTATCAAGTCCTGGACTGAGAAGCCACAAAGCTAACCGCGAAATCTATGTTCATAACCAAGAGTTAGTGATGGAATTAAAATTTCCTGCTTGCTGTATACAATCAAATTAAACGACCATTTTCAAACATGAGTTCGAGTTATAAATGTCCTCACCTTTCCCGTTATAACTCTTATATCCTAAGTTGCTCCTTCAAACCAACGGCAATGTCGTCCTCCGTGGTCTAAGGGTAACCTGCTGGCCTCTGGTTCCCGAGGTCGTGGATTCAAAACTAGTGGAGGGGGGTGAATTTTTTTTCGTGCCCAAAACCCCTAACATGTTTTTTTATTTGGCAGGGAAGGAAAGTTGGTGGGCCCATGCCATAGATCTATGACACGTAAAAGAAACTCAAATCTGATAGAGCCCTCTGAGCAAACTTAAGCTATATTTCACGACCACTATAAAATGGGTCGCTGAAAACCACAGCGTACATAAACAAAAAGACAATGCATATGTACAGCTTCTTCTGGTCAAAGTCGCAAACGAGCGAGCTTTTACTTATAACCTGTAAACACTAGCTTTCATTTATTCTACATTGATTCAACAGTCACTCGAGGTTTTCTGGTATATTCACTTGGCAAGAAGCTGCAATATAGCCTCTGAATTTCCACCATAGCGAGTCCACAGAAGCAGCTCTTCTAGGTTAAACGAAACATTTTTTACTGCATTTCTGTTTGGAAAAAAGAAAAGGAAGGGGGGGGGGGCTGGAAGACAGACTGGGTGACTTCAATATATTTACGAATCAAAATTTGAACTCCACAGTGTTGATTCACTTCAATACTTGCCCTTCTCAAACCTTCATGGCAAATTGCCTCTCTTCGTGTATTTCGACAAAAGCCTATTTACCTGTCTACTTCATGTGAATCCAGCAAATTTCTATAGAAATGATTTCATTGTACCTTTCTCTAAGTACATAAGGTGGATCGGAAGAATGAGGCGCGTCATCTTTGAGTTACTATTTACTGTCACTTCACAAAATGTATGTATATGAAAAGTCCAAAATGTTCTTGTTGTGTTTTAACATATGTGTATTGCATTTTAGGTTTTTGTTTATCTCTGATTAATTACTATTGAACCAACTTAGCTGTTTAAAACAAGAAATAAAAAATAAACACTTTTAAACAAAAGATACTTCGGGTGGGGGATTTTGTTGAGAAATTTCATCTCCTTGGAAAAAATATCAGCACTTGGTCCATTTTCAAAAAAAGGAGGAAAGTAGTATAATTTTGTATCATATCTGACCCCCGCAATGCCTTAAGTGTTAATCCATGGTCGCTTTTTATCCAACTGCATAATCAATTCTGGGGATACATACTTTTAAGTTGTGCAGTGAGCTTTATAAAGACCAACTAAAGAAGGTTTGCAAGCGCAATGTATCACTCGGCTGATATTTATGCATTTCTGATTACTTCAACAAAATTTTCATTGTGCTTTATATCTTGTTAACAGGAAAAGTGTGGTATAGGCGTTTTAACGCTACTGCTTTTTATCGGCTATAAAGATAATAGCGAGCAAATCTACTAGCCAAAAGCATTTAATTCCAGACATGAGAAAGGAGTCAAATGATCAGTAAATGGAATATTCACTAACGGAAATTAACCATTCCTGTCCTCTAACATAAGGGGTCCCTGCAGGCTAACCAATAAACATGCGTTAAAATCAATTCGCTTGCGTGTAACATACCCATTAAGCGCAAATAAAACCTAAAAACAAAAGCACAAACGTGGAGGGAAATAACACAGTGCCCCCACAGGCCGAATCTCGTTTCCGATGAAAACTATTGGAAACACTCAGTTTACTAAGGTATTTAGGGTACTAAACCTTACAATATAACATGTACACGCAATACTGACCAAAACGATGGTAACGGTACACACGACCTTAGGCTATACTTACAAAACCGGCTGGGATAATAGTACGTAAAAACTATAATAAAAGGGCACAATCTCAGTTATTTCAACAATGTTGCACAAAACAGAGGCATAAAATTACTTTATGGGTTTTATTTGCAAAATATCCCTTGAAAAAAAAAAGTTGCACATTCTGTTAATCCTAAAAAATATGGAAAAATAAATGATAGATTCAAAATGTCATATGTTTAAAATTCTTACTAGTAGTTTTCTATACACAAGATTCTAGAAAATAGTACAAGTGATGCAGGAGGTTGCAATGTTTAAAAAGCCGGTTGTTGTATGCTGATTTTGAAATTCCATACTCGTTCCATCACAAGAAACAAGCAAGTTTCAGAAGTACGTGAATACACTGGAAAATAGACCCAACAGAACGCAATATCTGCAAAATGTTAATGCCGCAAGAACACATTTTACATCTACCTTATCCAGATCTATGGCCCTTATTACTTACAAAATTATTTTCACTGTGAATAAAAAGCACACAGCATATTCAAAGACAATTATATATCCACTATTATAATCACAAATATTTTAAAACTGGGTGTTAACTTTTAATCAATAGCAAGCGATAGCACACTGTTGACAAAATAAATAGATTTTATTATAGGATACGGTAGTTCGGGCCTAGCAGGGGCTTTCCTGAAATTCTATTCCCTGTTGGAGACGAATCAGAATTTAATTGGAATATGAAAAATGCAAGTTCTATATCGAATTTTATAAAGTAATCTTGGAACCCTTTCGTAATAAGTGAGGTAACAAAGATTTTCAACAAACCTTTAATAGCTTTACGTGGAAAAGGTTGCCCATGTCTTTTAATTAAAAACACTAATACTTTTAATAAATTCGTATGTTTCAAGAAATTAACATGACAAATAAAATTTATATTTATAGTTAAGAAATTTCAAAGCCAGCATGTAACATCCTGCATACCAACATTTGACTATGAATTCGTTTCCTCTTACTTCCTTGGACACAACGAAATTTGTATAAAAAAAAACAAAAAAAAACCTGTTTGTTATATTAGTCTTTGTTAATAAACTAGAACGTCAAATATAAATTTAATGCTCCTAGTACCTGCATGCTTCTAAATACAGTGCGATCCATATCAACCTGAACCATTTCAATAGGACATAATTTCCCTTTGAAAGCTCGTAGAATGTAGAAATTTCTTTTAATGATTTTAGTGGCTCTGGGAGAGTTGTCACTGACAACCGTTGACAGTTGACAATCTTAAATGGCCAATTTTCTTTGATACGACTGCAAACACTTAAGTTTATATGGCTATCTTCAAGACATTTGAAGAGCAGCTGGATGATATCGAATTGAGAGAAGGTTATTTCCAGCAAGATGGAGCAACGTGCCATACATCTGACACCATGGAACTTGTAACCAGTTTATTTGACAATCGAATAACCTCAAAAGGTCTCTGGGTCCCCAAATCCCCTGACCTAACTCGCAGAATTTTTTCTTGTGGGGGTATCGAAAAAAGTGTACAAGAATAGACAACGGACAATTAATGTTTTCAAGGAATCCATTCGAACCGAAATAAGTAACATTGGCGAGGGTACTCTCCGTAAAACTTCAGAGAATACGGTGAGGCACTCGTCATGTACAGATGCTAGTGCAGGACACTTCCAACATTTTCTCTGAGATGTAAATAGTGTAATATAATCTGCCAATTGTGTATTATATTTTCCCAAAGTTGCACGTGTGTCCTTTTATTGGTTCAATTTCGCCCCGACCGAGATTCGAACTCGGGACCTCTTGAACGCGAGGCAGACACGCTATCATCTACGATACCGAGGCGGGCGATATATCATTTGCAGGAGAC